>CM042788.1:23564525-23691483 GCA_018691245.2 Ips nitidus
CNNGCGGNGNGCAGAATGCTTTNNTANACAGNCNNGAGTACATGTTTGCTGTATCAGAAACACAAAGCAAGCAATTAACTACGAGTATTTGAAGCAAACACTAGAACATTTAATAAAACACAAAATACTTAATCCATGTAGCTAGTTTTTCCTGTTTCACACACAGTAATAACTAATAAGCAAGTCGTCAATATTAATCACTAAAATGTAACAAATATACAATTTCCTGACTACTGTCAAACAACAGTTTTGTACTAAATAAACTGATGAAACTGAAACTAAAAAAAACGGATAACATTTGTTTCCTTCATGTTGGTTTCTTTTCTTAAGTGCTTTTTTTCCAATACTTGTGCTGATCTAATACCTAATTTACAATATTTTGTTATCTCAGATATTAAACACTGTCCTTACTTTGCCTAAAATAGATAATTGCTACTAGCCAATTTTCAAAATTTCATAGTAAAATTCTGACTTCAAACGAAAAACTGAAATAATGCTTTTGCACACTGAATTACAACTTGCTTTGACCATTAATCACTTAAGTATTTTGGTTTAACAACCAGTCTTTGAAACATTTTTTCTTAATTTACTTTAAAACTTTATAATTACAATGGTTGTCCATGACCTTCTTGCATTGTTCGCTCATATGAGTCATTTTCCTAAAAATCGTCATCAGATGCATAATCATGGATTTTGCGCATTATAAAATTATGCTAATCACGAACAATAGGAAACGAGTGATAATTTTTTTTCGTATAAAATCAACAGAATGTCGGACACACACTCTGATTATTTATATTGTGGTATTGTAATTTTGCCTCTTTGATATGCAAACTATTTTTTTTCAATTGTTAGCTCGCGCTACAAACGCTCATTGGCTTGCGTATAGATAACTGAACATTATTGGGATCACGGATTGCATTATATTTTGTTTTATTTTGCTATTTAGTATCCAACAGTTTAAAATAGCGGTTGCTTTTGTATTACCCTATCATGTAAATGCGTACGATGGCGTAATAATTCAGCATCGAAACGGGAAGGCTCAAAACACACACAATTGTCCATGCATTCATGCAGGAAGCGAGCCATGCATAAATTCATGGAAAATTAATGGCTCAAAACGTATAAAATATTCTAATTGTTGGGGCGGTGTGTGAAGAGCTAATTTACCAGCTAAGTTTTGCAGAAAATTAATAACCCGTCCCTTGTAGAAAATTGGACGCGTTAATAAACTATTTCCTGGCTTAATTGCGTCAAATTTAACGAGACCCTTCTCTTTTGTCCCTTTGAGGCTGTCCGAATGAATATTGCGACCCTCGATGACCCTAAAAAGTGTTAAAAAACCTTGTAGATGTCAGCTTAAATGAGAAGAGATCAAAACTGTGAATTTGAGTAAAAAATAATTAAAAGTTTTTTAGATTATTTTACTCATTCTTAGTAACGTTACGATGAAAAATAATTAACCAAAAAAGAGGGTGAAAAAATGACTTTTTATTCTGAGAAAAAATTTTGATAGTCATCACTTGTTCATTAGAAGATTGAGAAGAATGTAAGGACTTAACTACTTACGGGATACGAAATTTTTATTACGATAAAAAATTATGACAAAATAAAATAGTGGTATTTTCAGTTTTGAATCTCAAGAGAGACGAAAAAGTTAAAATTGGGACAAAAATATGCCGTTATAAAAATTTTGATTTTTTGAGTACTTCCAAAGAAATCCGAAAATTATCAACTTCCTTTTTTCTTATGAACGCCATATTAGATTTTTAGACAATCTAGTGCATTTAATTCTGCTTTCAGTGATGTATGACAACTTATGATTGACTTTGAATTAATGAGAAGTTTTATGAACATTACAAATTAAGAAAAATTACATAATATTATTTTTCTAATTTTGACATATAAAGTGGCACTTTTCAAAATTGACAACAGTGACGTAACGTTCTACTTTTCGTAACTAGTTACGAAAAGAAACACTTTTGGTAACTAGTGATGAAATGGCCATTTCTTAAGTAGTTAATAAATGAATACGACAATTTATTAGCTTTTCTAACTTCTTTTTTACTCATTTAAACTGTGAAAATCAAAAATATAAGTACAATTTATATCAAAAGGAACATAACAATTTAAAAAATCAATCAATACCTCTTTTTCTCGAAGTAAGCAAACATAACTTTTTCATTTATGTGTTTTACCTTTTTTGATTTAAGCCATATTTCAAATTTTTTGTAAGCTGTATCGTACAGCGACTTAGATCTTTCGGGAATGAGAGTCAGCACAGCTTTTCTTGCAGCCTCTTCTATATTACTCGGTAATTCTGAATCTAAGTTGTTCATTTTTCAGTTAAATTATCGCACCATTAAATATCTGTCGCAATATGTTTACAACATAAACAATATTTGACGTGGCAAAATTTTGATATATTAACAATACACGCACAAGTCACCATGGATATTTCATTTGGAACAACTGGTGGGGGATTGGGAGGTAGGCATAGATGTTGGATGTGAAACTATAATTTACTTAGTTTGTACCACTTTTAACTATTTACCATCCAAAATTAATGTCAAAATAAAAATCAATGTAAAAAATCATGTATAAAACACGTTTCGAAAATGTCTCATTGTGTAACTCATTCAAATTGCAGGAACTCGCTTTGCTCGTCCTGCAAACATTCATTCGTTACATAAAATCACACTTTTCGTAACTGGTTGTATAAATAGCTATTTGAAGCTTTATCACAAATTTGATAGTACGTTTAACAATATGAAAAGTAGTCAACTGTAAATTAACCGTAAAGGCAACACACACATCAATAAAACTACTTACTTAAGACTGGACAAAAATTTGACTGATGCCATGTCTTGTAAGTAAAAAATGCCCTAATTTTAAAGTCACTGGCAAAATGGCGGCAGTTACAGCAAAATAGACACCAGATTCGTATTCCTCATGCCAAATTAGATAAAATGACCACCTTTGCTAGAGATTATCCACTAGAGAACCTCAAACATACTACTTTTACTCATTACTTTAACTCATTACTTTTTTTTTGGACATTTCTGTAAATAACTCGAAAACGGTTTGAGTTAGCAGTGTGAAAATTTTACCATGATCCTCAAAGAGACGCAAGTTTTGATTAAATGTACCATTTTTCCGTACAACGCACAAAAACTAGATTTTTGAAGTTTCTAAAATATGTTTGTTGTATCTTTTGATGAGTGTTACTCACTCATCAAAAGATACACACTACACTACACTCTACAACCATCACAGAATACTTGATTTATGCTTATATAAGAATGTGTTGTAATAAAAGACTAAGCAATAACCTGAATTTTAGTAAATTTAGGTTATTTATTGAAAGATTTTCTGGCAGTTAGGTATTTACAGTTAGGTATTTAAGTTCCTAAAATAAATTTTTGGTATTTTTTTTGTAAAAGGTTGTATGGAGACAGTTTGACTGTAAAATCTAGTTATTTTTATACATGGTATCCCAGATAAGAAAACAAAAGTGAACAATTGAATTTTACAATAATATATCTTTTTTGAAATGAAAACATTGGATTATTTTTACACATCAACATTGTATCTGCAACAGTTTTCTGTATCACATCATTTTGAACAGGATACCCTGAATATACATTTATTACTTTTACCACTTATACTTGAAATAAAACTTTGTAAAAATGGAGATGCCTCTTAAGACAATTTTAATTTTTTTAATAGTAATTGCATTACTATTAAAACTTCACTTATTGTGTTGACATTTCAAAAAATCGAGGAAGGTGCCACTACAATACCAGGGTCATGGCAATTCCAAACCAGTCATTGAAAAGTTCCCAGAAATAGAAGTTTTTTTACTCTGTGCACCTTTTTTTCTTTTTTTTTTTCTCATTTGACTACATAATTTTTTTTGAAAATGTTTTGAATTTTGAAATTTATTTTCAACTGCCTTAATTAGTTTAGGGTAATGGTAGAAATGTGACGTAAAGTGTCACGTGTCAAAATGTTATTTTTTCCCGGATTTGTATTCTGCATGCCAAAATTAGTAAAAAATGGCCACCTTGACAGCTTTAAATTCAATATACTTTAAATTTCTTAAAATCAATATAGTAACTAATGAAGTTATTCATTTGAAAAAAAAAACATTTTAATTTGAATATGTTCATAAAACTTTCGATAAACTCAAACTTAACGGAGTTAACAATTAAATTATTATTTAAAATGATTATTATTTTATTATATTAAATTAATTAAATTATATGTTAATTAAGTCGCTTGAACGTTATACCGCAAAACAAAAGCGTTGTAATGATGGTTCTTAGTGGTTCTCGTGCAAATATGAATCATCCGCACTGGCCTCGTCAACTTTTCATCTTATGCAACGTGTTTAAAGACTTGTAAAAGTGTCTCGCTGTATATTTTTCTCATTAGCCGACTATAACTGGCTGGTCATTAACCCCAGCAATAATTTGATCTGGTTACGGTGAAAAGTTTGCACTGGTAGTGAAGTCATATCGATTAAGAACACTTTGAAAAAATTAGCAAATTGTTAATGATCTTGATAGTTTTAACTCCAAGGTGCCTATTCTTGAAACGAGGGAAGCGAGTTGTCAAGAGAAAGGTATGAAGAATGTAATAGAAACCCGCCATTGTCAGTTTCTTCTGTCATGTTCTATCAACACTTCTCTTAAGAATTCCGTTCCCTGATTTCAAGAATTAAGGCCCAGTACGGACCTGTGCTAATTTAGGAGATCGAGAGTACATTGACTTATTGCATTATGTCATGTTTTTTAACCATTTTTTTCCAAATCGTATTTTTACAAGCACGTTATTATCCAATTAGGCTTGTAGGCAGAATCATTACTGAGTTATTATGCTTGATTGGAGCGGGCGTTAATTCCTTTCTCGTCCAAAACATATTAGTCTCAATTTAAGCTGTCGTCTACTAGTTTTTTTTTCTCAATAGGATTGTAGGGTCATCGACGGTCGCAATATTTATGCTTTAAGAGAAGAGAAGAGAATAAATTTGACGCTAATTAAGTTAGTTATTTATTGTACAATTGTAAAAAGATATGCAATATTACATAAAATAATGCTGTAATTTTGTTACACACGTACTTTTTACTTACCTGTGTAAAATCACAACGGAAAGGAAAAATTAATAATAATAAATTTTACTCCAAAGGATGTATATTTACTAAATTTAGTTAGAGTTTTTACAGATTATCCAATGTATTATTCCTTAAAGTTGTGGTAAAATTTTAGATACTGAAAATTTTGTGTAAAAATTCAATAAATTTACATTGTTTTGGACGTAATTTTAACACGATTTTTAACAGTACGCGCGTGTAATGTAAATCTGCTTTTAATAAATGATCTGGGCTGAATCTTTATATCTTTATCTTATACATTAAAATGCGATAGCTTTCAACCCAGCATCCACTTCATGGTATTTTTATAATTGTTATTTACGTGTCATGGTCTGTAAAAAAAAAGATTAGAATTTCAGGAAAATTTGACCGGTAAATTACACAAGTGTAAATTTTGACACCGCTTTTCTCCCTGACTGTACCCAATTTTGGTGTTTTTTTCAGGATATTGTATAGGAAATTTAATGAGGATTTCAAAAATGTGCTTATAACAGTCATTTTCTCACACCAAGTGGGTTTTACAAGCAATTTTGTCCCTGACTGTCCTTTCCAACTGTGTTTCTGGCAGTTCAAATTTTGACGCCGCTTTGAATAAGAATTCCAACACCGCTTTTCTCCCTGACTGTCCTTTTCAACTAGTTCAAACTAAATTTTGTAATTTTTTTTATTCAGGTTATTGGATAGAAATCTTAATGTGGATTCCAAAAATGTGCTTAAAACAGTCATTTTCTCACTCTAAGTGGATTTTACAGGCGATTTTGTCCTGACTGTCCAACTGTGTTTCTGGCAGTTCAAATTTTGACAACGCTTTTCTCCCTGACGCTACCAAATTTTGTAGTATTTTTTAGGTTATTGGATAGGAAATTTAATGAGAATTCCAAAAATGTGCTTAAAACAGTAATTTTCTCACTCCAAGTGAGTTTTACAGGCGATTTTGTCCCTGACTGTCCTTTCCAACTGTGTTTCTGGCAGTTCAAACTTTGACACCGCTTTTCACCTCGACTGTATTAAATTTTGTAATGTTTTTAAGGTTATTGGATAGAAAATTTAATAAGGACTTCAAAAGTGTACTTAAAACAGTGATTTCCTCACTCCAAGTGGGTTTGACAAGCAATTTTGCTCTTGACTGTTAAACTGTGCTCAAAAGTTGCGAAAATCAGGATTTAAAAAAGTTTTCTTGCAGTATTCGATACAAAACGTGTTTCTGAGATTTATGACAGTTATTTTGACAGTGGTCACGTGACTGCCTAGCTAGACTATCGTCCAAAAACTACGTGATATCTGTGATTAGTGTCAAAATTTGTCTATAATTTGCAAGAATTACAGTTTAACATAGTTTACTTACAGTTGTCGAAACAGGACGTGTTTCTGAGATTTATGACAGTTATTCTGATGTTTGTCAGTAAATTACAAATTGTTTAAATTATAATATCTTGAGATTCGCGTCATTTTTCTTATCTAAAAAACATATTATTTGTCATAATTTAAACCAAATACATACACTGAAATAAAGGAAAGTGGTAAAAAGCTGAAAATGCTATTTTTTGAAGATTGGAACTCATTTGGTACAAGAATCACTTTGTCAGAAAAGTTAAAAATGTAAAAAAAATAAATGTAGTAAATTTACCGCTTTTATGATTGATAAACCTAAATCTCTAAAACAATAAATAACAAATCAAAACAGCCTTGTATTCACTGGTCAAATTGGAATTTATTAGTAAAATTGGTAAATTTTCCTGTCACACTGAATTTTACTTTACCTTACCGGTAAGTAACCGGTTACGGTAAATTTACGCCCATCACTATTATTTATTCAACAAGTGACTTAAACTATTGTATACATATAACCTATACTATGAAAAAGTTGGTTTAGTTTAAATTATCCCTTCAGGATTCTTCAATTCTTCTCAAATTATATTGTATCATATTGCTAAAGAGCTTACAACACAATATTTGAACTCAGAAGTTTTGCCCTGTTAATCGAATAACAATATCGATGATTTCTAGTGTTGGTCAACTATAAACAATTAACCGAATTACTTAATTTGTAAAATTAAAATTCATTCCTAGTCCGTCTCTGTATTTCGCACTAATCGCAGCCTTGATCCGACGTTGCCTTGGGCAGTCCGAAAATGTTGCACAATCTCCTAACAGCGGCATATTGCACTACATCTACAGGTCTATGACCTGGGTGCGAACCTGTATAATTTTGTCTATTTTTTCCGTTGTTTTGCTTTCAAAATGATGCATTAAATCACACACGACTTCATCAAAATCTTGATCGTTACTTAACTAGGCAAGTTTTACTTCCTTGTCAACGTCTTCATAATCGAGGCGCACCTGGTGAAAATTGACTTTTAATGCGCTTTTGTTAATCGAAAAGTTTCATTAACACAGAACGGAGTACATCAAAAGGAACCTAATACTAATCCCACCTTTTTAGCCTCCGTATTGTCGACAGAACAATAGGAGAATGTTACGTTTATAATTTAATAATTGTTATTAATTGGTTGTTGTTGTTGTAGTGGGCTAGGAATCACGTTAAACGTGCGTACGCAATAAAAGGTTTCTTCATCACGCATTAATCATTCGCAGCACTATTTATTATCGATCGTAAATCTGGATAGTAGAAATCAGCTTTTGATTATTACGGCAAAATAATATTAATCATTAAAATTGACCATAGGAAAAGTTCGTAGCGGCAAACGAAAAATGGGACGATTAAAATGATAAATCAAAGGGAGTTAGAAAAACAAAGGGGCTGTCCGCCGAATCCATTATAAAATAAATTATTAAAGGGGTTAGTAAGAACCCCACTGAGCCTACGACTTGGCTGAACAATTACCGGAGTGGTCACATGGTTTCTATGGCTCTTGAAATTTTATATCAGCTTATAGCTGGGCGATAGGGTGAATAGAATAGGCATAATTTACATGTAGGACAACGGGTAAAGTATTCAAATCTGAACGGTGTTAACAGTCCTCGAAAATATTTATCCCTTGATGAGTGTCCAGCTGGTTTTTTTTTGTCACAAGGGTTATTTGGTTTGGTAACTTTTGTACTGTTGTACAACATGTTTTGTTGGTTTACGTAAAGATGGAGGAACGTTGTGTTTAATGGAGGATTCAGAAAAGCTGAATATTTTTCTAAAAAGTTGTTTTTCACTGATTTGACCTTTTTGCCATATTTGAAAGGGTCGTTATTGCCCTTGGCAGCTTACGTCAAATTTCTACTATGAATCCAAGGGAATTTGCTCGGGCAAAATCGGTTTTAAAATATTAAAAACCGTGAGTAGGGATAAAGTAAGTTTTACACCGCAATTTCATGTCAAAGAAATTGATGAATTTGTTCATAAAGCAACTTCAAGAACGAATTTTTTCAGTGTAAAACAAAATTTTATGCCATCAAATATTCATTCATTCCATTTTCATCCAGCTTGTTTGATAAAACTTGCTGTTTTGTCTGTTGTCAACACTTAAAAACGAAAAAAGTAAAGTTTACTTTTTTGTTTTTGGCACATCTACAAGAGGTTTAAATATTTCATTTTCTCCAGGTATTAAAAAGCTTTAATTACAGCAAAAACAGGAAACATCATTATGCTTCAAATAAGTATTTTTTGTTACTAAACAAATTAAGAAACTGTGCACTCTGCGAATTTGTTTCCCTCAGGTTCCAAAAAGCTTTAATTAAGATATCTTAATAATCTTAATAGGTTTTGCCATAAGCACTGAGAATAGTTTGAAGCAAAAAATGGACCATAATGATATCTTATTTTTTATTAAACCAATTTGAAAACTGTCTTCTTTCAAGGAGAATTTTCACGTTTTTGACACATCTGCAGATTGTTATAAAAGAAGTCATGTTTAGAATATTTAAATATTTTAGTTGCTCCAGGTTCCAAAAAACTTTAAATACAGGTAAAAGAACAAATATAATTATGATTGAAATTTGCTTGAAACAAGCTACTATCTTAATAGGTTTGAAGCAAAAGTGGATCACAATCACATCTTATTTGTTACTAAACAAAGTAAATAACTATGCACTATTTCAAAGAGAATTGTTTTGTTTTTTGACACCTCTGCAGATTGTTGTCAAAGCCAACTTTAGAAGGTTTAAATATTTCATTTCCTGCATGTTTAAAAAAAACTCATTGACTTTTACGAATAACCTCTAATTTAGAAACTGTACGTTTTCTTTCCTAACCTAAAACCTATTCTAAATTAGAACAAATTTATTAGTAAAAAGTTAGGAAGATTATAGATAACTATAATATTTTAAAATCAATATATCTAAAATACAGCAAAAATAAGTACTTTAGGTTATTAGGACCTAAACACTAAATTCTCTTGGTAAAGCTGTTGTCATTGACAGTTTTAAGTTGGATAGGTGCTCTAAAAAGTTCATGAATATGACATGTTGGTACCACTCTAGCAAAATTAGCCTTATAAATTATAATTTTAACCTCAGTAACACGATTCGGGCGTCAAATAGATATAAGTACCACCGTTTTCTACGTGATTTTGAAAATATACAATTTTTGTAATTTTTAGGTAGTTTTTAAGGATTGATTGTTGATTTTTAACTTACAAAAATGTTAGTTTGGTCAAAGTCAAAGTTTACAGTAGGTAACTCTTTCTTGTATACTGGTATATTACATAAAAATAATAAAACAATTTAAGATAGAAATAAAGATGAAAATCTTATATCATTTCTACTAACAATTATTACTAATACTTCCCCATATCTTTCTTAAATCGTTTCTTAGATATTTCATAAAAATAGTGGATTTGTCAGCAAAATGCTATTGTCAACTTTACATACATTCAATTTTGTAAATCTAGTGTCTTAATTGCAAAACATTTTTTTCAATTTGTTTAATTTTCAGGGTGTTTTCTGAACAAAAAAAAACATACTTTGAAATTGACTGATTGATTTATATTTAGTTCTTTTTTTATAAATTTAATTAGGATTCAAAAAAACAAGGCAAAACTTCAGTTAAAAAAATTAATAATTTGTTAATTCGTGATCTACCTACAGTTTAGCTGTTATTATAAAGACAAGGATTTTTTAACCACATAAATTGCTACAATTAACGGTTTTTTAGATATTTTTAGAAACAATAATCCATTTGCTGAAGATTATACACTTTTATAGACAAAACTACTGCATATTTCGTTTTAAGTCATTATTTTAGTAAGTATTATTCCTATAATTATAGCCATACTCAAAAAGCTGTAACGTTATAAATTACAAATAGGAAATATGCAATGTCTATGAGTATAATGTCTGTAATTACATGATTAAAAAACAACTTTTAGAAAACGAAAATAGTATAATATAAAACTTCTTACATTTTATTTTTATATTTGAAGTTATAACAATATTGAAACGTGGAAATTTAGATTACATGAACATCTCTGAGACGTTATTTTACTTTTAAAGCAGTGAAAGTTACGTGGTTGTTTTTGGCATTTTATAAAAAAATATCTGTTAGTATGTTGGAAGATATCTGCATTATACATATAATAACATACAGCTTTTCTGTGGTATTAAACCTAATTGCTATTGGCATACCTAAGTGGATAAGAGAACACTGAAAAATTTTCATTTCAAAAATTTTCACAACCTACCCGAAATAATAACTCTATTTTTTTGTGTGTAAATTTGACTTAATTTAAAATAATTTTTTAAATCATATTTACTTACTCTCGTAGTTGTTATACAGTTTAACGAGCGTATAATTTCGCCATAATTATTTACCATTATTTGTAACATCATTTTAATAGCTGAGGATTAGAACTGTTTAAAAAGCTGGTATTAGTCGTGAATATCAAGTCTTGCATTATTAATATTATCAGCATGTACAGGGTGGAGAAAATGATGATGAGTGAACAAATCAAGATAAGTATTCCACAGAATATACCTTAACATATTTGCTAGATTCCTAAAAGTAACACTGTAAAATTACCCATTAAAGCTTAATAAGTAATCAACTTTTATGCAGTTTATTTCAAACTTGACGAAGCATGTGACCAACTTGGAAAACGTTCTGTAACATAGTAACTGAATGCAAAAAGCACACAAAGAAAATCTATATTATTCCTCACTTGGATACAATCCGCATACAGGATGAAGCGTTTTATAAGGACACCATTAAAAGAATCAGCTGTTCGGAACCGTTCTTCGTACTGCCTGATTATGAACAGACCGTCGTCAATGACGTAGTAGGGTGGTTTGGGACCCCATTTCTGTAATGAATGGATCAGCTGTGCTTCCTGGTATTTCTATAAGGTGTGCATAAAATATGAGCGTAGATTTTCAGGCAAAAAATAAAAAATATTCGTTGAATATTAAAAAAATGTGGGATAAATGCATCAAGCTTGATATAGTTCTGCTTTAGATTATAGTGGAAGTACTTCAGAATATTGGCAACTTACAAAGAAACTTTTATAATCACTTTTAAATGTAACGCCACTGGTGAATGGAATTTTACGGAAACAGTTTGGACGTACGACAGGGGTTCGTTTAATGTCAATTTGTCACCAGGGTGCGCGTGTCTGAGGTAAACACACACACTTTCCGACAAAAAAAAAGAAAGGGTGTTGAAGTTTGTCTGCTTGAGCTGTTGACGTGGGATTGTTCCCTTTCAACATATTTTCAGTTTTTAAGCAAAACGATTAAAAAATTCCGAGAAAAAATCCGACTTGATTCTTGATTCTATTCAAATTGCAGCATTATTCCAAGTGCATTATTGAAATAAGTACGGAAGCATCTTGCCAAGGCTGGAATACGGATTAGAATTATAGCAAACGGGGTAATTAAATTAAATAGAAATCAGAATACAATTGCATTTATCGTGGCCTTAGAAAGAAACTAGGAATTTCCTATTCAGTACTATAAAAATGTAAATATTTTATACAGACAGCTTTTACGAAAACACTGAAAATTTACCAACTAAATTATTACTATAAATTATTATTACTTAATTTTTCCTGGTTAATGATGAGCATAAAAATAACATTTACCTACGACCATCAGTGTAAATAGCCAATTACGCATAGTTTTCAGTTACGTACGTAATGACCCTTTTTACGGACAATAATTGTAAAAAGCGCACAGTTTTACCAGAAACTAATTGCCCTAATCCTGGAGAAAATTGATTTCGTTTCCATTTCTTGCTTTGAGTATATTAGATGGAAATCAACGCGTAATGCACGGTTTTAAGAAGTAAATTCTATTTCGTCTAGATTCTAGAAGATCATCTGCAGTAGTAAACGGGTCAGGTCATGTTATTGAAATTCTACTTCTATTAAAAATAATAATTCAATTGAGGTATATGATAGCAGTAATGTAATACTAGCCTGTGCATCAACAAGCAAGCAGATACGTTATTGGTTTTTAATAAATGTAATGTTGCCATTAATAATTAATTAATAATAGTATTGATGAAAAAAGCATTACATTTATCTTTAGTAGCATTAATATCTATAATTAGTACAAATATAATGTTCTATGAAACAAATTATTACTCTGAATTTTGTATTGCGAAAACAGAACGTTACCTAATAGCATATTATTCACGAGCATGTAATAATGATGAGCTATTACTCACAAAGATGAAGTTTCCAACACATGCCGAAAAATTTTGACAATTGTCATATTCAAAAATACACTAAAATTGAGTCAGAAACACACAACCAACTGTTATAAATGCCAAAAATGTACTGATGATGGTATAAAATTCATTCAAACAAAGTCAAATTGGTTTTGTTACTTTTCAAGTATATTTTGTGGTTTTGTACCTCCATGGGAATGAATTTAACAATTTCCAGGCTTAGGATAGAACGGTAACTGACGGCCAAATGTCATAACTGTCAAAATTACACTCTTAAAGCTATAAAATATCTTTGGTACTGTTTATACCGATTTTATTGAATTTTAAGAGTGTTTTGTGGTTTTAAAGCTTTACGGAATATTACTTAAAATAGACTAAAAGTAAGTCAGAAAAAGACAGCTAACTATCTTAAATGTCAAAAATGCATTGATGAAGGTAAAAAATGAATTCAACCAAAATTAAACAGATTTCGTTACTTTTCAAGTATGTTTCGTTGTTTTGTACCTCTAGGGGATTGAGTTTGACAGTGTCCAGGTTCAGAACAGAACAAAAGACAGAGCTGTAGCAGACAGTCAAATGTCATCTGTCAAAATATGACGTAATAATGTAATGGAAAGGAAAGTCAAGGTTTAGAAATAACCCTATGGCCTTCTACGTCGTCACAGGAAGGTAAATATTTTAAATTTGTCAAATGAAAAATTCATTCATAACATTTATGTTGCTATTAACTGTTACGCCACTCCATTTTACTTTGATTTTTGCTATATATTTATGGTGCTCGCAGGTGGACTAAACCAATGAGTAGCTAGTTTTGAATAGATAATAACACTCATTACCTACCCGTGAGTAATCAGGTAAAAGACCCTGTTTAAATGTATTAATTTTTGCACAATTGCTTTAAGATGCCTTTGACGACTTGGTTCGATCAAAATGTTTTAATATGAAGGTGACCTTCGTTTACATCCAATCAACAGTCAAACAGTAATAAACCTAGTCTAACGATGAAAAAAAAGTTGTAACACATTTCAATACAATTGATACGCCTCCGCAACAAGCCTGGCAGGCAAAAGCCACAAAAAAATCGAATATAATTTACTGTTTGTTAAATCATCATTCCTCCAATCAATCGAGCAAAAGTTACTAGATATTTGTTAACCATGCCATTGCTCAAAATATTGCTGGTTCAATTTCAGTAAATTGTGTTCTCGTTCTTCAATCTGTATTTGGTTAGTTTATAAAATCCCTATCAAAAGGTGTGTGATACCCACGTAACGATGTTTGTTCAATATCCTGCAAAAATTGCCAACACACACACATACACAGGCGCAAATATTTTTCACGTATCCCACTAGGGTTTTGCACATAAGAAACGAAATCGTGCTCTTACGAAAATAAGGAAAAATAAATATTTTCCTGCAAACAGCCAATTTATAGGAGCCTTCCGAACCCTTCTGGCAAACGATATTCATGATATTCCGGAGGGTGTTTGTGGAAAACCCGGGGTAGTATTAAATGTAATTCATTTTTGCGAAAGTAGTAGACGCGACACGTCGCTTAATATTTCAGCTGGCTTTTGTCAAAACTTAATAGCACCGACTTTTACTACCCACATGCTCTACAGCTGTGAAGTATTTTCGGCACCTTTCCTTGTAATTTTTGCAATAAATTCCTTAATTGGGGTGCTCGCTCGACTGCCACTTCCTTTGCTGAATTTAGTTAGATAAGGCCCACATCAAACAAAAAGACGGAAATTAACTTTGGAATTGTGTGAATTGTGAAACGGGACAGTTTTATTGGGACAAAGCTATTCATAATGACCAGTGACGACGTTTTGCAGCAATGAATTAGTATCATCAGATTATCGCAGTATAATAGAATACAGGTTGGCGCTAATTGATATGAATCGGAACTTACCGAAGCGGGAAGTAATACAAACACTGCGGATTTTCTAACAAATATGATATGTGGGTGTTTAAATGTGATTTATTTCCAAATGGGATAATTGCAGCGTGTCCACATTATGAATAATTTATTAAATAAAATTAATCACAACAGCATAATTATTTAAAAAATGCATACATGTTTATAAGTATTAATTAGTTTTCTTATCCGTGATTTTGTTTTATTAATACTGTATTTTAAGATTCCCGTTAGACGGAACATGTCCCCAAAGGTTTTTTGTAATGTTTGTTACCTAACCTAACCTAACCTAACCTAACCTAATTGATCTAAATCTTGATTATTTTTTAATATGAATTAGTTAAAGCACTAATTATTTCTTTGATCATAACTTTAACTATTAGTACTGTATCAACCAAGAATGACCCAGGAAGAAATGGATAACTAACTTTCATTAGCATTTTAGCAGAAAAACTTTTATTTTTTCACTGCACTAGCCTTTAATATCACCTGATTTTCCTCGGCGTGGTTTCCAGTGATGGATTTACTCATTCACCGCCAGGTGCTAAATTTTATACATAAAATATTTTATAAATTCTATTTTTAAACTTAAAAATAGTCACGTGATTTACTATATCAGTTTAAATAAAAAAAAACGGCCACGTGACTCTTCAAATAATACTTTGACATTTAAAATGTCGCGGGACTTTATGAATTCCGTTTTTAATCTTAAAAGTGTGACGTGACCTTTTAAATCTGATGATTGAAAATAGTCACGTGACCATTTGCACCTTTAAAAAAAAATTATATCAAACTGAAAAAACGATCACATGACCCATCAAATAATATTTTGACATTTAAACCAGTCATGTAACCATTTTCACTGTAAAAAGAGTCACGTGACTTTGAAAATAACAGTTTAAACTTAAAAATGGTCAGGTGTCCTTTCAAATACAATTTCCCATTTCAAACAGTCACGTGACCTTTGGGATTCCGTTTTGACGTTAAAAATACTCACTAGAGATTTAAAAATACATTTGAAGATTAAAATAGTCACGTGACTTTAAAAGTATCAGTCTAAACGGAAAAACTATCACGTAAGGTTAAGAATGACTTTTTAATCTTAAAAATAGTCACGTGATTCACTATATCAGTTTAAAACTAAAAAAGGGCCACGTGACCCTTCAAAAAAAACTTTGACATTTAAAATGTCATAAATTCCGTTTTTGATCTTAAAAGTGTCACGTGACCTTTTAAATCCGATGATTGAAAATAGTCACGTGACCTTGCACCTTTAAAAAAAATATATTAGTTCAAACTGAAAAAACGATCACATGACCTATCAAATAATATTTTGACATTTAAACCAGTCATGTAACCATTTTCACTGTAAAAAGAGTCACGTGACTTTGAAAATAACAGTTTAAACTTAAAAATGGTCATGTATCCTTTCAAATACGATTTCGCCATTTAAAACAGTCACGTGACCTTTGGGATTCTCTTTTGACGTTAAAAAGAGATACTAGAGATTTAAAAATACATTTGTAGAGTAAAATAGTCACGTGATCTTCAGGATCCGTTTTGATGATTGAAATAGTCACGTGACTTTAAAAGTATCAGTGTCTAAACGGAAAAACTATCACGTAAGGTTAAGAATGACTTTTTAATCTTAAAAATGGTCACGTGATTCACTATATCAGTTTAAAACTTAAAAACGACCACGTGACCCTTCAAAAAACACTTCGACATTTAAAATGTCATAAATTCCGTTTTTGATCTTAAAAGTGTCACGTGACCTTTTAAATCCGATGATTGAAAATAGTCATGGGACCATTTGCAACTTAAAAAAAAAAAAAATTAGTTCAAACTGAAAAAGCGATCACATGACCCCTCAAATAATAGTTTGTCATTTAAAACAGCCACGTGATTTTAAAATTAAATTTGATGATTTAAAATAGTCACGCGACAGTTTTTACCTTAAAAGTGATCAAATAATATTTAGACATTTAAACCAGTCATGTAACCATTTTCACTGTAAAAAGAGTCACGTGACTTTGAAAATAACAGTTTAAACTTAAAAATGGTCAGGTGTCCTTTCAAATTTCGCCATTTAAAACAGTCACGTGACCTTTAGGATTCCGTTTTGACGTTAAAAAGAGAGACCTTTAAAAATATATTTGAAGATTAAAATAGTTCAGGATCCGTTTTGATGATTGAAAATAGTCACGCGACAGTTGTTATTTTAAAAGGAGTCCGTGTCTTTAAAAAATATCAATTTAAACTGAAAACTATCAGTTCAAAGTTAGAAACGGCTACGTGATCGTTCAAATAATATTTTGACATTTAAACCAGTCACGTGACCTTTTGGATTCCGTTTTGACATTAAAAAAGAGTCACGATTTCTTTAAAATAAAAATTAGTTTTTTTGAATGGAACCGCCTGTGTATTATTATTGGAAATAAAAGGTCACTAAATTTGCATTCAAATTATATACCTAAATCTATCGATTTCAAAATAAACACATATCATTACAATACAATACAAATATAATATCTTAATTTATTTTAACAATTGCAAAGAGCTTCGTATATAAACTCTAATTCCTAATTTCTGGCATTCAGTCACTGGCAAACAATCAGTCGTCCATTGAAAAATGATTAAGATCCAAAAAATAACTATTAACTCAATAAATAATAAATGAAAAATGAAACACAATAAGGCTAATTCCCTCTAAAAACTTTTAAAACCCGCTTTTATTACGTGATTTATTATGTTATGATTATTTTCTGATACTCTAATGGCCGTGTCATAAGTTGCCCGACCCATACAAAAATACTAACACGAAAATCCGCAATTAAGTATCTAAGTAAAATATTTCTTCCAACTGCATTAGTATTGGGGTTACTGCGGAAAAACGTTATTCCACAGTTTTTCCTTTTGTTTTTTTAATGTTCCTAATGTAAAACTTTTGCTCTTAATATTTATTGCTTGTCCAAATATATAACAAAGCTTAACGTTGAAGTTTTTAAGTCCTTAAAAGCACGCAACAAAACCATCGACGTAACAAATCATAAAACTTTATAACCCAGAATTTCAATCAATTGCAATACTCACTGTAACACGTCACCTTTGGTAAATAAATCTACTACTGAAATCAATCATCATATTGTCAACAGTTTGAAATTGAAAACCTATTAATAATGTCGAAAGCACGTTATCTGAATACGTTCATGGATTTCACAAAGTAAAAAAAAGTATAATCCGCATAGACCAAGAAGTAGGTTATATTTAAGCAGCAAATATATTATTTATAGAAAATACTCTCTCACAGTGTGTTTATGCAAAATAAAAGTGCACGCACGCAAATGTGATTATCCGACTAATATAACGAATCTCTTTCCAGATAAGAAATGATCATAATTTATATGCTTCGTTGCGGAACATGCGTTTTCCTGCCAGCAACTTTGCCCATTAAAATACACAGAAAGGATTTACCACCTTGGTAGTTTAGACACTAAATTTAGATTTTAGACGTCTACAGAAAAGCATTTTTGAGTTATGACATGGTTGGGTTGTTATTGTTTGTAAATGTTAATATTGGAAATTAAACAGAGATCACAGAGTCTTTTATGTCTATTTGATAACAGTATACATATTTAGATAATACTTTTGAACTATTAGTAATTAAGTACTCAAGCTTATGGTGACAGGAGATTATTTCTTTTTTATTTTTATTTTTTGATTTTGCATTACATTTTATATATTTCAATCAGGATCAGCCTTTGGAGGTCACAAGTAAAATGATACTACACTTAACGTAAAAACTATCACGTAACGTTAATTTAATAACATTTGTAGAGGGACTATTCATCTTCAAAACATTTTTCAACTTTATCAAACATTTTAATTTGTCCTTAGCTATTATTAGATTTAGTAATAATTAACACAACAATGCCAGAATGCCGATGACGTTTGAATTGATAGACAACAGAAAAAGTAATCAAACTGGACATAAAAAAAAATCAAGTCAAACTTGTTTCTTACTACAATTTCAATCTTAGTAGTGCAGGAAACAGGATGTCAGGGATGTCCGACAACTTGATATGTTCCCATACATTGAACTGAATGACAAAACCATATCCAATATTTAGTTACCCTAAGCAGTTTTGAGCGGAAAATCGGAAATATCACTCTTTACACACGGATTCGTTACGGGGTGAGTAGAGTGAAATGCACAAAGCGAATTAACGTAATGAAATGCCGGAGGCAACAAATGGCGGACACGGTTCTCCAACTCGTACAAAGCTAATCCGAAGAAAATCCATCATCATTATAACGAAATGGCCGTCGAGAGGTCAAAATAAAAAGGAAAATAATGCGATTCTCGCTCCAACGAACCGGCCATGTCAAGACAGACAATTAGGCTCCGTTTACAGCGAGCAAGGGAAATGCTTGTAGCAAAGGGGAATCCATTATTAAAAGTAGTACGTGAGGAATTAAAAAAAATAGTCTTCCATTAATTGGTATATTCTCCAATCCTTGCTAGTGGGATGAATTCAAGTCAAAATGCCCCCATGAATTTCTTGACTTCTTGTCATAAAATTTCATATAACTTTTATAATATTCTCTTCCAGATTTCATGTCTGATTTTACGTTTTTAGAACACAAAAGTCGGCATCAAAATCATTAATTAATTTTTTCCTTTAAGAAAAATCTTTTCAGGATCAAAGATTGTTTGAAAGTTGATTTTGAGCACTAAATCACAATTTAAGTTTGGCATATTTAACACACTTCAAAGTCGACTTAGAGGATTGAAGAGTGTCTAAATTTACTTGAAATAAAATTAAAAAGATAAAAATAAAATAAAACTAAAAAGTAATTTAAAGTCAACTTTGAGGCCTAAAAAAATCTAGATTTTAATTTTATAGACTGAAACAGTAACTTTTGCTTTAAAGGCTAAGAAACGTCTAAAAATTTACTTTGGTTAAGTAAACATAGCCTAAATTTGGCGTTCAAAACTAACAGTTGATTTTTAGAAAGTCGGTTTTGAGTAGTGGAGAGCATCTGAATTTGCCTTGTCAGTCTTGAGTGTCAACTGTCAAAAACTCCACCATGAAGCTGTAAAAGTATAGAACTTTCTTGGAAGCTTGCAAAACTGTCATATTTTGAGGTGGTTTCGAAACGGTGCCACTTAGAGCAAAACAGACACAAAATTCGGGTTTTTCAGACCGAAATTAGTCAAAATGGCCACTTTGACAGGTTGAAATCCAATAAGCCAGGAGAACCAGTCATTCTCAGCATAAATTTCTTGCAAATAACTAGCTTATTTGAAACATTATGTATAAATATGTCAGATGATCAAAGATAGCTAACGAATAGGCGTATCACGTGACGTTGAGCGGGCGGCTCTAAGTGGCACCGTTTGGCCGCTAGATGGGGACAAAGTTGATCAAATTTTTTACCACATTTATGTAAATATCTCGAAAACTGGGTGAGTTAGAGGTTTCAAATTTTTCCATAAATGTACTTTAGTAGAACGCAACTTTTACCTTATATAAACTTTCTTTGAAAAATGTACCGTGTGAGCTTGAAAAATTAAAAACTGTTTTCTTGACAGTTTTCAAAAGGGGTGCCCAATCAAATTTTGCAGAAAAAATTTGAATTTTGAAAATACATTTTGACTGCCTAAATATCTTTGAATTAACGGTACAAACATGACGTAAAGTGTCATTTGGCAAAAATGTCATTTTTTAACGGTGCCACGCCCGGAAACTATCACAAAATAACAAAAATGTCATATTTTTGAGGTTAGTTCCGAAACGGTGCCATTTAGAGCAACACGGACGCTACATTCGGGTTTTTCAGACCGAAATTAGTCACAATGGCCACTTTGACAGGTTGAAATCCAATATGGCGGCGCTTAGTATAGTAGGCCAGCGCAACCAGTCATTTTGGGCAAAATTTCGGTGCATTTTAGCAAAAAATCACAAATAACTCACTTATTTGAAACCTTCTGGATAAACGTGTCAGATGATCAAAGATAGCTAACGATTAGGGCTATCACGTGACTATCACGACGTATCACACGGGCGGCTCTAAGTGGCACCGTTTGACCGCTAGACGGCGTCAAAGTTGACTCTAACTTTTCGTCTATTTTTGTAAATATCTCGAAAACTAGGTGAGTTAAAGGTTTCAAATTTTTACCATAAATGTACCTTAGTAAAACAGAAATAGTCTAAATTTGCCTTTTAAGGTTAATTAGTCCACAAGTTAGGGCTTAATTTGTCCCTTGCAAATAAGGCCAAAACTCTCTCCGTCGACTTCTAGTGCTAAGAAACGTCTGAATTTTGTCTTTGAAAACTAAGAATGAGCTAAATGTGATTGCGCGAGACTAAAAGTGTCCCAGAGTAGTCTTTCAAAATTGAAAAATATTTTTAAATCAACTCTGAGAACTAAAAATAGTCTGAATTGGCTTTCTAAGACTCAAAGTCGATTCAAAGCCAAATTACGCCTGAAAGTGATTGAAAATGGTCGCTCAATGTGCTTCACAGGACTTAAAAACGTCTGATAGTAAGAAAGACTTTATGAGATGAAAATAGTCCAAATTTGCTTTTCAAGACTAAAACTCAAAGTCTCAAAGTTGACTTTTAAGGCTAAATTACTGAAAAATGATTTGAAAATTGAAAATAGTCGCTCAATGTGCTTCATAAGACTAAAAAATGTCTGAAAGTAAGAAAGATTTTGAGAACTAAAAATAGCTTTTGTTTACTTTTTAAGTGTCTTAAAAATTAACTTTTTAGTCTTGAAAATTGTAAATCAATTTTTTTACTATTTTTTACATAATATTAAATACTTGCATTTTAAATATTTCCCCAGAAATAAATCGAAAAGATTCAGATCAGGAGATCTCGGGAGCTACTATGGTCATATAACACCTATTAAACCATGCAAAATAACATATAAAGTAAAATTCATAATTTGCATTCCTTGTAGAATTAAAATAAAATGTCCTGACTTTCCATTTGAAAAGAAAAATAACTTGAACATTGTACTATTGTATATTTCATTTCGTTTCTAAAATATGTGCATTTGAGAATAAAAAAAACTTTTCTTAGAGCATTTTTTCCAAATTTCTATTACTGAATTTTGTTCCCAACTTTTACCGCTTATTAAATAACATGGTGTTTAGTACCATATTAACCCAGTTCGGTGTATGTGGTTGCCTTACTGATATAAACTTTAAGTTGTATAGTGTCAATCGTGTTTCTGACGTCACTAAATATCTTGTTGATATCATGGTACAAATACTGGAATATTCCATAAGACTGGCATAGATACAAAAACAGAGATTCACCCGAAAACTAATTAAACTGAAGGTCTCGAACTCCGGAACACAACCCTCGGCTAAATGTTTCCCTTTTGCCGCCCCCGAATGGGAAAAACTCGTTACAGGCAATAATTTCATTTGCTCGGCTAATTCCGTTAAGGGAAAACCGTTCGCCGGTTAATATCCCATTATCTGCTCTGCAATCACAACTGACATCTTTTCGAACTTGAATGGGAAACGTTCAGAATTTCAATTATCCGTTGGTTGAAGATTTGTGGCTTAAACAGGCTCTGAAACACTCCAGTAATTTGATATTTCACTTCTTTGCGCTGCATTCTTAACCAGTTCCTTACCCGTCTTTTCGTGACTGTCGCACCATTTAATTTAACGCAAGTTTAACTCCGTACATTTAAATATTTTCTAATCTGTGAAATGGTGTTTAAGGGAGAAATACTTGATGAAATTTGGAAGATAAGAGTCAAGTTATATACATTGCTTAATATTGTATTACTTTAGTCAGGTCTGGACATTTTGTTTTGACAAAAAGTTGCATGTATTAAAAAAGTTAAATTACACCGTTTGAACTTATGTATTTTATTGCTACTCATTTTAGATCATTTTTTTAAGTCTGAGAATGACTTAAATGTGCCTTTTAACAGTAATAGTCTCTCAAAGTTGTATTTCAAAACTGAAGAACGATTTAAAGTGCAGTTTGAGAACTAGAAATGGTCTGAATTTATTTTTCAAGGTTAAAACTGTCACAAATTGGACTTTCAAAATTGAAAAGTTGCTCAATGTGGTTCCCAAGTCTAAAAAACTTTTCATAGGAAGATTTTGAGAACTAGTCTAAATTTGACTTTCAAGACAAAAAGGTGTGAAGAGAGTGTAATCAGAAGACTAATGATGTCACTTTAATATCAGAAAACAGTTTCTGAGCCACTAGCGGCAATTTAGTAATTCTGAGCAAACAAAAGTCATTTAGGAAGTTTTGATGTCACTTACAAGGTTGGAGCCATTCTGAACATCTATTACAATAACCAGGTTCTGAACATCAAAAGACTGATTTCAAAACTTCTGATGTCACTTTAATAGATTCGAAGACAGTTTTAGAACTACTGGCGGCATTTTACTAGTTGGGAACAACAAATAACTTTTATTTATAGAAAACGACCGAAAGATAGTCGGTTACTATAATTGAAATTCAGGGAGAATCAGAGAAATGTAGACATTTCAAAACAAGACTGTTCAAGAACCGCATTTTTTCAGAAGATGGTCTGAGAATCACTCATGTTTTGGTCGGTTTTGCGCAACAAAAGACATTTTCAGGAAATTTGACTACTGATCAGAAGATGGTTTAAGAGCCCCAGGCCGCATTTTAGTGTTTCTGAGCAAAAAAAAAGTTTTTTAAATACATTTCGAAAAAGCCAGTTTTAAAACCGCTAAGGCCACTTTCAAGATTCAGAGGATAGTTTGAGGACCACTTATATTTTTGGCAATTCTGTGCAAAAAAAGACATATTAAGAACCTCAGATGTCATTTTAATAGATCAGAAGACTATTTCAGAGCCATTAGCGACATACTATTGTTCTGAGTAAACAAAGAACATTTAGAAAGTTTTGATGTCACTTACAAGGTTCTGAACACAGTTTTAAAGCCATTGGTAGCGTTTTGGCGGTTCTGAGCACCAAAATAAGAACTTCTGATGTCACTTTGATAGATCAGAAGACAATTCAGACAGAAGAAAGAGCGACTGGCGACATTCTGGTGGTTCTGGTGACAAGGTGAAGACAATTTATGCCTACTTGGGATGTAGAATCATTTATTCTTAATTATTTCAATTTCAAGTATCAATTTTTCAAGGTAACCTAATACGAACTTGAATTTTGAACCGTGAATAAAATGAAATTATAAAAAAGTGTGTTCCATTGAAAAACTTGGCTTTGTGCCATTTTTAGTACTGATAAATTTAACTGCAAAGTATACAATTAATGAACAAATATTTCCATTAATTGAAAAGTACTGGAAAAATCAAGTATTCAGCAAATTTCAGCTAATGTAAAGTGCTAAAACCTTTACTGTTACATCCCATTAACACACGAGGTTTATTCTGGCTCCATTAGTGCGAAAATTCAAACCAATATAATCGATACAGCACCACGAGTGCAACCCCAACTAACAATCCGAGTCGCTAATGCAGCATAACGGTCTTTAGTGCAAAATGGCATTTTCCATTAAACGGGAAACGTTGAATATTCATGGTTTGGTTTGCGTTGCAGCCACATGTACAGCGTGAGGCAAGATTGGAGGTTTTTAAATGGAAAATGTATGTTTTTTTCATAGAAATGGAGAAAATCTGATGTCGGTGTCTGAAGCTTAAATTTAACAAATTTCAATCTTGTTTTTGGAGAAAACTGAAATTTAGATATTTTATTTTTATTAATTTCAAACATTTAAAGAGATATCCCGAAACTAAAATCACATATACAATCCCACTTTTTCCGGCATTGTCCGACGTTTCATCATTTTCGTTTTCGTTTTCACACGACATACTAAAATTTTAGATAAAAATTTATATAATTAATCAAATTTTCAAAAACCTGCGTCTTGTTATCCATAAACGTGTAAAGTACCATCGACAATCAATCCCCTTCTATGAATTTCACATAAATTGAAATGCAAATAAAATCAGTACTACAAAAATATGCATCGAAAAAGATTCTTGTTTACCTACAACTTTTAGTAACTGGCTGCATAAATAGCAATTTCCTTGCTCGAACATTATTTAACAGCTTTACGGAAAACTTTATAATCTTCTATAAAAAAGACTAATGAATGAAAGTTTAAGCATTGCCGCATTTTTCCCTCATTTTAAGCACTAAGCTTGAAAAAGTCACGCTAATGAGTAATGACACTGACGGCACTTTTTCGAAGCTTAATGGATAAAAGTTGGTGGTTAGTTTAGCACAACCGACTCTAAAACTGAGGAACAAAAATATCACAGTGGGCAGAAATTAGACGGAACATTGCGCTTTTTTAAACGGGCGTGTTCATTTCCCCTGACAGTGAGCATAATTAAGCCTGCCCTAACCAAAAAATAAAGCTAATTTACCGTAAATATCATTAAAACCCCGACAACTTTCACCATTAGTATAACTCCTAATCACTGGGGGTGCTTTTTGTCTCCGCCACGATGACAATAATTATCATGGATAATGCTTAACACGAAAACGCTTTGTATCTTTATGTGGCAGTTAAGTTTGCGTGATGAAAATACCATTTCCACTATCTAAATTTAGAGGTTTTTTAACATTTGTAGTAATGGAAACCCCATCATTTTTCATCCAAGCTGAACCTGAGTTCAGTTTCTATAAAATCTTTTATAAACGTAATATGCTTTCATGTATTTTTAGCGTATGGGAGTAATATAGGCTATTTATTTTGCAGTGGAAATTTTACCATAACCATAACTTTAGATTAGAACTGGAATAAAATTGCATTTTTGATATCCGACATTTTTCAGGCTGACCTAATCAGGTCTAAAATATTTTTCCACTTTATTCAGGTGAAAAATCAGCTCGATTTTCCGGAGCCTCTTCCAAGTATTTTCAATCAATCAGATGCATTGAAAGTCTCACAAAATTACGTTACTTTAAAGGCAAAAAGAATCGAAAGAGAGATGCTTCCAATTTCCTATTAAGGTGATTCAAAAGTCCAAAAGCCACGATGCAATTTTAGGTTTTAAATGAAATAGTCTAAGTTTGGAGTAGTTTTGGATAAATGTACTTTCTTCTAGAGTTTAGACAAAATAGAAAATAGCAGTTTCAGTTATTGGGTGTTCTTTTCAATCCATGGAATAACTCAGTGCATCAAAGATAAGAGAGATGATGATTTTTATATTGAATTCTTTCACTTTTTCTAGTGAAATCTTGTAAAGGATTGGTTCGTATATTTAGACGACTTTTTCCACCCGGTTGAATGTCAATATGCTTTTTGTCATAATATCTGGGCTTACTTTTTACAGTTCTTCAGCTACCTCTGGGTCAGGTGGTGACAAGTAATATCTGCGTCTTCAGAAATCTCCATATTAATAGCACTTGAAGAAACGTTTCAGCTCAAAATATTGAAAACACAATAGCACAATAATGACGTTGTCGAGATTGTAAACAAATCCCCAGTCGTTTATTATGGTTAATAACATCATCATCAAGTCATAACTACTCGTACACCTATACTACCTTATTGTTAGAGACTATTAGCAATCAATATTTCAACTAAATGTATAATACCTCCCCAGTATTAGTCTTTTTTACTACTTTTTGAAATTCAATGTCTCGGTAACATGAGGAGCTAGGGAGGCCCGTTTTGGCACATTTTTAGGATTTTTTATCCTCTTTCTAATGGCGTTTTGGTGAAATCTATAAGAGGTCAAATAAACAAGTAACAATTATTCAAAAATTGAAAAAATGTCATTTTTGCAAACATTGCAACTTTGGCAAATTTTTATTTTGCCCAAGGAGGGTTCCAATGCACAGCAAAGGGCATATTTATACCAAAGCACCTTAAATTAAGTGAAATAAGTACAAAAAAAACACTTATTGACTAATAATAGGACGATTTTAGATATACAATGTGTCCAAGATAAAGGCCACAATGGGGATGACGAGTTGAAGATACCGATTTGGTGAAACTGGAGAAAAGTGGCTTTAATAAAATGACATTGACATTAACACATCGATTGTTTGCGGTTTTTGAGATAATTAGAAAAAAGTAAATTTTTTACAGTAAAAAAATGAGATTGATGATAGTTCTGAAATACAAAACGTCGGAATATAAACTAGATACTGCCTACTTAAATAGCTTTAAAAGTTGCTGTGGAGGATCATTAGTTTTGGCCTTGATCCAATATTAACGTTACAAAAAATTAAAACGTACAATCAAAAAATAAACTTTTTTCAAAATATCTCAAAAACCAAAAAAAATATATTTTTTTAAATGTCATTTTATTTAGGCCATGATTACGCTACCTTTCTCCCATTTAAGCAAATCTGTATCTCTAACTGTTTTCAAGATCCCCGTTGCCCCTCATCATTATCCTGGATACACTGTATATGTCGGTAAACTACAGGATATTCTAAATTGTACGAAAAGAGAAAAATAATTTTAAATCAATCACTGGCGTACCATCTTAATTCAAATGTTAACTTTTAAAAATTAATATAAACAAAATCATTTTATAACTAATTTTTGAGTTTTAGTAAATTTAATATTGTCCATCAGGTAGTAAAAGTATATAACTAAAAAACGTACTAAATGTTACAAATCTCCGCTACTAAATATAAATTATCCAACAAAAAATCAAATATTTGTAAATTAAAGTAAAACAGCTAATTAAAGCCAAACCTGCTAAACACCATTTACTCTTCATTTACAATGTTAACTGTATAAAAAGAAAACTCAATTTGTTTGTTAATACGATTTTGTATAAAATTAATACAAAAACAAATTTTTACAAACTGAAATATCAGGCTTTATCATTTGTTATCCTTTAAAAGACATTTGCAATCCCTTTATCAAACAAAAAGGGCTTGCTAAAAAAGCCCGTAGGCATTTTAAAATAAAAAAATTGTGATTGTCACGTTCGAATGCGTGACACCGTATTACCGACTCCATTATCATATTTATTTAAAATTTAATCAAGTAGCGCTTCATGAAAATTTGTCACAAAAGGGCAAGAGTAAGCAAACCCGTCATCCGTCATGGCGTACTCGACAGCCAAACAATAAAAGGGCTAAATATCTCGGGAATAGCCTTAGTGTTAGGTAGCGGGGCCTTATACGCCGTGACGTGTATAAAATTCGGGAATCATTAATCAACTTTCAAATAAGGGATCAACTTTTGCCAACGTACATCTACGAATTTTAAAAATCGTTTATCTTTCTCTTTGCGTTTGACAGTCGGGAATTGGGAAACAGGACCGATGTCGGGATTGGTTGCGTGCGGTTCAGATCGGACGATAATTTGAAATTTGAATAAAACACCTCCGGCCCCAAAAAAAGGATAAAGAAGACCTTGTCTTAGCTTTAGGGCCGGCGAAAGGTAATTTCCTTGCAAGTCGACCGGAATGATAGCGGAAAATTTGCATATTTCGATGGGGTTCGGAGTTCATTCATTATGTAAATCCGGCGAGAATAATTTTAAATGCGAGACGGAGTTTAATTTTCTTTTCGGCCTAAAATTTTCGACAATCAACGGGTAAAGTTCGCTAATGCTTGTTTGAATTTCGTTGATTTTTCAGCATAATAAAGGGTTGTCAATTAGGCTAAAATTGTGAACAAGATGTCCATTCTAAGTAAAAACTGAAAAGCACTCTGGAAAATTAACAGTCCATGGAATCATTTTTTTCAATAATCTTTTTCTTTCAAATGTCTTTGTTTCGAAAGTTGGCAATCATCAGTAAAATCTAAATAACACATTGTTACTGCATTTATCCAAACCACTCCGTAAGATTCTTCAACCAGGAGTTTCGTCTCTTTCCTGGATGGAATTCTTTTCTTGGATTTTTCACTGCATGATGGTTTGTAATATTCGATATTTCTCTCCCCTCATGGCATAGTCTATATTTCCAATTTTCTTCTTTGTATTGTTGGATTTATTTCTTTCTTCTTGGATTCTTACTTACATTGGTTAGTCTTTTCACCCAGGAAATCCTCAGTATTCTTCGGTATATCCACATTTCAAACGTCATGTCAATTTCCTCCAGAGTCAGTAGTATTTTTAGCTGAAGGTTTAGATTTCGGCAGCCGAAAAGTCATTTGCTTGCTTTTGACATGTTCTGATTGGTACTTCTTGGAAGCTAGCATTATTTTCATTGGTGGTTGTGCTATAAACGCAAATTTGTCATAAACCAACTCTGTATCTATTATCGTTTTCTAAATCTTTACCAATAAAACATCAACAAAAGTAGTGGTCTAAGTACCTTTTTATTTTAACTAATGAAAATTGTTTGTAGTTGTTTTTCCTAACTGTTGTATAATTGCACTATTTTGGAGTAGGGTAACTTTTTGTTTATATTTCAGCTCCTCACAAATGATATTAATTGAAGTTAGTTTTTTTGTAAGTACAGTTAATCACTGAAATTAGTAAAATCAAAATCAAATAAACCGCGCAAATAAAGTGTATAATAAAATCTAAGAGAAAGTAGAACACTATTAGAAAACAGTATGTAACAAAATTTAGGTCATGTTTGGTCCTGTCGACTAAAAGAGTTTTTTTAGGTTCTTTGGGTCCCAAATAGTGGGAAGCGGCCATTGGAAGCCCTCGGGAAATTGGAATAAGCTCAGGAAAATTGGAAAATGTCACTTTTGAAGTTTTTGCCCAAATTTGCCCTATATTTTAGCGAGGCTAAGAAATTGTACGTGTTTTGGTTAATGTGAGATTCTAGTAGGGTCAAGAAAAGATTTTGGTAGGGTTGCCTAACCCATAACCTACTTAGATTATTCCATTTTAGGCCAATTCTTACCCATTGTAAGCGTTTTTTCGAATTTTTTTTTAAGATAACTTCTTTTTATTTCTTGACCGGGCCTGAACAAAAGGGCGGAAGAAGGTCCATATAGTAAATAGAAAATATTTTCCCGACACCAATGGCTTGGTTTGGCTAGAATATCAAAAACTATCGTTCAGCTAAAAACATGCACATACGATTCATATAGATTTTGCGATTTTTGTTAAAACAAATTGTGATTTTGCCAATTTTGCAAGAGTAAAAACAGTACAAGTTAATGAATAACACTCATCAAGCGTAAAATCTACAAGAAAATTGCAAATTTTTGATTTATATCAAAAAACGGACTATTGGCAATATTTTTTACTGCAGCAACATAATATATTGCCTGTAAATGTAATATTATTAGTGGTTCTGTAGGTCAATTTCTTTATTTTTTATTTCTAACTAACTAATAGTTATTGAAAATAGGCAACATCAAATTTTGTAATAGCAAAAATTCCAAAATCGGTAAAAATTGTAAAAAGTCAATGTTTTTAGCTAAATTTACGATAGTTTTTGATATTTTTGAAGCCCATTGGTGTCGGGCAATTGCTTTCTATATTATATGTACTTATATCCAGGCCCGATCAAAAAATAAAAATTTTAAAATGTCTTAAAAAAATTCGAAAAAATCTTTGAAATGAGTTGGTTTAAAATGGATTAATTTCAGTAGATTATGGGTTAGGAAACCCAACCAAAATCAAATGGGTTGGCTTGTTTTGAGGTTCCCTGACCATCCTAGAACCTCACATTAACAAAAACACCGGAAATATCTGCTCACTGCAAAAATATAGGGCAAATTTTGAAAAAAACTCAAAAAGCGCATTTTTTCGAGTTTCCTAAGCTTATGTCAATTTTCCGAGAGCTCTCAATAGCCGTTTCCTACTATTTGGAACCCAAGAAACCCAAAAATACACTATTTGTCGATGGGAATAACAACAAATATTTTTGGTGAATCTCTAAAAGACGAAGAAATAGCACGTATCAAAGGGGAAAGAGCAGATGTATTTTATTTCTATAAACGACGCTATAACGTTACTGGTATCCCGGATCCAGTTATTTATTAACTAATCATCGAGGAAAACTCCCCCAATATATCTGGATTCCGGAAGTTCCAAAAATAGGATAACTTGCTAAACAATTTCTTTGTTTTATCGGAAACCCCAGACCTTACTGTATTAATTTTGTTATAAACTTTTAGGCTCTTCCACTTTTGACGTTTTTCTTCTCCCCTAATTCCCACTTCGAATATGCTTTTTCCTTAATGTAGCTTATTGAACAATCGAAATCCGTCATTGCAGGTTTGTCTCCCCTCATTTTTTACCACCCTTTTAAGTCTTTTTTGTTCCGAACCTGACGGGGGAAGCACGAAGAAAAGAAAGTTCTTGAAGGGTTCGTGCATTATTTGCGTTGAGGAATATTTCCCTGCGGGAGTTTTTTAATAAAGCCCAATTATCCGTAATTTCGGCCCTTCAGAACAGGTTCGGTTCTCCGTAATTTTTCCTCTCTACGGATTTTCTAATTAATTTCCGCGTTTTTTTTTCTTTCCGGTAATTGGATCGTTGCGACCTCGCTCGGAAATAAGGAAGTGTGTGTAACTTATTCCACTTGTTTTTCCCCAGAGGAAAAACTGGCAAGTTTTATGTGTTTCTTTTGCCAGTGGAAATTGATGACCCGATACCAGCCGGAGTATCATGTTTTAATCCTCTTGCATCGCTGTGGGAAAGTAGATTAGAACGAAGCAAAAAAACTGGTCCTCGTAAAAGCACAATGAATATTTCAACCCCCGTACATAGAGGGGAGAGGGCTTAAATTCAGTTTAGCAATTAAAAGGACCTAACTGACCAACTGACACATAAATAAGCATTTTTTTTTCCTGATGACCATTGAGAGGACGCAATGCGTGCTATGCAAATCACCCTAGGGGCAGTAGTAACGGGGTATTAATTTTCCCTTTTGTAAGGCCATTACCATTTTTCACACACTCGCTCGACATTCTATCGCTACTGTTGCTATGCACCGGCGTAGCGGTACAAAAAAAGGGGGTGGAATAAAATTGCATTGGCCGTTTACAAAGTATTATCAACAATCACAGTGTACGTGTGATTAACCAGGCCGTAATCGACCATTTATGCGTTAATAAAGTTTCTCTGGCAAACTTAACGTTCGAGGAATATAAACTGCCTGCTGTTATGGCTTGGGAGAGGCGGTAAAAAATATCTGATCAAACAAAAACATATGCCGCAAATGACTCGAGTAAACAAAGGCGATAATTTATATGCAAAAAATGAAACATCTTATGCAGTGGCAACAGTCGCAGATGTGCTTCGAATAACAAATTTTATGAATAATAAAAAGAAAAACAGCCACGCATCGGCATCGTAAAATGCATTCGGGGTTCGTTCAGCACGTTTATCGATAAATAAATTTCCGAAAATATAGGCATACTTTTTAGTATACTAAAGAAAAACATTGGAACTCTAGGTTGCGTTAATTTTATTAGGTAAATGTATTGTGTTATGTTCAAGACAATATAGGAACATTCCCATGTAAATCAGTATTTTAACAGTATATTACGTAACTAGTGCTGTAAGAAGCATTTTACGCACGATATGGAAAAAGTTACGCGCGAAGCCGCGTAGCGGCGAGTGTGTAATTCCATGAGTGCGTAAAATGCCTTAGAGCACGTGTGACGTACTATACTTTACCTACGACCAAATGGAAAGTCCTGTTTTGGCAATTCATATAATTCAGAGTAACTTTTATATATTTTCAACGTATGTTGTACTAATCATAGATATTATGCCACTAAAGAAAAAAATACTAACGTAATAAAAAAAAATTACAAATCATGTTACTTAAATAATTATTAGTGTTGTTTTTAAAATAATTGTTTATGGTGACATTACAGTTATTAAGAAGAAAGGGAGAACTTTCAGTAATATTACTTGATGTGTTTGCTATTACAGATAATATTTTAGACGAAGTGGTAGTTACTTAAAACTGTATAAACAATGCATTACGCGATGATTTCCATCTAATATACTCTGATAAAAGAAGAAATGTAATCAAAATCAATTTTTCCCAGCTTTAGAGCGATAGTTTGTGGCCGATCTTAAAACTGTGCGCTTTTTTTACAGCTGTGCGTTTTTTTACAACTGTGCGTAAAGAGGTTCGTATTACGTAACGGAAAACTATGCGTAAATAGCTATTTACACTGAGGTCGTAGGTAAAAAATTAATAATGCATAATTTGTGTATGTAATAGGTGTAAAGCAAATTTAGGTAGATAGTCATTCACCATCATGTGCCATGGCAAATAGCAAAAGTTTTTGTTAGTTTTGTTATTTGTCTAGGCATTTACTATTTGCCTATACATGCTACCGTCAATGTTACCAGGTCTACCGTTAAAACAGTATATCTACCGTTTTTGTGGTTTTTTTAACGTTCTCCTGTTTTTATTTTTGTATATAATCTACCGTTTTTAAAAACATTGCCATTATGCGGGTTGTGAAATATATATATAAACCATCTTTATTTCCGAGGAAAAAGGCTATCGACCTACCGGTCTTTCTGCCAATGTTACAGAAACAAAACTTATGTACTAAATATTTGTTAAAAAAAAAAAATATATATATAATGTTTTACAAAGAAAAGGTTAAAATTAATAGTTCGTTTTTTTAGGTAAAATGTTCCAACAGAGTATATTGAGGAAAGGCGTAGCGGGATTGTCTATTTGGTCTTGTGAGGGAGATGGGGTTTATAATTGTCCAGTTGTGGGGGTTGCCTTTCCATTTTGCCTCTAGTTTCGTTAATCGTTCTGTTATTTTTGTCATTTGTGTCCGTTCGTAGAGTAATTCGTTGGTTGGGTTATGTAGCGGGTTTTGAGGATGTCTAATCTTGGTTACTAGTCTAAGTGCAATTTGTTCTGTAGTTTGTATGTGTTTTTTTGTTTTGCTGGTCGCATTAACTCTTAGTATGTGTCCGTAGTCGAGTAGAGGTCTGCAAATAGATTTGTATATTTTAGTTGCAGTTTTTGTGCTTATACCTCTGTTCTTGTACGTCAGGGCTCTGAAATGTTTAGTTCGTTTAATAATTTCAGTTCTCACATTTTGTACATGTTTTGTAAATTTGAGTTTTTGGTCAAGTGTTATCCCTAAGTATTTTATTTCTGGGCTTGGTGTAGTTACATTACCGTCTGTTGTTATTGTAGGAGAGTTGTCTTTTATTTTGTGATTTGGTAAGAGTAGTTGGTTTGGTGTTAATCTCCATTTGTAGAACCATGCCGTCGTGTGGTTTGTTAATGTCTGAAGCTCCTCTACAGCTTTTGCCGTAGTTTTGGCATGAACTATAAGTGCTGTATCGTCAGCATATAGTAGAATGTAGTGATGTTTGCTTATGTAGTTTTTGTCAAGTAGATTGTGGTTGTATATGTCATGACAGTAGATATTGTAGAGGAAGGGTGATAAAGGCGATCCTTGTGGTAGTCCTTGTTCAGGAATAAAAGGAAAGGAAAGGGTGTTGTCTATACGTATTTCTAATTGTCTGTTTTCCAGTGAGTTTCTAATAATGTGGATTAGGTATTTTGGAGTATTCAGTTTGTGTAGTTTGTATAGTAGTCCTTTGTGCCATACGCTGGTTGTGAAATATTTTATATACATTGCCAAATCAACATTTATTTTGTAGTGTTTTTTCAGGTTATTGGATAGGAAATTTAATAAGGATTCTAAAAATGTGTCATTTTCTTACTCCAAGTGGGTTTCACCAAGGATGTCCTTGACTATATTTTCAAACTGTGTTTCTGACAGCTTAAACTTTGACACCGATTTTCTCCCTGACTGTACAAATGTAAAAATTCAAGGTGGCGGCCATAAAAATTTACAAAGTTATCATTCATATCTCGGAAACCAATGACGATAGTTTTTTTCTAATTACGTTATCGTTTTCTACGTAAAAAAAGGCCCCTAATAATGTCTTCGTTTCAAAACTCTCTATTTTACGGAGCTGTAAGCAATTGTTTAAAATGCAGCCTTTGACGTTTTCTCAATTTTGGAAACCGGGAATAAGTTTCACATAAAATTCTCTAAAACTTACCCCCATATAACCGAGTAGCTCTTACTGTTACCCCAATATATGTAGAACCAATTTGGGACACACTGTATAGTGAAACTTTTTGATCATAAACTTCAATTAATATTCACCACGTTGAAACTAACTACAAATTTGCACTTTACATGTTTGGTTTTAGTCAAATTTAGACCAAAACCACAAATTTTAAGGCCTCTGGTTAAATTGTTTTTTAATGTAAAAACTATATTTTTTACTGATTTCAAGGAACAATAATTACAACAATTAACATTATAGTTGTTTCAGATTTCTCTTATAAAAACTTGTACAAAACATCACAGTAAAAGGCAATTTACAACAACTTTATATAACGGAAAAACATGAAGCATTTTAATTAGGTTGTTTTTCACACAGGTTACTCTCTGACAGGATAAAAAATATCGTAAAAAGGGGCCCCAGGTAAACAAACAAATGCAACGGAAATCGAGCACAAAGCGGGACCCGAAATCCCTAATCAACGTTGAACCAAAGCGAAATCAAACGTTTCGAAATATGACGTCGTGGCTTTTGATTTCCTGTTACTAGGTCACAAAGGCCCTTTGTGCTTAAAGGGCTGATTACGGATTAAAGGGTGGGCCACCCATCGCATAGGCGGGGCCCTAGCGGATGAGGCAGCTTAAGACTGATTTCTTTACAGCAGTTAAGATGTTTTGCCCTGAGAACAAGATTGACGGTTCGAAGCTAAACTATCGGTTAACGCAAACCGGTAATGGGGTTGCGAAAAACTATATTTCAACCCCCTTTTTGGGTTGTGGTCGACTACGTCCATGGACCATAAACGTGCGGAACTTAATCACGACGCGTTTCCTGATGAGATTTGGGGTGCGCAATTTATGTGACAGTTCGTATGGGGCCTTAGTTTGAAATGTGGTTATTGCTTTTATTATCGGCAAATTAATAATTTTCCTTGGAAGTTGCTTAATTGAAAATAGCTAACGATTACCTTGTAGGCATAGCAATTTCGACAACAATTACGTATACATACACATACTGCAGGGTAGCCACTTTATTCTCCACAGGAGTTCAAATTACACATTCATACAGGGTGGTCCAATTGCCAAATTATGTTCAGCGTTGGAAGTATTACAGAAATTAAACTATGATTTGCCTAAAAACAACTAGATATTCATGGGGAGATAACCCAGATTATCAACTATTTATAAATTAATCTAACTGCCTTTTGAGTTTTTGTAGTAACGGCAAGTTAACAGGGTCAAACTTACTTGATCTTGAAGAATCAAAATATAAATTTGTATTTTTTTAAAGCAAGAAGGGCAATTTTCATTTTTTTTTTGTTTCTGCGATAGCTTTGTTTCGTTTGAGGAGAGTCTTAAAAGTGTGTATCAAGAAAAATATGGTGATTACTCTTATTGAATTATCCAAATTTACCACTTTCCTTTTTCACAATTAAACCACAGGGTATAGAGATGATAAGATATGGCTGTTCCAAAAATATAACCATTTCCCAAAGTTCAGCTGACCCCTGGCTAACTTGAGATTTTGAAGATATTGGTAAAAAATTATCTTAAAGTAGTTTTTAAATATAACGTCTTCTAGAATCTTGACTATCTTTTGCCTTTAGTGTCCTTTTTGCGCAGATCTTCAAATAATTGATTTATTAAAAGTCAAAGCAAAAATTAGTAAAAAAAATAAAAAATTGCATGCCACAGCCGAATTGCGATGGAGCCAAACTTTGCAAAACCAGATTGTTTCAAGGATAAAAAAACCGTGAAAATGCAATTTTTACATAAAATTAGTGGGTATTTGGGTATTTGGTTTACAACATTGTTCTTTAAAGACAATTTTTGCTTTAATCAGATTTTCCAGAAAATATTTTAGATCTATTTTATATGACTACATTATTTAATATAAGTTTTGTTTTTAGTTTTCTAAATACAGCTAACGTCCTCTCTTTGACATGAGTAAAATACATGAGTATTTTATGCAATATTTTTGAAATTCAAAGAAATTTGGCAACAGTGTTTTTAACTTAACCAAACTTTTAACTGTGGTTCAAAAGATAGCAATCAACTGGAAGCTCATGAAAGCACATTTTAAAATTTGTATAAAGACCTATACAGAACGTCGCACAAAATTTTTAACAATATTTTAAACCAAAATTGTAGAAATAGTCCATATTAGTTCAAAGAGACTTTCAGCAAACAATACAGGGTTTGTCAAAAACTCAAAGTTAAAGTCTCAAAATTTTGTTGTTTTTAATTGTAACCCGGGTTTCGCTCTTAGGCATCCTCAGACAATCTACATTAATAGAAACACCAATTACACGCAACATCTTAAAAAATACGAAATACGATGTTAAAAAGTTGTTTGAGTTTTTGACAAACCCTGTATTTTAATCCAAGTTCAGCTGTTAATTACCTTTTTAAAATATGACAAAAATGGCATGAGTCTGAACGTTATAGTTATCTACTACTACTACCCAAAAACTGCAAAACCAGAGAAATCTAATACTTATCTTTAGAAGTAAAACTTATTTTTAATTAATTTAAAGATTTTAATAAACAAAATAACATTTTCGTATATTCTAAACAAAGTTTAAAACTATTAGAGGTATTTAAACCAATTTTGACCATTTCTAATTGACTATGTAGAAAAAAAAATTTTTTATACAAATTAAGACCAAACACCATTAGCTAAACTGTAAGCGGTTTGTCAAGAATTTTAACTATATTCTCCAGTAACTTCATAAACAAATTATTAAATTATGCTTCAAAAATACAGAATCACACTATAGAAGTTAGGGAAAACTTGTCATAGGAAATTCCCTGTGTAGGGACAAAATAAATATTGTTTATACATACAAATCTCAAAAAAGTTGACGATGACTGAAAAATGATGGAACGACTAAAAAAAGGTGGAAAAGGAACATTTAAAAAGAGCTTGTCGTTTTAGTCTTTTTTTCAAATTTCAAGTCACCTTGAATTCAGTAAAATTGCTCAAGTTTGCCACAATTTACACTTTTTTCACATCTCTTGTTTTTGTTGATGTCTCTGGACATATTTTCCAGTTTGGGGGGTAATACATTAAAAGTCACATGACTTCATAGAAACAACATAACAGTTTTGCAGAGCATGATGTTTGTGTGTGGAAAGATGCTTCAAATTAAATTATTTAAATGATGTGATCAAGAAAAAGTGCAACATTTTTGTTGAGCAGTTAATTTAATTCTGACTATCATTTTTTAAGAAAGTTTAAGTTCATTCATACGATTTTGAGATGCAAATTCACTTACTTTGTTTACCCAACAAACTCATTCTGCTTGTACAATAATAATTGAGCATAATACCACTACCATAAAATAGATAAACATAATCTCCGAATTAATATAAGTGTTGGAAAAGATTAGTAGGATGCAAAATTCCATTATAGTTGACACATAATAAAGGAAAATTTCTATTTCGGTATTGGCTTCGATTTTCCCGTACATTTCCATTCGTTTATACAATATGCGGACGAGGAAAAGCAATAATGCAAACTGACAAATTTACGGCTTCACATAAAAATAGCCGACAATTTCTATTATTATGCATAGTGCATTAATGCATATTTTGTTATTGTACGGATCAAGGCAATTTATGTTATGACAATTGCGGTAAACTTCCACGAACCTGCTAGAAAAAGTGTAGGTCAAGTTTATTTAAAATTTACGAGGCACTTAAATTACAGAATTCATGCATTTTTGTATGTTTGCAAACTATCCGTTTAACTGTAATAATTTACGAGGAAAAAGCCTTAAGTCGTGATTGCCAATATCTTACGGATCAAGTGGCAAAAATTTGCATTTATGTTGCAATTACTTTTTCTTGAAGAGGCAGCAAATTAACTTACACAACCCAAGTTATGAAACGCCAAGACCAAAAGTTTTGCTTAATAAGGAAACAATCAATTTCGGTGTTTAAAGTTTACATTCCGGAAATCTGACACAAAAACAAACCCTCGTCTTAATAAACTGCAGACACCAGTTCTGCAACATTTCAAGTAGCTTCGTACAATAAGCAGTCTAATAAATTTTTCGAATATCGCTCACTTGCCACTCGTGTAATGCTCTCAAATGCATATTCAACATCTGGACAACGTATCCCAACACGAATTTTTCATTCTCCCGTAATAATTATCAGTCAGCCAGCAATGTTTGAACTTACAAAGTTATTTTTTGTGATATGTTTATCGAATTACTACTCAATAGGCGCTAAAAATATCTAGCTGATCTAAACAGGTCAGTGCATCCTGATTGTGCTGGAGATGCAGCTAAATCTGCTAAGTGGTTGAGTTGACGTCAACCTTTTGATTGTCTGGTGTCTCAATGTCAAACGTGTTATAGCAAAAAAAGGTGAAGAAGTTTGTTTTCGAGAGTTCGTTAACTTTATTTTTAGACGTTTGAGTGTTTTGTTATCCAGTTCAATTTGTACGAACGAATCATCAATCTCAATCAATAGCAGAACAATATTAGGCCTAATATTAATAATATTTTTGTGATATCATACGTACAGTTTTTGAGTTATTGCACAAATATGCATTATTTGACTTTTTTGAATTCTATAAAAGTGTCCCTAATCATATTTACGATAAAGCCACACATTTAATAAAATTCTACTAATAGCAAAAGTATAAAACAGAAAGTGACAACCTTACATCTACAAACATTAATTTACTTTTATCTGGAACACCCTGTATGATATCTAAGTAGTTAATTGTATAAAATTTAATACCATTAGAGATTTCGTTTTCGACTAATCATCACTATTTATTACAACTTTGACTTTTTAAATCTGTACATTCTAACCTAAAATTAATTAAACCCAATTAAAACAATATCGTCGTTATATTTAGTCAGTATAAAGTTGATGATGGTTACTAGAAAACAAAACGTTTTCACAAAATAAGCTGCCAATAATCATTACATCTACGTGCATTCACAAACTTGCAAATCAATGCATATACCGTTGGAAAACCTATTTTATTGGCTATCCATCCATAGATATACGTATAACAATCTATATAACAATCAAATAAGCAAGTTAAACATGAACAAATTTGATAATTTGATCAAAAAGATCTGATTCTTGTGTTTTGACTCTTAAAGTTTGAAAATTGACTAGAAAAGATGATACTTAAACCCAACTTAGTGAATGACTAAGTTTAACTTACATATTTTGTCTATGTCAAGTTCATTTTTAGACTGGTAATGTAAATTTGATAAAATTATTAATTTTTCCAATTTTTAAGTTTCACATGAAAAATGTCTTGTTGATCAGGTTTTTAAATCAATTATCCAGCTTGAAACAAGAAAATTGTCTATTTGGTCAGTCCTCCTATTCGGTAATTAAGTTTTCAGATTTCTAATGTAAATCTGATTTGAGTCATATATTTCAAGTTTCTAATGTCAATTTGAATTAAATTCCCAAGTTGGAAACAAGAAAATATGAACATTTTCAAAGTCAATTTTCAAATGTGTTATGTAAATTAGGTCAAATTATCAATTTTTCAAATCAATTTTAAAGTTTAAAATGTCAGTACCTGAAAGACTTTCTGTTGATCAAGTTTTCAAGTTAATTCTCCAACTTGATACAAGAAATGGAAATTGTCTATTTGATCACATCAACTTACCAAGTAAATTTCCATGTATCAAATGTCAAAACATAAAAAAATGCTTAGCCGATCAAGTTTGCAAGTCAATTCTCTAGCTTGAAACAAGGAAGTTGTCTACTTGGAGAAGTTATGGGGGGTAATACCACGAGAGCATTAAAATTATCGATAAATTTCAAAATAGCATGTTTTAAGCAACATATTACATGTCAGTCAATTTTCATATGTAAAATGTTAATTTCATGGAATTATCAACTTTTGAAATCAATTTTTAAGTTTCTAATGTCAAAACATTAAAAATGCTTTGTCTAATAAATTTAAAATTGACTATTTGATAAAATTATCAAGTGAATCCTCATACCTGAAGATTAAGTATGATCAAATTATTAACTTTTCAAGTTTCAAATGTCAAAACAGGAAAATTTTCTTGCTGACCAAGTTGGTCTACAAATCAAGTCTATCTTTAGATTTGTAATGTTAATGTGGCAACATTAACAACTTCTTAAGTTTCAAATGTCAAAACACGAAAAAGAGCTTTGAAGTTAATTTTAATGCTTGAAACAAGAAAATATGAAAGTTGTCTATCTCAGTTTTCAAGTCAATTCTCCAAATTAATACAAAAAAATAGAACTTTTTTTTTTGGCAAAATTATGAAGTCAATTTTCAGATTTGTAATGTAAATTTGATTGATTTATATATTATATATAATAAATATTCAAGTTTTAAACTACAAAATATTAAATATGTCTGGATTATTATGTTTTCAAATCAATTCTATAGCTTGAAACAAAATAATATGACAATTATTGTCTATTTCGTCAAATTATCAAGTTTGAAATATAACTTGAAAACATTTTTTGTGGATCAAAGTTTTAAGTCACTTTTTAGTAAAGTTTTATTTTCAAGTTTCAAATATCAATACGTGAAAAATTTCTTGTTGATCAAGATTAGAAGTTCCAGCTTGAAACAAGAAAATATGAAAATGTATATTTGGTCAAATTATCAACTTTTAAGACGTATTTCAAGTTAATACATACAAAATGTCTTGTTGGCCAAGTTTTCCAGTTAATTCTCAAGCTTGAAAGAGGAAAATATGATAATTGTATATTTGATCAAACGATCAAGTCAATTTTCAAATTTGTAATAAAAATTCAAATCAGGATCAAATGCTAATGGTTAAATTTCGTTACTTAATAATTTAAGTGATTAGTCAAGTTTGGTGCTTTGCAGAAGTCAAACTGCATAATAAAAGTTTATATTTTGATTGTCTGGTGTCTGGTTGAAAAGGTTGAAAAGAAAAAAAAAGGTGAAGAAGTTTGTTTTCGAGAGTTCGTTAACTTTATTTTTAGACGTTTGAGTGTTTGCTATCGATTTCAATTTGTATGCACAAATAATCAATCACACTGTGTGTAAGTTTTGAACCAGCAAGAAAATTAATAATTACACAAAAATATAAATGCATTATTACATCCACGTGCATTCACAACCATGCAAATCATTAATAACCGATCAAGTACGACAACTTTGCAACAATTAAATTTGCATATTACAGTAATGTTACCAGCATGCTACGCAGAGAACATTTTCCTAGATGTACCTTAGTAACATAATTTCCTTGGCATTTTTCTGTTTTTCCATTAACACATCCTCAAACGTTTCGTAACAAATTAAATAAAACAACCGTCTATTTAACTCGTACGAAAAATTGTAAATGCAAATTTGTAATGGTAATTCTATGTTGATCTTAATTTATTACACTTTTCTGCATTTTAAACGTTAAACAAGCTAATTAGTACAGTCCAACATGTTTCTGCTTTTGATGTCATTATTCATGCAACAGTTTCGATGCAAAACGAATTTCACCTTTTTTTCTCCGGTATAATTATTTATAATTTCCGTGTGCGTTTGTTTGCATCTATTTTTATTTCGAATAACTAGAGTGTTTTTTGCTGTACGATACACGCATTTTTGTACTACTTTGAGTGGAGTTTTTAAATTTAGTTTGTTAATGAATACTGCAGTAACACGTACCAGAATGCATTAGAATTATTATTTTACTCCTATTGTACTAGCTAATTAATTATTATGATGTTCTATATCGTGATCTAAAGTAAAATTGTAATATTGCAAGGTTAGTAGTTAAGGAATTTCCATTTCTGAAGTCGGTTTTCACTAGAAACCAACGAACTTAACAAAAAAACTAAGTATTTTAAATCTTTGCCATACTACAGAGATTTGTGTTTAGTTAGAATTGTATAGAAGAACTTTATTCTGTTGAATGCAAGCAAACAGACGCTTTGAATGTGTAATCACAAATTTCCTAGTGGTTTAAAATATTGGGGGCTTTAATGCTGAAGGTAGAGATGTAAAGGAAGTGGACTCACTATTTTATTGTCAATAACAAACCTCACAATTTACTGAAAAATAAAACAAAACTGAAAATTGTCAAACTTTTCCTATCCTACCGATAATTAGGTGAGGTACCTAGCCACAGTACTTGATTGCGTAACCACGTGCGCCTACGCAAATACGCTAGTTAATTTATTTAATCAAACTTTATCTGAAACCAAATTTAACGTTTTGAAGGTTAAGCTGGTTTTGTTCTCATCTGTCCCGATCACGTTCAGATCGGATGATACTCAGGAGCTGGTTGCATGCAAATTATACACATTGATTTCCGTATACGGAAAGGTAGAAAAAATAAATTTTTGTTGATTTAAACATATAATGTTGCAAGCTGGTTTTATTTTTGGATTTAGAAATACACTTTGTACATACATTTTTTTTAAATGGGACACCCTATTTATGTAGATTTGAAATAAGCTAAAAATTAACTTTTTAAAAATATAGGGTGTTTCACTTCACTTCATTTTATGGTTTGATTAAACGTCAAAAAATAACTCTACTTTGCTATATAAACCACGGTCCAAAGATGTTTAGTTATGGAGATACAGGGTGTTAAAGTTTGGTTAAAAAATTTTATAATAAATTAATATTTAAAATAATACTAATACTACTAAATTTATTTATTACTTCAAAAGAATTAAAGATATTTTAAAAATACATTTTTCAATTAATCGAACAAGTTTTCCATAAAATGCAAATTAGTTCTGAATTCCTTATTTATTTTAGATTTTTTTATCCAAACTTTAACACCCTATATGTCCATAACAAAACATCTTTGGACTATGGATTATATTTGACATTAGAGTTATTTTTTGACATTTTTAATTAAACCCTAGAATAAACCGTTTTTTACACTTTTTTGATATTTGCTAAATAACCGAGTTACTCTTGGTTGAACTTGTTTAGGGTATTTTAAAACACTTTTTTGTGCTTTGTTTTTAGGAAAAATCTTGCCTGAGAGGCCCTTTAGGGTCCTAAAAAGTGTCCTATTACAACCTGGTAAAAAATCAAATTCCCTACAACTTTCCCCTTTTACACTCTTTTATATTTTTCCAAATAACCGAGTTACGCTTTACTTCACTAGGAGGTTTTCCATTATTTTTTTCATATTTTTTAAGAATTACTGAAAAATGAGATTCTATTACCCGGTTTTGACTGGTTTACTTACTTTTGACTGTAATCAGGTGACATTTCCGTCACTTTGACATGTTTTATTCCAAAAAGTTTTTGCAAGTTTACGTGATTTTTTGAATTGGACTTAGCAATTTTTTTTTACTGTTCCTTTCTGTCAAAGTGACGTGACACACGCACACACAATTCCGCCATTTTGACCGTTTTTTGGTGAAGTGTCACGTGACTTTTGGCAACTATTTTGACTCTTTGACTGAAACGTGATTTTTTTTCTTATTACCTCCAACTCATGTGACACGTTTTGCCAAATTTACGTTTTTTAAAACTTTTTACACAGTTACATTCAATAAAAAATAACTACCTTATTTGACACATAATGTAACGACTTTTGTATGTCGATGGATAGCCAATGAAATGGACTTTCGAAAATTGTATCTACTTTGCTTGAGCAGTTGAATCGTTTTGCCGCTAGAGGGCGTCAAAGTTGAAAATTTATTTATTTTAGTGCAGTGTTTCATTCAATCGTAAATCAGTCGCTTATTTGATCCATACTATATACACTTTTGTACGTCAAATAGATAGCTAATTAAATGGGCTTTCTAAAGATATGTCAACACTGGTTAGTAGGTTAAAAGGTTTGAATTAAGATAATAAATAAATCCTTAAAATATCTCTCCTGTAATTGGTTTTATTAACGTGCATTTCTTGGACACTCTGTATAAAAAAGTTTTTTCTAATTTCAAAAATACATGTACATACATATACTCTCCAAACAAATCGACAACCATTAAAAAGTTAACAAGTAATCGTGTGGGTTTTAGGGAAATTGTAAACAAGTTAAATTTATATGTGATAGGTGTAATACACCTTTTTGATTCAGTGTCAAGGCGAAGGACATTGAGTAATTAATTATTCGGCCGGGATCAAATCTAATTTCGTCCGATGCATCTGCCTTGTTTGAGACGTTTTCTATTGTTTTTAGGAAATGCCATTAAATGCAGTCTGTTTATATGATGCAGCTAATATAACCCGACTCAATTTGTTCTAAGTTTAGAAAGTTTAAACTTGTATTGTTGCCATGGCGACTATTGTTTAGGTAACGGGTGCAATTAAACCAACTTTAGACTTGTTGAGGGAATTAACCGAAAGATTAATTAATCGGCCACCAGCTTGGCTCTGTGCACCATTAAATGTTAATTCGCGCTATTATTGCTCCCTTGGAGTTAATTTCGTCCAAATTGATATTGTGCGCATCATATACGCCTCTGGTCATTTTACAAAACATTCTAAAATACTAGGTGCAAATTAGACTGGTTTTTATTACTTTGTTTTTATGAGTTCGGGACGTGTTAAATGATGAAATGTTTGTAGGAAATTACTAAAGCACGAACGCTTTAAAAGTTGTAAATGGATCCATTGATCACACCAAAATCTCGACGCATTAATAGATGTTTGCTGTATACTTATGGTTTGAGTATTGTGGTAGTCGAGATGTTATTATGTAATTACTTATGTTAATGATAAAGCTGAGATATTTTTACAACTTGATTTAGAAGATAGTACAGGAATGTTTGGAAATCGCAAACAAGCAGGTCAATAATAAATAGAAAAGCCTGGAAAATTGAAGCGTTTTTTGAAGTGGTTACTTTAGTTTCAAGGATTTTCTTAATATCCACTTAACGTGCTTTAAAATAGATTGGATTTTTTTGTTTCAACAATTCAATTGCTTACATACTAGTAACAACTAATAATCTCATGGATTTCAATTCAGAGTGATTCAACAAAAAATATTTCTGTTTTCACCTCATCAAACAAATGTATAATAACGCTTCCTTCCATTCATGTAAAAATAGATGATGAGTTAATAACCGACAATATTTCAATCAAAAGAGGAGTAAGGCAAGGAGACACCATCTCACCAAAACTTTTTACCCTTGTCCTGGAGGATGTCTTCAAAAAGCTTGACTGGCAAGAGAACGGGATTAATATTGATGGAGAGCGTCTAAACTCTAAACCATTTACTATTTGCCGACGATATTGTGGTTGTTGCCAGCACAGGTGAAAATAAAGAGTTGAAAAACATGCTTCGGGAGCTTCATCGAGCATCGCTGCAATTTCGACTTGAAATGAACTTGAACAAAGCAAAGATCATGATGAGTACAGAAGACATACAGATGACCGTTAACGACCAACCCCTGAAGGTTGTCCCGGGATATGTTTACTTAGGCCACAAAATTCAACTTGGCAAAAAAAATCAATCTTCTGAAATCACAAGAGGAATAGGCCTCTCCTAGGCAGCCTTTGGCAGACCAGATCCTTAAATCTAGTGAATTTCCTGTAAATTTGAAAAGTGTGTTTGATGCCTGCGTGATGCCGGTTCTGACATATGGTCTAGAGACAATGGCAATTACCCGCAAATTTGCCACATAATAACTAAAAAAAGATAATAATAAATAAAAAAAATAAACTGCAAACCACCCAACGAGCAATGTAGAGAGCTATGATAGGAATCACTCTAAGGGATAAAATCCGTAACGAGGAAATTCGTAGAAGATGTTCTAAGGCTTGTGGCACAACTGAAATGGAGATGGGCTGGTCATGTGGCAAAGCAGGACGACCACATGGGTGGGCACATAGGATACTAGTTTGGCGCCCAATAGAGACCAAACGGAGCATTGGTAGGCCCCAGAGACGATGTCGAGACGATATTCAGAATGTTGCAGGAAGAAATTGGACCCGGACTGCTAGAAATAGAAAGGCGTGGAGGGATTTGGAAGAGGCCTACATCCAGGAGTGGATAAATACGGGATGAGAAGAAGAAGAAGAAGAACAACTAATAATCTCATTGATTTCAATACAGAGTGATTCAACAAACAATATTTCTCTTTAAGAACTAAAAATTATCCTGTTAAGACAGTCAAAGACTTATTATAGACATATCAAAAATACTTTGGGTTGTAAGATGAGAGATTACTTTATACCTTCATAAGCAGAATTTTGACAGTTGCCTTCCCTGTGACAGCTGTCAAGTCTCATTTGCTTAAACACTCATATCGCAACAGTCAAAGTTTTAATTGTAAAGGTTTAAAATGACTTGTAACAATTCTTAGAATAATTAAAATTCCTTAATTTTTAAGAAGAATTTTTGGTTGAAATGTTAGTTGTTACTTCATACAAAATGCTTGATGTTTGCAATGCTGCCAAATCGTTCACGTTCGTAAAAACAAACACAACAGTGTTGTCACCTTGATACTTGTTCTAATTTGATACAACATTTTATAATTTTGCTAAATGGTCTAAATGAAAAAAATGAATAAAAATTACCTAGGTACATTTCAACAGTATTGCTACTCAGACAATTTTCATAATTTGGTACGAAAGGTTTGCAATGTTGCCAAATCGTCCAATTTAGTTCAAAAGTATATAATATTCGCATTTTTACAGAGTGTTACCATACTAACAATTTTTCTGAGTAGGTGCGAATTGTTGCAACGTTGCCAAATCATCCACTTTTGTAAAAACGTTAATCAGAGTTCCACTGTACTGCCACGAAGTCAATACTAATTTGATTGACAAAACATTTACAATGTAGCCAAATTGTTTACTGTCGTAAAAACCAACACTAATTATTTTTCTACAGCATTTGCCAGATAGACACTTCGAACAATGTCACCAAATCGTCCATTTTTATAAAAACGAATAATAATCAATTTTTTTCAAGATTGCCATATTAACACATTTTCTTCTACAATTCTTCTAATATAGTACAAACGTAGTACGTCAATTTTTGTACAAAAGAGGACAATATAAGATATTGATACAGTGTCGCCATACTGATAATTACAATATACTACCATTACAATTAATTTTTCAATAATTAAACCTTTCTAACGTTATTCATTTAATAACTCAATGTATACATTTGTGCTATTGCAATTAATTTTTTTCTAGAAAAGTGTATATTGCATTAAAGTTACTAACACACGTAGATAAAGTGTTATTTTAGACAGGATATTATATTCGATATACATACAAGTAATTACAAAGAAAAATAATTTTATTTGAGACCTTGAATGCATTGAAATTTACCACCATAGTCAGTATTTTCTGAGAAAAGATGCTGTTTTGAATACTTTATGAAATTAAAGAAACTTTTTGTATCTACGCTGGATTTTTGACATTTTGTCTCATTTGTATATTTCTGACAATGCTTTTAAGATTGTGCGACAATTTTTCTCGACATATAGTGAACTGGTTACAAAAGTGTAAGTTTCTAAGGATGAATTTAATATGAAAAACTGTCCTCTTCTCTGTCTGTAGATATGTATAATCATGACCAATTGTATCATTATGTAAATCTATCTTTATATTATAATGTAGGTATTATCACGTATAATCACAATTACGTTTTATCTTCAGCTTTCCTCTTTTTAGATAAATATAAGTTCAGACAGTAATCTTCAAACAAAATTTTCTTCCTCAAATTCTCGAAACTACGCAATAATTTCCAAGTACTCATAATATTGACTCTGACCAATTTTACAATATTTACCATAAAAATGTAATATTTACTTTCGATCACCTTCGATGCATCTTATCTGGGTAGTTTGCGGCTGTTACGTACTTATTTAAAGTAAATAGTTTTTAGGACGGTTACTTGCCTTCATCGGATTAAAGCCGCAACCTTGACACGTTCCTTTGTAAAGCGTTGGACATATCAATTCACCACAGAGCAATTGCATATGTAATATTGTAATGAACGTAATTAGAGTTGCCAACGCATTGTTCATACTGGCATACAGGGTATTCCAAATGAAAAATTCTGGAACTCTCTTTTTCCACTATCTTTGTTGAAAGTTGGAGTATTGGAATATTCCGTACAGTTTTTACCTTGTGGAAGAAGGTAGACCGTTCCAGAACACTTGGAATACACGGTATAGGTGCACTTTTCCGAAATCATTTTATTGTAGAAAGCGAAATTAAAATAAATAAAAACAAGTAGCCCATAAATTCAACACGAGGTGCGACCATCAAAGAATAGTTGCAATAATTAAACTTTAACGCTCGGTATTTTGGATCAAAGTTAAGCGGACGATGTGACATAGTATTAATTCTATGTGATGTATCAAAATTTTTGGCACATGATTATGCAGCTTTCACTTTCGGCAAACGTTTTAAAACGAAAAGTGTGTTGGGTTATGAAAATAGCGATTCAAGGTTCATGTTTTTGATGTTGCTTAAATAAATTTTACCTTGTTTACATCTTTGATTTTTACATTTTAATTGAATGAACTGGACTTTTTTCTCAAAAATAACAGTTTTGCCCTTCTTCTGTTATTTCCAAAATTAATTAACAATTAGTTATATTGCAAGTAAATATTAAGTTGTCAGCGAATCTGTACTTTGACTGAAATTAAGGTTAATTTTGTAGGTAGTTTACATTAAAATTATTTGTTTTGTACAATTTCTATCTCAAAAACTAAAGCTCCAAGGTGTCTACAGAAAATGTTCTGCTCCATTAATTTACAATACGTATTCTGTAACTGTAAACATCTACTCACGTAATATAATGGAATTCTTGGGATTAACCCCACACTTCTGATCCTAAACATTTTACTGGATTAGGCGTTCATCATCTTGCTCCATAAACGAAATAGTTAAACCATGAGAGCTTTAGAAGGGCTTTTAGGGAATTAAAATATGGCCACTCCCTGTCGGTTTTACAAAGGACAATACAGTTAAGTCCTGGAATTAGATTGCCGATAGCAAATAATAGAATTTCCAATTTGAATATCTAAACTCTCCCGGACTGTAGAGATAAATTTGGGTGCGACCTCATGAAATAGGGTCACATTCCCATTAGCGTAGCAGGAAATTTCCCTTCCATATTAATTGGCCGATAATTAAAAATACAAAATACCGAATAATCGACAAGCAGTCTGGTATATAATGTTGTTGATATTGCAACCTTGAAATTGGCATTACAACGCGATTTTTATTATCATGTTTACCCAACTAATATTTACTGATACGACAAATAATACTGCTTGGTAAAGAGTACATCTGTTGTCGGTTCATGCAAGTTTCCACGTTTATATTTTATTTATTAGGAGAGACTGATCAAGTATTAAAATTACTATGTAGTTCTAACTGCACTTACTTATATGGAAGAGAAACGACATTGCTTTTACGGTTTTCAGTTGGTTCAGTTTTCTTTAATACAATGTAGAAATTGCTTTTGAAACAAATATTTTCTGTTTAAATTGTTTGTATTTGACAGTCTAAGTTTATCATACAAAATTCTTCCTTGAACTAATATTACCGTAAGAAAATGGTTGGTGAAAGTGTTTGATATTGTGGCGTCAACAATGATAAGTTTAGTGTCTACCAACCTATTAAGTTATAATAAAGATAAGTTTAAACAAAGTAGAATGATTACCGGACAATCAGTGGCGTAGCAACAACACAATTTTCTTGTTAAAGGTGTCAAAAAGGTCTGAAAACAAAGCTAGAATTCTGTGACCAGTTTGAAAATTTGATTTTTCAAATATGTACTAGGAAATTTAACTGGTGCTTAATCACTATTAACACTGTATTTCTGTAACTTTGAGAAAGAAAATTCTGGAAAATCTACATGGAAGAACAATAATCTACTATACCACAAAGTCTAGCAATAAAACTAAAGTTTTAAATACTGAAACAATATTTGAACTAGACATCTAATGTGAACGATTTATGCAAAAACGCGTCATTTGACAGATTTTGTTGATGCTTTTTTTGATTTTTTCTTCGTTTTGTGCTTATCTTATTTTTTTGTGGCTCTTTTTGTATGGTTTAACTAGTTTTTTACAAAACAAGCTTTTCAAGTTTTTAAAACTACTAACAACTAACAACTGCTTTGACAAAAAATTGCTATATTGAGATATTGAAGGCTTCTGAACGACAAAAACATGTTGCAAAATGTATAAGTATCAATTTACAAATTTAAACTTACCAAAAAATTTCCAAATATTCCTGAAGTAGTCTAAAAAAAATTAAAAACATTCCAAAACACTATAAAACCTCTAAAATGCCTTGCAAAGCTTATAAAGCAGCCTAGAAGCTTCTAAAAGCTTTTCAATTTATCTAGAAACTCTCAAAAGCTTTCGTATGGTTCTAAAGCAGTTTAACAGCTTCCAAAAGTTTCTAAAACGGTCTACAAATTTTCAAATGTCTTAAAGGTAGTCCAGAACCTTCAAGGCTCTTTAAACTGCCCAAACACCTTCCAAATGCTTCTAAAGTAGTCTAAAAAGGTTTTAAAACACTACAGAAACTCCAAAATAGGCTAGAAGCTTCCAAAAGCTTTTAGAACAGTCTAAAGGCTTCCACATAATCTTTAGTTAGTCTAGAAGCTCTAAAAAAATTTCAAGGCAGTCTAAAAGCTTCCAAAAGTTCAAATTCACATGTTTTAAAAGCAGTCCAGAATCTTCAATGCTCCTAAAGTAGTCTAAAAAGATTTCAAAACACTACAGAATCTCCAAAATGCTTCTAAAGCAGTCGGAAGACTTTCCAAACAGTTTAGAAGCTTTCAAAATCATTTAGAACAGTCTAAAAGATTCCAAACGCTTTTCAACAAGTCTAGAAGCTCCCAGAATATATTAAAGCAGTTTAAAAGCTTCCAACAAATTTTGTAAACCGTGTAAGAGATTCCAAACTTCGAAATGCGAAAATTTAAACTTAATCGAAATAACACTAGTAAACTGTATCAAAATTCGTGGTTGTAAATGTAAAATTGTAATTTTGAAGGAAATTCAAACAAATGTCTTATTTAAAATAGTTTTTTAGTGGTGAATCTCTACGTTAATTAATAATTAAATGGGCAGGAGGAATAACGACAAAAGTCCATTTTTCTCCGAAAAAAATTAATCAGGCAAAAATATTTACTTTTTTATGTAGTAACTGAAATTCATATTATTAAAATTTAATAAAGGTTCCAGTACCTATTTATGATTGATTTAAAACGTAATATAAGAGGAAAGTTCGTTTTTAAGATGATCTTATGCACCCGAATATGTTTACATCCATTTAGAACCGGGTTTACTAAGAAAACTGATCAGATTGACAGATGATGAATTATATTCAGAAAAGTCAAATTAGTGATCAATAAAAATTATATTCAATATCTGCGTTTTGCAGTACTTATAGCTAATACAGCAGAATCATTGAGGAGTTTAAACGTTAATATCTAAATAACTGTTTAGCTAGGTATAGCACATGGAGCATAAAAAATACTTGAAATTCAACTTATTCAACTATGATAATAGCTAGAGTAGTCTTTTTGCAGAACGAATGTAGAAGAAACCTTATTGTCCTGTAAATTCTAGAATATCGAAACTGAAATTATCATTTATCAATAGTTACAAACGCAGTTTAGTGAATCTGGCACAGTTTGCCAAAACACACTTTCCGTATGGTACTCTTCTAATATCTACTCTTTTAACACTTAATTTTTACCCCGTCTAAAATGCAAATACAACGAACTCGAAATGTGTTTACGGTTTTCACATTGACGCAAGTCGCCGGCCATGTGTATGACAAATGGAAGGGAATTAAGATTAAATAAGTTGGAAAAAACCTGTTTTAATAATTTAAGTGCCGTTTTTAGATTCTATAATTAGCATCTTTATAGCATGTGAGAAAAAATTGGATTATCGTGGTTAATGTTCCCTAATAGACGAATACTGACTAGTACGTACTAGTTAGGCTTATTTTAATAATTGAACAGCAAAAAGTGTTTACTTTTTTTTTGAAACTTCAAACATATAGGCAAATTTATCTAACTTTTTACGCAGGTCGCAAGTTGATGATACAGTATAATTGATATGCAGAAATTACTCATTTTTATGGTTGCTAGTGTTTACCAACATTCAAAAGTCAACTCAACACAAGAGACAATGATGAAAAGAATGGGACAGCAAAATTTGTGGTCATTTTTCAATTTGTAAACGGCCCTTAATCACCAAAAACGTCTAGAGATATTGACCACAAGACTCGATTAAGGTTATTTTCAAACACAAAAATATTTTTTATGAGAAATGGCGTTAGACCAAAATTTTCATTTTTTGACTACACCTCAGTCACACTCTGTATACTCGGATCCGTGAAAACTTTCAAAAAGATTATTTAGGTCATCAGAAAGAAGAAGAAAATACTTTTAAATCCTCAAAAAAATTATTAAAATCGAGTGAATCAATTTCAAGAAACAGCCGCTCAAAAATGACAGAAGTGGAACTAGGAAATGGACGGTATACGTGGACGTTTCGTTTTACACCTTCATCACCTAAAATCTACTAAAAAAAGTGAGAATTGTAAGAAATGAAAAAAGGAGAGCTTGCTCTACCTTTTGCAGATAGCATTGAATTTTCGTACGTTTTTAATCATGTGCCTACTGAAACACCCTGTATCATAAAAGAAATGTCTGAAACAAATTATTAAAACCCTCTCTGAGTTTTATATTTTATACCTGCCATTTCATACGTTCTCATATTTATGCCCAAAGTGTTTTTTTAATACACGTTGACTGAGTTAAAATTGGGACCATGTATCCCTGGGGATACAATTTTATGACTTTTTTATTGCCCAATATTTGAGTTTTAAAAGCGAAAGGATACGGCTGATCCTGCCTTCCTGCTCCGTCTTTGACACGTTGTTGATTTTATGTTTGGCAACTGGAAACGATTACGTTTGAAATACGTTCCAGACTCTAAGGTGACTTTCACTTGAATCCTAAAAATGTCGTGCACATCAATCACTTTAAACTTATCCCACTCATCGTCGTCTTCCGCCTCTTTTCAATTCTTTAAATTACACACCAGCTCGGAAAGAGATAAAACTTCCCCTACCACCACTTTCTCTTACCAACTTCATAATGGAGAAACTCTTTATTTTGAGGGGGTTGCCGATCATCTGCTGGTTGACAGGCAAAACTTTTGTGGAGGGGGTGAGAAGTCTCGCATTCACATACGGACTAAATAAAAAAACTTTTTTTCCCCCCCATGATGAGACCTCGTGGCAACTTCAAACAGTAGGAAACTGGAAAAACTTTTCAATCTGATAGATGGGAAATTTTCTCGCTTGTGTTTATTTTTTTTTCCAGCTTCTAAGGTTAGGGAGCTTTCGGCGGCTTATCAAGTCTCTGTGATTTATGGGTGATGTCGAGTTTAATTTGCTGGGCGATTTTAGACTGGTGTACTAAACAAATCATTCATACTAAGCACTAAAACTGTTTTCCATTTCTTACTCAACTGTAATAAAAACTTTTGAGAGACCTTAATGGTTCGGAGCGACAAAGATAAATCTTTATCTGGTTTAGGGAAACACCTCATGATTTAGGGCGCACTTAAGTGTTTATTACGAATTCAGGCTAGCTCTATGCATTACATATTTTAGTGACTTTACGAGCCGCATAAAAAGTCTTAAAGCTTGACGAGCCACGTAGTTGCTTTGTTGAAGACTAATTAACGGCGATAGGAAGGTGTTATCGTAACGTAACAGCAGAGCGTACGTGGAGATACAATTGTTTTAAATGCTGATTTTAATTACTAGTGCTTTAATAGGTCATTACGGCTAGAACAGATAATTCACTGTACGTCCGAACTTGTCCAATGTTTACGATTGAGTTGCTTTTAAAGTTGAATTGATTGTGTTTATATCTTTTTCCTCTGTCTTCTCAGAAGTAAATATGTTCTTACAAATTTTCTTTACTGGTTTCTTCCATGTTTACTTGCTCATTGTTCCCATCATTTTGAGCTTGCTCTTTTGACCTATCTTATTTCATAATTTAAATTTTCTCCTTCAAACCCTCATGCTCTAGGTTTTTAAATCTTTTTTATCCAATTTGTCATCATCTTCACTTTCTTTTTCTACAAGGCTCTTAATAGTCCAGGCAACAAATGCTCAAAAAAAGTATAGAGGCAACACTTGGCCGTAGTCCTTAAGCCGAAGAGGAGGGGAAATTTTTAAAGTCTCATTTTTCGGTTTTTTGTTTATATCTCAAAAACTTTGTGTCCTACTGACATGACCATTCTATACAAAATAAAAACCAACTACATTTGCTACAATTTACACTCAGTCAAGTTTTTAGAAATCTAATATAGCTTTTGAGATATTTACTCTTAAACGTCTCCAATTTTGAAATAATTAATTTCTTTCACATGTTTGCTCTTGTTGACCGTAAAACTCTTCAACGACGCAAATCTCAATTTTCGGTTTTATGTTTAAATCTGGTCAACTACGAGTCCTAAACTATAATCCTTTTGAAAATTAAAGAAAGTCAGAAATGCAATGAAATCCAATTTCAGTCAGTATTTTTGATCATAAAATCCAGGGACGTAGAGCATTTTTTCCATAAACAACTCTTACTTAACTTAAACTGTGATGAATCCTTTTGAAACTGAAGAAAAGTCAGAAATGCATTGAAAGACCATTTCGGTCAGTATTTTCGAAATTGTTGCTTGGTGATTACGGCACTGAAATTTACTGTGTAACCAGAAAATTGACCTTAAAATCTAGAGACGTACTGTATTTTTTTTATAAACAAACCTTAATTAATTGAAAATGTGAACATTACCATCAAAAATTAAAGAATGTCAGTTAAAATGCAATGAAACACAGTTTCAGTCAGTATTTTAAAAATTTGGGTATTGCGAGCTTTAAATTTGCTGTGTGGCCAATAAATTAACCATAAAATCCAGGGACGTAGAACATTTTTTCCATAAACAACTCTTACGTAACCCAAACTGTCATAAATCCTTTTGAAAATGAAGAAATCAGAAATGGTGAGCATTTTCGAAATTTGCTGTGTAACCAGAAAATTGATCTTAAAATCCAGAGACGTACTGTATTTTTTCCATAAACCTACCTTAATTGAAAATTTGATCATTACCATCAAAAATGAAAGAATGTCAGTTAAAATGCAATGAAACACAATTTCAGTCAATATTTGGAAAATTTGGGTATTGCGAGCTTTAAATTTGCTGTGTGGCCAGTAAATCGACCATAAAATCCAGGGACGTAAGCATTTTTTCCATAAACAACTCTTACGTAACCCAAACTGTCATAAATCCTTTTAAAAATGACGAAAAGTCAGGAATGCACTGAATGTCCATTGTCAGTACTGTCAAGTATCAGTTATCCTCTGTGAATTATGCCACGTTGCCAGACGTTTTTTTTTCGTTATTAATATTTAATACTTGAACTGATTTTTATTGTTTTTATTCATAAAAATATGTTTGGTGGCCTAAATATCCGATTAGTATAGGTGGCAAATATTTAAGTCTATATTTGATTCCTCCACTAAATCATTGTAAAGGTTTTTTATTTTTTTTTTGAAATGATTTTACCGCAAATTTTCTTTTTTCTCTGGATGCTTAATGTTTACAAGACCCGAATTTACAGACAGCCGTAAATGTATAAACAAACCCTGAGATGACGTTTTAGACATGATGACAGGAAATCGAATTTGGAATAGTATTTAAATTTAAAATACTATACTATACTATTTCTTTTTGTTTTTTTAATCGAGCACAAACATCCAAGCGAAAAGTTGCATATAATTACACAGATAAAGAGCACTTTACACTTTTTTGTTAAACTAATCTCATATCATGAGATTAACATAAGCAGAAACTGAAGAAAAATTGTATCAACCATTTCCAAGTGTAAAAGCATATTACTTTTGTTTCAAAACAATAATTTTAACAGGGTTATCTGAGTAACACACAATCCTCTCCACAAGGGTAGCTGATACTCAGCTACCCCTATCTACTACAACTCTACTGAGTGACTATGGACTACTACTTCACTCTTCAATAATTTTAACGCTCTGTATCTTAAAAATGGATCGATATTCCGTTCATGCATTTTCTACAAATTTGTACTACTTGTAACTTTTGTCAATTATTGATAATTTCCAATTAGTTAAAATTCAACATCTAGTCGAGTTGGGACGAACCCAATCTAAAACTAACCGGTTGACCTAGCATACGTTTAATTAAGTACCCATTTCCTTAACGAGCGACAATTTTTTTTAAAGCCGATAGCCACTTAGCATGGCTTCTACAGTCACATCCACAACCGTATCACTAAACTCACTTTGTATTCCTTTGTGCGACTCGTATCGGCCGACTTTCAAATGCTTTTTGTTATTGCATTGTTACTATGTGCCGCTTTAAATGCAATTTTTTTCGTTTTTATCCTACATTTCTACCCCGGTAACTTTTACAACAAAAAACGCAATAAACCGTGACAGAAAATCGAAGCTCAAGGTTTAGTTGATTTTTTTTTGTTCAAGTGGCATTTCCATAACTTGCAGACGCGTGTGGCACAGAAAAAGTGGTTTAAATCGTCTTATTTGCAATACCCTGGCAAAAAATGGGTATATGAATATTTATTAATCAATCAATCGTATTTGGTCGATTGAACATCAGCCGGTTTATTAGTAATACAACGCGGCTATAATATTAATCAAATAAGGAGTAGTCGATTTGCAAATGCAAATTAGCGAGAGGTGGAGTCATTTGTAGTCATTTTTTTTAAAGGCGGTTTAAATTGCAATTTTCCGGTTTGCGGGTTAGAAACTAAATGAATTTCTCGTCCAATTTTCGAACAAGCTTCTCGTAACGCCTTCTTTTCGGATAGAATGAAAGTATGCAAATGTTTGAACTGGTGCAGTTTGACTATGGGGATTGTCGGGGTTACGAAACGCCCATTTAATTTTAAACGAGAATGTTGCACACAAACTGTTAGTGAAGGGCTTTCAACCCTAAACCCTATCTTGCTCTCAGAATATACATATAAAACGAAGTTGTTACTGTCAAATTTAGTTAGACTTTTAAATTTAGAGACTTAATATATAAATCACATTTAGATTATTATGTTAAGTAGATTTCTGTATAGGTTTGCAAGTACTCTTTGTTCGGTAATTTCTGACTGTTGCCTCACATTCCTTATCTCGTTTTATTAGACAAAGATCGAATAAAAACGGTTGTTTTTTGATATGATAGTTGGAGTTTTCCCTTTTGAGAATGACGTCATCCTGTTACATCTTTGTTTCTCGCATATCAAACATATGATATGAACAATTTTAGCAAAAAAAGGCACGTTGTTGATTTTGTCATCCTGTTTAACTAAAAACGTTGTCATTTGCTGTCACTTTGATTTAAATAAATATCAAAGTTACAATGAGCAAGCTCAAATGCTCTAAATGGGCTGCAACGAGCACGGAAAGAAACGAAGATGGCATCCCGATTATTACACCAACGTGTATGATAGAATATCATGGGCTTTGAAAGTGAGTCGTATAAAAAAAGCTGAAATTTAAGCTGACGACTCCTATTTCACCAACATTTCTAAGAAAACGTCGATCAGAAAAAACAAAATAACTACATTTATGAAGAACACAATGAGAGATCAAATTAATGTATACTAAAACAGAATTATTATGTAGTAATGGAAATTTTGCAAAAAGAATTATTGGAACAACTTGGAGTACATTTAAAAACTTTCAGTGCCATTTCTGCCTTGCAAATATGATGCGAACTATTGGTTTTGAATGGGAATAGACCAGTAACTATAAATAGCCACAGAAAACTATCTCAGACAGGAAAATCAGTCAGTTATCTTAGTAAAAGTTAAAAATGTTGTTAATTACCAAGCTATGATTTATGTTGATATGTAGTTTTTTTAGCTTTAAAACTAGATACAGAGACAAAAGATTTCCACTTTGACTGTAAATGAACAATGAGTGAACCTACTTCTTGGTCAATGATATTCAAGTTTAGGTATTTCGGAGTTTAGGTATTCAAAATTTTGACGATATTGTCGGTTTGAGGGTTTAAACAATGTTATCATATTATGATATGTTATTTACATAGTTTCATGAAAAATATTATAAGCCGTTTTTAATAAAGTAGTTCTGTGTGCAAAATGCCTTTAATAGGACAAGTGAAAAGGAAAAGATCGGGATATGACTATTTCGAGATAAAAAAAGCCTTACTTATTCCAAACTCAGTGTTCAGTGTAATTTTTTTTAATAACCTGCTTCTTGCTGATTATTGTAATCGCCACATTTTAGTAAGGGCAGTAGATCTTTTAAGGAATTTTTTAATCCACTATGCAATAATATAGTTTTAACCGCACAAACGAAGACAAAACTTGTCCAAAACAGAGGAAACGATTGGATTCAGGGGAAGTTTGCTTACTACCATTTACGTATGCTTCAGGTACTAAATTTTTGACCTTAGTAAGTAAAGACTGTAAATGCAGGCAATTGCTTCATTTTTTGCTGTTAAGTATCTAATAACTGCTTTAAACCTATTATGTAAGGTTTATTATGTTTTTGCTTATAAGACAGCATTATAGCAATGCGTTTTTTAAGACAGTAACTTTCAATATAAGAGCTCATTCCAATAGGCGCATAGTACCGAATTGCTTTCTATTTGCTGAAGAACAGAAACATACCTACCAAGAAGAAATAACTAATTAAAGTATTTTTACATTGTAATGTATTTACTGTCCTTATATAAATAAAAACGTTAAAACAAAAATTTATTGTATTTTAGCTGATTGTAGTTTGATAGGTACCATTATTTCAAGTATTTCAAGAACTTGTTACTGTACATGATCATCAAATTTTGGTCTATTCTGTGAAAAACTTCTTACAAATAGTGCAAACAAATTCAGCTTAAGCAATTTAACATTTTGCACCCATCACAGCTATTACAAACTTAAGCTATTTCTGTTGAAGAGCAGCAGCGGCTTAATATGTAATATATTGTAGACCCTGCCTTAATTATAACCTACAATCATAGTCATTTTGACAATCAGTCAATATGACGTTTAATCGCCGACATACGTTTTTTACTAGTGATTGTGACAGAACTGTCAGAAATTAAGAATATACATAGTTCCTACTGTTATCATACCAATCACCACAACCCATAAAGTGATCATAACTCAATTTTTAGGCAAACCAACTTTTCATTATTTACACTTTATCGATTTGGTTCTCTTAATTAACGTCCATGTCAAAAACAAGCAACTGAAAACATCATCTTTGCAGAAAATGGCAATTTTTAAGATCGGCCTCTGATATAAAATGCTGCTATAATTTTCCTACTTCATAACAGTAATGACTGAAACTTCCTCTTAATGTTAATGGAAAATACTAAAAGACCTTCTTAACTGTGTTTTGATGGTAAAACATTAACATCAAAAGAGTAATGAAAAATTTTTTGCCGAAGTTATCTAAGTGTCATTAAAACATTTTTACCATCAGTCATTGTGATATTATCTTGAGCTGACCTAGATTGTTACCGAACCATCCATTAAACAATTTGTAATGTTTAATTATGTTTTTTTCTGCTATTTTAAACAAAAAATTTGAATAATGCTTTTTATGCTGAAAATCTCTATTCTGAAGAGCGAAAAAGAATCGTAACCTAACGAACGCTTAGCTGCGAAATAAAACCACCGAGAGGTGCAATTTAGAGCTAATAGAGAATGAAGTACGAAGGGTTATAATCTAACCTTTTATCGGATCTAGCTTTGAGACAAATTGCATCCCGTTCAGGCTATTATAAACGGGGAAACGATCAACGAATACACTAGAGTGTTTAAAATTGGTTTCTGCTCTTAAAAGGACTCTTAACGAGTGGGATTTCAGCGATTTCGAATCGACATCAAACAAAAATCAAGTTGCATTTAATTTGGATCGATTTTAGTGTCTCGAGTGTTTTGCAGCATCTATGGCAGTGCTGCAATATGGACCTTTTAATTGAATAGCCCCTATGTCGATCGGGAAAATGTTTTTCCTGTTTCGGATAGGGTTTTAGTACGTTGTTTAGAAAAGAAGTTAAGTTCAGTCAAACGTATTTATAAATTGAATACAGAAAGTGCAATTATTGACTCATGTTGTTTTTAACACTTGTATTGATAAATAATTTGCTAGTGATTGATCACAATAGTTATAGACTAGTGTAGTATAAGCATTTTTATTGTCACGAATGGGAAAGTATCAAAAGAGGTCTTAGGCTGAGTTGTGGTGATCAGACCAGATGTCCATCAGTTTACCATTTACCACACGCGTAATGTACAAGGTGATTGTTTATAATTTACTCAATAGCTAAGTTAATTTTAATCTGATAGCATAGTTTAAATTAGAAGTTGTTGTTGCATTTTCTAATTTCAAAAAATGTAAAAAAAAACTGGAAAGAAAAAATTACGTAATCCTTGTCAAGATAACTTGTATAATCATTTGGAGACATTAAAGGTAGAAACCTGCAGTTTGGCTGCATGCTTTCAATTCATAATTAGAAGTTTAGTTTCTAGGATTGTATATTAATTAATTTGATACTATGGTCTTTTTTTGGCTTGCATTTAGATGAATTGTTGAAGACACTCTATACTATACAATAACCCAATTACACAAAAACAATTTTTGTGCTTCTTATTTTTTTGAAGTAACAACATAGTTACAAAGTTCTGGCTTATTTAGCTATGGTGGCAGCCATCAATCTATTTGAAGACTCTTTTATTAAAACCTTAATTCATTTTTTCCCATCATTTGCATTATACGTCTGATAATAATAACTCGTAATATTTATTTTGGTCAAACCACAGTTATTATTCAAATCTCTAATGAAAAACGACGGTACAAAAAAACAACGTTTTTGGCCGTTTGTTTGGTTCGCAGCAACCACGACAGGGTACTACAAAGTAGCAGAGTCACCGAACCGGTACCACTATCTTAAATAAGATTTTCCGCGTGTATTGTAAAACCAAATGGGCCGTTCAATTATTACATTGTTGGCGGCTTTTTGATGGTTCTGCTGCTTGATAGCTTATTGGCTTGGTATTACTACATTGTAATCTCGACACAAGAAAGTTCCTGCAAGAAAGACGATGAATAATAAAATGAAAACGAAGAAAAAGTTTGATACAATCGGAAATAGACAAAAGAACGTTTAAGTACATTATTTTTGTCTGGGGCGGAAATAAGTATCAATACTTGTAATTAACAGTAACTTTTACTGCGCTAAAATGTATAGTTTTGGTAGCTATTTTTGTCAGTCTAAAGAAAGATTAAATTTTGTTTTTGACGATACAATACGAAAATAACGACTATAATGTTAAAAAATACACATATAAGGAGCAATAGAATATCCTTGTAGACCTATAAAACCAAGTTTGAATAAAATATATCCAGCATTTTTAAAACCATCGTTACAAGTTTCAGAGATGTTTGGCAATATTAAATGTATTTTTTATGGGCCTGTCTATGAAAATTATTGAGTTCTTTGGCACCTTTATATTGATTCTATATGGAAGCCTGTGATACTTCTAAAGTAATTCTATGGAGGAACACCTGACAAATATTAAAAACTTTTTTGATGGTTTGAAAAGTTTTGAGAGGTCTCTGGTATTTCTGAAGTAATCCTAAAGACATCTGGCAATATTGAAAAATTCTTAATAATCTTGATAAAAATACTTTTAGGGGCTTCTGGCATTTTTAGAAACCTCTAATTCTAAGGTAAGGTAAGGAATAACATACAGTCGATTCAGTCAGTCAATTTTAAAATTAGTCTAGAGATATTTGACGGTATTAAAATAAGATTCTTGGGAGATATAAAAGGTTTTAGAATTTTCTGGTATTTCTAATCGCACCTAGTAATATCGCAAGTCTTCTGGCTAAAACTAGCAGGAATAGTTTTAGAGGCATCTGGCGCTTAAAATGAAATATTGAGATATTTACAGTCTGTAGAGGCTCTTGCCAAATACTAAAACTTTTCTTGATGGTTTCTGGCCGCTTAAAAATTAGTCTAGGGGCATTTGTTTAACGTTCATAAGTATACCAAATGAAAGGAAATATTTTTTGGCATTCCGACATAAATTAAAAATTAAGTAAAAAGTTTGCTCTGGATTCAGCTGGACTGGAACCAACGACCCCTACCCAGCTTACTACGGAAAGGTTAGATGTCGTTGGTCAAACGTCATCGTTTTTACGACTAAAAATTTCTGTAGGTTACGTGAATTTTAACAATTATCAGTTATCAAATTCAGTTACGAAGGTCACGTGACTATTTTCAAGCGTCAAAAGGAATCTTAAAGGTTATTTGGCTCTTCTTACAGTTAAAATAGCATAATTGCAGTCACGTGAACATTTATTACAATTGAAAGAAATTTCTGCAGGTTACATGACTCTTCTTAGGGTTGAAATAGCTACCTTGAAGTCACACATACATATTTAAGGTGAAAATGTTGCTCTGAAGGTCACGTGAGGATTTTTACAATTAAAAGGAGCCTTAAAAAGTCACGTGATTGTTTTCAACTATTAGTTTTACCTACAAAGGTTACGTGACTATTTCAATTTTAATTTACATTTTTTATTTATGCATATTGTTAACTTGGGCGTGGTCTTAAAAAGATTTTAATTTGATTGAGGCTTTTTTTTAAACATTGAAAGTTTCTTGGACACTTTGAAGGGCTTTTAGAGGCTTCTGGCAATTTTAAAATATTTCTAACAGCATCTGCCAAAATCCAAGGATTATTGGATTTTTAAAAGCCTTTGACAATTTCAAAATAATTTAATATCTATTGACATCTGTCAATATTTCAAGTAAGGTTTAAAAAAGTGTCTGAAAGTTTCTTTAATAAGTTTGGTAAGTTTTAATGACTTCTGAGAATTTAAAAAAATTTCTGGAAGCATCTGACAATATTTTAAAATTTTTTTAGTGGATCGTTGACATTTCTAAAAGATTATTGGATAGTTTTAACAGTTTTAATAGAACTGGTTCTTCGTTTCGATACTCTATCAACCATTTCATTAAAAAGATATGTGGGAAGAAAATAATTATTAAACCATCTTAACAGCGTTTTATCAGAATTTGTCAATATCTCGTTGACAGTCAGAATTAAGAAAAAAAATATGTTTAGTATCAAATCCCACTATACAGTGGAAAAGTTTTTTATGAATAGAAGTTTAATGTAACTACTTTTTATTTTATGTACTTTATTATTTAATTTCAACTATTTTAATGTATGTAATCTAATTGTAACATGTACTTAGGTAAAACCTATATGTAAAATGTTTTGACGATCCCATAATAATCTTGTGTATAATATTAAATGGAGCAATGAGCAATAAATCTATTCTATTCCATACTATTTTACAGCACATTTCGAAAACGTCCTGTATTGCAATTGAGCAGATTATTTGATTTGGACCGGTCCGTTGCCTCTCTGCTTTGTAGTGACGTGACGTGTTTGCTACGAACCAAGAAAACGACCAAAACATTATTCCTTCCTCAATAATTCTATCGCATTTTTAATCCCGCTTTAATGTAGCGTTATGTTGAACGGCTATAAGTAATACAGAGTGAACCAAGTTGTATTCATTTTTTACTTAAAATAGATCTTTAATGTCCAGTGTTTGGCTTATATTTAACTTAGAAGTTAATAACCTTCATCCATAACACTTGGGGCTTGATTGTAACAACTAAACGACAGAATTTATGGTTTGATTTAAAGTTGGATCACCCGGTATAGTAAACAACGATAAGGCCCCGACCAGCATCTCTTCGCAGACAACAATCGAGCCCCAGGACTCGGTTCGTCTTTTTCAGAGAAAACAACTTCTTCGTATCGGACGAGCAGAACTCGCAAGACCTGTTCCATCTGGGCCTTGGGTCAGACCAGACTTGGACGTGGGTGACTTTTATCATAGACATTGAGGCTTTGTAATTGAAGTCGATGTTGACTTTTTGACCGAAGTAACTTTACTTGTTTCTGTACGATTTATAGGACGGGTGTGTGGTTAGCCGCAAACGTCGACTAGAAAGGAAGCTGAAGTATGAACGAGACAAGAAAAATCGGTTAGGTTAACAGCTTTATTTGCAATTAGATTAGAAATTTCCTGACCAAACTGGCTATTAATTATTAGTTTATTGAATCTGCCCGTCAGAACCTATCAAACCGCACATCCGTATTTGGGTGAGTCACACCGGCTATCTTGCAAAAACCTATCTGAAACAAACTGGTTTATGGAATATTAATGAATCGAGAGTTATTGCATCGACATGCTATTAAAGGTGTTTTTAATTCAATTAGTAACAAAATAATTTGATTACCACACAAAAAGATATATGAACTACATGCTAAGTAGATCTGCTAGTATGTTTTAACCATTTTCCTAAACTGTTTAGAGATTCAAATTGGCTGAGGCAATGTTGCATAAGAAAACACTTTCAAATTACAACAAAAAAAAAACACAACTGCAATTAATACTAATCCTAAGGTATAAATTGCACAAGCCATAACCAAATACCCACTTTTTTTAATAAGCACAAATCACTATGTTGAATCAAATCTGGTGCAGAAAATGACCTGAATAACCAATACGAACGTATACAAATAATAAAAAAGCGAGCAAAAGTGTCACGTAAAATGAGCGAAAAACAGTCCACTTAATGGATGACAAAATAATTATAGGCCCCTCGAATAAATAATTGAGTCCGCGATGGAATGATTTATTAGATTTTGTCCACTTGGTTACAACTGAGTGACCTTAATTAATAAGCCTTCATAGATGGGGAAAAACAAGAGATATAGAACAGAAAGTGAGAGACTTTCGTATTGTTTTTGCTGTTATTGACTTACATTTATAGAAAAACATTGTTTAATTATCACTGTTTAATAATATGCCTATTACTCACTAGTTTAGAATAGATAATAACACCTATTATCTATCCGTGAGTAATGAGTTCTTATTCACGTCTATTACTTAATGGTTCAGTCTACCCGCGGACATTACCAATATACATATAGCGGAAATCAAAGCAAAATGACGTAACATTTAATAGAAACATAAATGTTTTGAATATAACGTTTGTAAACGTTTGCTTCTTCATTTGTCAAATTCAAAATATTTACCTTTCTGTGGCGACCTAGAAGTTTATAGTGTTATTCCTAAACTTTGATTTTCCATTCTATTACATTATTATGTCATATTTTCACATTTGGCTGTCCGTAACAGCTCTGTCTTTTGTTCTGTTCTAAACCTTCACTTTTGGTCGAAATTTAGCTATTAGAACCATCTGTTGCAAAATACGGTTCAACATTATTGAACGATAATTATTGCTGCCTGTTTTCCTCTTTTTTCCTTTCTAAGATACGAGATTTTTTATTTTTGTAAAACCTTCTCAATCAAGTTATTGATCAATAAATTGAACACAATATCTGCATTTTACCTTTGAGTCTTTGAGTAAATGTCGAAAATTCCGCTTAAATCGTCTCTAAACGGTATTTTTTTCATCGTCTTGCAAAATTTACATACTTGCCAGAAGCTTCTAGAAGTGTTTAATAAACTTTTGATATACCGTTTGAACCTCTCAAGCAAATATTATAAATGCTTCTATAATCATTTCAAAATTGCCAGAAGCCTTTAACAGTAAATTTCACAAATCAGTACTAATCAGTTTTATAACAAAATTTAAATTTTACAGAAAACAGAAAACTAAACAAATTTGTTGCCACAATATACATTTATTTGGTTTCGGCATAAGCCATCTTCAGACCTAAAAAAACATAGGTGTCAAACAAGAAACCCTACATTGTAATAGCAGCAACTACACCTACAGTCAAAAATAAATTAGACTTGGTCTTAAAATGTCAAGTTTAAGGTAAAATTGAAATTTAAAGTTACAAAATAATAACTTTTCTTAAGAACCAACCGCGTTGTAAATGTATACAAACACTTTGCAAACTAAAACCGTGAGCAAAAAAAAAAGAATGATTATTCCACTGTTTAGTTTGACAGGTCATAACTTTGATTGTGTGTCAGTTACAGGGTGGATTTTTTTACTAAAATGTAGCTAAAACAACGCTTTATTTGACCATACAACTTGACCAGAAAAATGTTTAGTGACAGTGCCTGAAGGAGATATATGTCAAAGTGGCACCATGCTAAAGCCAACGAAAGCACTGTTTGGTTTGATAGGTTATAACTTTCATAGTGTATGAGCTACAGGGTGGATTTTTTTACCAAAATGTAGCTAAAACAACGCTTTGTTTGACCACCTTGTACAACTTGACCAGAAAAATGTTTAGTGACAACGCCAGAAGGAATTACGTCAAAGTGGCATCAAGCTAAAGCCAACAAAAAGACTGTTTAGTTTGTCAGATCATAACTTTGATTGTGTGTGAGTTACAGGATGGATTTTTTTACCAAAATATAGTTGAAATAACGCTTTATTTGACCATCCTGTCCAACTTGACCAGCAAAATTTTTCGTGACAGCGCCAGAAGGAGATATATGTCAAAGTGGCACCATTCTAAAGCCAACGAAAGCACTGTTTGGTTTGACATGTTATAACTTTTATTGTGTGTGAGCTACAGGATGGATTTTTTTACCAAAATGTAGCTAAAACAACGCTTTATTTGACCACTCCATAAAACTTGACCATACAAATTTTTAGTGACAGCGCCTGAAGGAGATATATGTCAAAGTGGCACCATGCTAAAGCCAACGAAAGCACTGTTTGGTTTGACAGGTTATAACTTTTATTGTGTGTGAGCTACAGGGTGAATTTTTTTACCAAAATGTAGCTAAAACTACAGTTTGTTTGACCACCTTGTACATCTTGACCAGAAAAATGTTTAGTGACAACGCCAGAAGGAATTACGTCAAAGTGGCATCAAGCTAAAGCCAACAAAAAGACGGTTTAGTTTGTCAGATCATAACTTTGATTGTGTGTGAGTTACAGGATGGATTTTTTTACCAAAATGTAGCTAAAACAACGCTTTATTTGACCACTCCATACAACTTGACCAGAAAAATTTTTAGTGACAACGCCAGATGGAAGTACGTCAAACTGGCATCAAGCTAAAGCCAAGAAAAAGACTGTTTACTTTGTCAGATCATAACTTTGATTGTGTGTGAGCTACAGGGTGGATTTTTTTACCAAAATGTAGCTAAAACAACGCTTTATTTGACCACTCCATACAACTTGACCAGAAAAATTTTTAGTGACAACGCCAGAAGGAATTACGTCAAAGTGGCTTCAAGCTAAAGCCAACAAAAAGACTGTTTAGTTTGTCAGATCATAACTTTGAATGTGTGTGAGCTACAGGGTGGATTTTTTTACCAAAATGTAGCTAAAACAACGCTTTATTTGACCACCTTGTAAAACTTAACCAGAAAAATGGTTAGTGACAACGCCAGAAAAAATTACGTCAAAGTGGCTTCAAGCTAAAGCCAACAAAAAGACTGTTTAGTTTGTCAGATCATAACTTTGAATGTGTGTGAGCTACAGGGTGGATTTTTTTACCAAAATTTAGCTAAAACAACGCTTTGTTCGACCACCTTGTACCACTTGACCAGAAATTTTTTTTGTGACAACGCCAGATGGAAGTACGTCAAACTGGCATCAAGCTAAAGCCAAGAAAAAGACTGTTTACTTTGTCAGATCATAACTTTTATTGTGTGTGAGCTACAGGGTGGATTTTTTTACCAAAATGTAGCTAAAACTACAGTTTGTTTGACCACCTTGTACAACTTGATCAGAAAAATGTTTAGTGACAACGCCAGAAGGAGTTACGTCAAAGGAGCATCAAGCTAAAGCCAACAAAAAGACTGTTTAGTTTGTCAGATCATAACTTTGATTGTGTGTGAGCTACAGGGTGGATTTTTTTACCAAAATTTAGCTAAAACTACAGTTTGTTTGACCACCTTGTACAACTTGACCAGAAAAATGTTTAGTGACAACGCCAGAAGGAGTTACGTCAAAGTGGCATCAAGCTAAAGCCAACAAAAAGACTGTTTAGTTTGTCAGATCATAACTTTGATTGTGTGTGAGCTACAGGGTGGATTTTTTTACCAAAATTTAGCTAAAACAACGCTTTATTTGACCACTCCATAGAACTTGGCCGGAAACCTTTTTAGTGACAGCGCCATAAGGGCATATGTCAAAGTGGCACCAAGCTAAAGCTATTAAAAATGTTTAGTTTCGGCAGGTCATAACTTTGATAGTGTGTGAGCTACAGGGTGGATTTTTTGAAACGATGTAAACCTGAGAACGTAATTTATGTTCCAAGTTTGAGAAAAATATCTGAAAACCTGCGAGAATTAGAGAAGAAAATAAATTATAATATTATAACTCATGTGTCTATAATCATGTCAACAGAATATTTTCCTATATGCCTTATAACTTTGTAATACGTATTCTGAAAGACACTGTACAAACATTGCCTCAGTGGTTAGGACATCATTAATATAAGATTAACGTTCGTTCCTTTGTTATCTAAAGTTACCGAGTAGAAAAATAAACGGACAGATATTTTATTTATTTGTTAGTGTCCTCTACAAGGAAATACTGTTTGCTTTGTTCCCATAACGTAAAGGTAAAACAAAGCGACAGTTACGTCTCGTAACATTTTCCCATCCGCTTCGAAAAGCGGAGCAAACAAAACCGGAATTCATAAAGAAAAATCGTTCGGAAGCAGAATTTTCCCGGTGGCCGAACGTGTCCCTCTTTATCGCATTGTGAGCCGGGCGGAAAGCAAACAGATATTTTAATTTATGTGTTGTGTTCGTGTCAGTCACAAGAACCGATCTATTACGCTTTTATGGGCCTTTTAGATGAATACGCTTTATACCCCCCAAATGTATATCACGTTTCTTAATAGGTTTAAGCGCTGCGAATGACAACAATGGGGGATAATATCGTTCAAAGTCGACGACTTGTCTTAAAATGCTTGGTTTTCTAGAAGACGGAACGTTAATTTGATGGGTGCGGGCTAAAAATGCGTTTTTCTACGATTTTCATGGAAAATAAAACTTTTCTCCTTCATTTGAGTGATAAAAAACTCCCTAGTGAGTGAAAGTATTTTTTTCCCTAGGTAAATGTGCCACCAGTAAAAGTAAAATCTTCTGCTACTTTCTTGACAAATTGACAAATATCCTTGGTAAAATCACCTCCTTTTTCATGCAGGTATTATTATTACTTATCCAACATTATTAACATAGTATTTAACTTATGCTTTTCTTCATAAAACATAACATTGGTCGTACAAAAAATTAGATACCCAACTTTGGAGTAAACTGCCTTTTGCGTCGGGCCTCAAATTGTTAATCAGAGCTAAAATTGCACTTTACTCCCTTGTAACGCAAATAACTATTTTTTGCCCGCAGGTTCAACGTACATAAATTCCCAATTTGTTTAGCATGTACAGAAAAGTTCTTGAAATTAAATCAAGTTCAGTGGGGCGATTCGTACAAGTGTCCTTCAAAATCACCCCCCCTTTCTCCCAGTTTGGGCTTCTAAAGGGGAGAGATTTTAAAAATCTCCCGGCATCGGGACGATGTAAGGGAGAGTTTGATTACAATCTGGGGGGAATGTGATGAAACATGTGTTTGCATTAGAGCCGGTTGGGGTTTTCTCGATTGCCCGCCATTTGCGAATACTGCGTTGGCTTTATGGCTGAGAGGATCTGTAGATTGGAAGTTTATTTTGTTTATTGACCACTTAGTATGCATACTATGCTGCTGTAAAAATTAATTGAATGTAAAGACAGTAGATAGATATTGATTGAAATAATGGCATTGCCAATACAGAGCACTGGGTGTTATTTTCTTTGTTACTGAACTTTTATTTCAGTCAAACCTATTATTCCAAAAAAAAGATGTAAACATAGCAGGAAGGAATAAAAGAAACTAAAACAAGGGACCAAAGTGGTTATTGCATATGGCGGCCTAAATTTTCGGTTGGCACTGTTAGTTGCCCTTTCTCTTCTGCTTATAGCAAACTGAGCGAAACGAAATATGTATGGAAGTATGTCTTATATGAATTTATACCAAATATCAAAGTTTTACCTTTCAAAGTGTCAACTTCACTGAATCCCATTCTAATGTCATTACAGGTGGCAGGTTGTCATAATATGCACAGAATGTTTGTTTTTAGTTTAAGTGTTTCACCGATTTAAATTAACTCAAATACGCTAGAAAAAGATTTTTGCAGCTTCTTACTTCTTATGTCTGCAATCGTTCGTACTCCAACCGAACATACTTAAATTAACAAAAATTAGTTGATTGATACAAGACATTATTAGGAAAGTCTTAATAACTTTGGCAACAATGCACTTGTTACAAAAAACTTAATAATTTGCCTCCCGACTCTAGCCTTCCACCTACGTTACGAAATTGAAGAGTCTCTAATTACGTCACGGGGGATCGTGCCAGGCTCATTTTAACTGTATAATTTTGATTCAGCCTTTTATAAACTTAATAGCACATTGTAAAGAATAAACTGTATTAAGTTTATATTTTGAACGTTTTAAGTTCTACTGTGTATTATTTCAAAGTATTGAATCTTGATTATTTATTGATAATTAGTTTAATCAAATTTGCCTGAAAAAAAATCAAATCTCTTTAACGAGCTTTTATCAAGAATACTAGGAAACGTAAGAAATCAAAGATGGTGATTAAGATAAAGATAATGGAAACAAATGAGGTGAACATACTTAAAGAGCAAGGGACAATGCAATTTATGATAAGGTAAATTAACTTACAGAAGAAAGGGAAGAGGTTTATTCCAATCTTGATCCAAAAGTTCGTTCCTGCGTAGAGAACAAATTGAAAGTGTTAAAATGCGTAGTAAGGTCGAGACCCTTTTTCACCAGAATGTCGGACTGACGAGATAAGAAAAGCAAACCATTGGGAAAAGGAAAACCGGTGGGGTTTGGAAAAAAGAAAATTCGGGTAAATTCACTTACATCATCAGTATATAAAAGAGCGGATTGTTACGTGCTGGATGATAGGGGCGGGGTAGTCGCAGATGTTCCTTTTTGGGGCCACGTTGCAACCGTTCCACATTGGAGCTGCGCCAAATTGAAATTGGGGGTCCGACAAAAGGCGTCGCTAGATCGGACTTTAAAAGTACTTTTAATATGTGCCAACATTAGTTATTTGAAATTGCCAACCGTGGAATTGCTGACTGGAATATTCGTTTGCCTGGAAGCCGGAGCCAAAACACTATCGCGTTTTTAATGCGCGTGGGGTGGGTATTCCTTTAAGGCACTCCGCCTCTAATGGATTGAACTGGTTTTTCTAACATTTTGCGGTGGAAAAAGTTGTTTATGACTCGTTTCTCGGTTACGGCTATGCCCTATCGATTCCCCCTCTCAAGTGCTAAAATCCGGCACAAATTCGAGATAATCCCGACAGCAAATCTATTTACTAAACTTGATCGGAACTCCAATATAAGAAAAAGTTTCACGTTTGTTGGCGTGTCTAGTTTCACAACTTTTGGACGGAGTTGATCTCGCGTTAACCCGGAAGACTTTAACGGACGTCGAAAAAATCGCTTTGCCGGGAGTATTAATTTGTTCCTGTCAGATCCTGGCTGAAATCAACTTTTGTATCCAGAAAATTACTTCTGACATAACAATATTATTTTATAAGCTACGTTATTTATTAAGCTAATAACCGTTTATTTTTATGACATTTTTTATGTCCAGAATAAATCAAATTTAATTTGATACTAATTAATAGTATATATAATGATAGAATATGAATATGTTGTATATTAGAAAATTATCCGACCTCCAAGTGTGAAATCCTATTTAAAGTACTCTGAACTGAAAGTTTAATTAAATTTCTGTTGCTGGCACAGTAACAGGAAATTTCATTTCTTCATTAAAGTGCATTTAACGATTTTATTAAGAATGACACACGCTTTAGTGACACTTTAGTTTAACTTCTAACTTTATTAGAGAATCGGTGGTAAGTAAATTAGCCATTAGAAGTTCAACCAATTTAACAAATTCTTCCGATTATCAAACTTTCTTATTGGATTGAATTAGACCGGGCAGAAGAGATGCAAATTCCAGAGATTCTGTTTCGATTAATTTGAACTTATCTGGAAGTTGGAAACAATGGAAAAATTAGGTTAATGGAAAAAGACTGCTTGAAAGTTATATTTAGTTTAGAAAGTCATTTAAATGTTTTGCAAAAAGTTTAAAAATTGTGGACAGTAACCAGAAAACTTAACAAAATTCTGTCCCATACACGGTTTACAAAGTAAAACATTTAAAATACTTGTAAAGAAGATTTTAAAACAAATTGGTTACCAGAAATTCTAAATTACACTAAAAGAAACAAATGTCCACATTAACTAGTATATAAAACAACTTATTAAAATTAAAATTATGTTCTGGGAGTTTTTTAGTGATTTTGTTTGTAACTTTAGGAACTCAGAAGAGGCTATTTTAGCGCAATTATATTCTAGGAATCACAAAGATGTGTACAAATGAGTTTTTGGGAGTTTCTTGATGGTTTTTAATTTTGCTCCCATGGGTTTGGTTTTACCATAATTACCTTCAAAAAGGACGGAAAAAGGATTTGAATGTTTTTAAGCGTTAAGAGCAGTTTGAACAGCTTCAGAGAAATAAAGTTTCAAGTTCAAATTGTATGAAAATGAGGTTTTTAGAGATTTCTGTACTTGCAGGTACACCCGAGTAACTGTTTTAATAAAAATTATCTTCTAGGGAGTATCAAGATAGATTTTCAAAAAAGTGTACAAAAGTTCAGTTTTGAACTGACATGACATGACTAAACATAAAAGATAGATAAACCAAGATACCAAGAAGACTTAATCATTTTCATCTAAACAACTGTGACATTTATTGAATAATACTTCGTTTTTCTGAAACATTTAACAACTGAAATTTTCTGACAAATACGTTATGACTATGTAGGAGAGTTAAAAGATGTAAAACCTTTGGAAGGTTTGAATATTTTATTTATTAACTATTTTTATTATTAACTAAACTGTCAAGAAGACCTTAAAAATATCGCGGATTTAGAATCATATAAAATATTACAGGATTCATAACTTCTCAAAACCAATTTGAATAAGATATGTGTGAGGAATATCTAGGACAGTCAAAACATAAGTGAGAAAATACCACTTTCCACACTTAGAAATAATAATAAACTCTTAATAAGTTTAATTTTTTTACAGTTAAAACAATGTAAATTTGTTTGCCTGTTACGTCATTTTTAGTTCACTTTGATTTTCCCTATACTCGAAAAAGAAAACATATTTTTGAATACAAGAAACACATTCACATAAATTCATCAATGTTTAATTAATTTATTAAATATTAAATAAGAACGTTAAAGTTTCCAAACTTTTGTCGCCGAACATCGTCTATAATTTATAACTGAAATAAAGAAAATTACCTTAATTTATTAGCCTTTACGACTTTCCTCCTTAATTAATGCTGCAGACAAGAAATAAAAAAAAGGTTTGGTTAAAATATGTCCCTTTTAGGGGTATTAAAGCTAAAAAAAGGGAAGACCAAAGAAAAACTAAGGGGTATTGTTTCAGTCCCCAAATAATTTGAGTCAACCTTAAATATTGACTCAAATTTTGTATTATAACACACAAAAACATAAAATGATTTTCGATAGAGAATTTTTTTACTTTCAATCAAATTGCTAAATAATATCCAGGTTAGTAGTTTATTTTATTAATAATAACAATATAATGGTTGCTGAGTAATTTTTACAGTGACTTAAAAAATTGATTGATTTAGATAACTTGGTTATTGTACATTTCCTCTATAGATAGAGTAGTCAAAAGAAGGTTTCAAGGGCTACAAATTGATATAATAGTGAATCACTCTGTATCTGTCAAAATAACCAAGTTATGGACTGTTAAAATGGTAACTGTCAAATTCTGTGCAATCATTTCAATTAACAGTTAACCTCCATTGACAAGATTTACTTCATAATTCTATGGTAGATTGTGACGCAATTTTCTATTACAAAATGTCATAATGTTGCTGTCATTGTAAAAATTCAAACCAATGGACATACGTAGGTATAAGGTTTATTATAATTCTTTTGTTACCACTTATAAATATAATAAATACAGAATTTCAGACAGTTATGACGGTTATCTGGTTATCTTTGTAAAATGACAGTTGATGAAGCAAATTTCAAAACTTTCATTTCATGGAGATATAAAGTGCCGTTTGTGCTACCACTCGAACATATACAACTTAAACTATCTTAGACATAGTTGACTGTTTGACAGTTGTGACACAATTGTCAATGTATAATGTGATTTGACAGCTGTCACATAAAGCGCATCTGTCAAAACCCGGCTTGGAAAGGTATTTTACTACCACTTGGACAAAATTCAACTCAAGGTACTTTATACGCCTATAATACAATTTTTGACAGTTGTAACACGATTGTCTATTCAAAATGTACTTCACAGCTGTCATATTATTATATACTGCATCTGTTAATTTACTCAATAAATTTGTATAAACATTTTGCGCCACAAAAATACACTTTAGAGGCTTGTGGTTGAAGATTTGGCAGTTGTGAAGTATTGTCTTATTAAAGACAGTGATTTGACACTTGTTATATAAAGCGCATCAGTCAAAATCCAGCTCATAGAGCTATAAAGTGTAATTGTATGAATATTTTACTACCAGTTAAACACGATTCAACTTTTACTTTATACGTCCATAATTGTAGTTTTAACATTTGACAGTGTGACTTAACTTTGACGTTTATTTGTCTAAAGTGTCATGGTTATAAAAGCCATTGATTTATCATTAAAATGTGACTGTGACGCTCAACCAAAACTAAAAGGCGCAGAATAGATAATTCTGAAAATATATCTGTGAAACTAGAGGTTTGAACCTGTTAAACTTCATTTACACCTGTCAAAACATTAGTAAGGTTAGGTTAGGTATTGACACTAGAGAAGCAATAATTTTGTTGTTGGTATTTTTAAACGTAGCTACTTGTCCATATTTTGGAAACGTTAACGGTAGATTAAGCTGGGAACGTAGTAAATTTTTTCGTCTAAGCTTGTGACCAAATAAAGTGTACAAACGACACAATTAAGGCAACGTTGCAAATTAAACAGTGGGAATGTCAAACTTGTCTCATGGAAATCAATGGAAAGCAAGCAATTTTATTCCCCTTCTTGGTAAGGTAACTTGGTACTTCTTGGTACAAAAAATTTTATTCAAGGGCACTTATCGCTAACAGATTCTCAAACTAAATGGAAATAATTGAAAGTATTCTAGTCGTCGAATTCAGAGACATTTAGTCTTTAGTTGTCTGTCTTTCTTTCGCGCCTGCAGTTATGATTGTATCCCAGTCACACGGTAGTACCTATGGTCAGTTCCTATTTTACCATCCTTTACAATATGAGAAAAAATAATATCTTTCTGTACCAATTACTTTTTACAAATTATTGTTTTTTGAATCACAATGTCATCTTTTATCCAATTATTTATCGTCTTTACTATTAATATCCTCTGCATAGGCCTTAAGTACCTAATATTTTACGGTCTAGTCATACCAATAACTATTTGGAAATTAAATTCAATGCTACTTAATTCCTTTCTGAAATAAACGATTCTACTTTGTATTTTCTTGTTGGAAAACGGTTCTACCTTCCGGAACGATTTCCAGTTTTATTGAAGTTATTTATTGTGCTGAAGCTGCAGAAATAAAATATCGAAAATAAATAATACTTTACATCGAATTGATTCCTCCACTTATTTACGATTGATTTGAACGACGAAAACATTGTACCATAAAATCACGGGCAATAAACGAGAGACGATTTAGAAAACTCGTAGATTGTCCAGCATTGCCTACGACGCTACGGGGGCTCCGGAACGGACACAGGAACCCTTTGGCCGTATTTCAAAAATATGACTCCATTTCCTGGAGCCCCGTGCAGGAACTGCAGCTAGTATACGACCTCCATAAATCGCCCAGGATATTACACTGCCAAAAATAATAATGTATGTTGTCTGTGGGTGTGCTTAAATCAGACAATTTGAACGGTTTCGACTCTAAAATGGGCCCGAGAGGGGTTGTCCTCCTTAAAGTTCAATAAAAGAAAATTGTCGGATCAATGCCGGAGAAATCCTTTGATGTTCGGTTACTGCCTAAATTCGCTCTTTTTTCTATCTAAAGTCTTGTTTACGAACGACGAGGAGGGATCCCAATTTCGGCTTATTTCATGCAGGCGCCCCATTATAAGAAGGGACCCCGAGAAAGACGGTATTTATTTGGTTCGATAACGATTTCTGGATTATTGGATCAGTTCAAACTAAACTATTATTTGCGTCATTCCACGTACATGTTAATAATTTAGCATACAGTCTGAAGATGGTTCGTATTCGGGACACGAGTGAGAAGCATCTCGCAAATTAGAACGATTGTGTTCGGATCTTTGTGCACGTGACACTGATATTGTTCTGGTGAACTATTGTTCGTAGTTTAGTTGGAATTTCTAGGATCTAGCCGCAGACACCGCTTTCTACGCTGTTGTGGCTCTGGAACTTGTTCGCATTGAACAGAAGATAATATTGCTGTCGAAACTTTCTCGTGCAAGGACCTATCAACAACTATTAAGCCTCTTAATTCGAAATTAGTTCGGTCGGGTAGCCCTGAATTTTGCTTTGTTCTCGAAGGGTTAACTAATCCGGTTTCATAAGATTGGGAGAAGTTTGCCTAGTGCATATACATGACATGGAGTGGAATAGGGCAAAACTGAAAGTGGATAGTGTTCCAGAAGCTTTAATTTATTTCAAATTGAAAAAGCTTACTCTCGAGAGTCTTCATCTCTATATGTCTTATATTTCTACTGTATACAGTGTGTCCAAAATTGTACTAGGATCTCGGTAACCATATAAAAACTACAGAGGCAGTTAAATGAGGACATGATGATGATGAGACATGTTCATTTCAGACAGAATTAAAATATTGAAACAGAAGATAGAATTTCATGTGAAACTTATTCCCGGTTTCTAAATTGAATTATCTTTTGCCATTTTTCGGAAAATTAAAAAAACGTCAAAGCGGTCATATGACCAAATATTTGATGACATCACATTAGCTCTGCACGTTTCAGGATTTTTAAAATAATTTAACGCTATGACACAATGATTGTCGTTTGTTTTCCATAATGGCGGACAATCATTATAATGTATTATAAAGCACATCATTAAAACTATAAAATGTAAAATATTCAACGTAAAAAAGTGTTCTAATAATGCTCTATTTTCAAAACTCTGTTTGGGTTCGTTAAGAAACTACAAGCAAATGTTTAAAATGCAGTTTCTGACGTTTTCCCAATTTTCCGGAACACGTAAAGAGATAATTCAATTTGAAAACCGGGAATATTTTTACATCAACTTCTCTAAAACTTTCTGAATTTAACCGACTCTGTAGCTCTTATGGTTACCGAGATACATGTGAAACCAATTTGGGGCACAATGTTTAAGTATTCAGCTGATCTTTGCAGTTGATGGTTACGTCATCGACATATTAAACGTCACTTATGTCAAGGATTGCTTCGACATGTTTTTCTTCCTTTTTTTATTATCAGACTTTTACATGTTGCCAGTTTTGTTGAACTCAGTCAGTCAGACTATATAAAAATTAAGTTTCCTGAATAACCAACAATATTTTTAATGAAGCAGTAGAACAGCAACATGAAATTTCCACTAAACAATAAAATTTTAATTTCCTTAGCACTTACCTTAGTTTCCTTGTTGCATTCGATGAAAACCCTTATTCTAGATCTTATTGTTTTGTGGTTTAATTAATTTTTAAGCTTTCTTAGTACAGTGTATTAATCAAATACATATTTTATATTTCCATATCATTTTTTGTATTCTTCATGGATATCAGCAAATTTCAAATGTTTTCAATTCTCCTCCTAACTAACATGTTCTTACAAATGGACTGGAATAGCATTTCGTGGTTGAGTTCCCACCATTACAGCAAACAATCAGACAAATGTATTGGACGTATTTTTGTGTGATAACTCAGCTGAAAAATATAGACATCATTTTTTCTTTCAAACGTTTCACGTAATATTTTTTTCAAGTTATTTTTTACAAATTAAACACTGAAAAGATTTGCAAAAGACCAATATTTGCCAACAAAAAACACAAACAAACAATAATAAACGAGTTGTTATAGATTCCAATAATATGTTAATTTGTATTAAATTAATCTTTACAATATCAATTTTAAGATATTGTGTTAAAATTGATATTATGTTTTAAAAAACTAAATGTAAATCTTCTTGTGATGATTACGACTAAGGAGATATGCGGAGAATCAAACAAAAAAATGACAACATAATAATGAAACAGACAGGTTTCGAATGTGACAAATAAAGCAGCAAACATCACATTAATCTGTTTATTACAATGTTGCGTCATCCAATTTTGGTTTGATTTGAAGCATATATTATTACTATGTAACCGTACTGTAGAGAAAGTTAAACAGTCCAAGATGCTCAAAATGAATTTATTTCTTATTAGGTTTGTTACATTTAGGTTAGTTTAGTTGTACAAATTATAGTCAAAAAAATATCAATATACTTGAAGCAATATTTCGGTAGATTACCTAGTAATTTGTTTGAAATTATTCGTCTATGAGGCAATCACCATGAGTCCTGGTATTTGAGCTTGTACTTTCATCTTTTCTTCTGGTAGAATACAGTTTTTGACGCGAAAATATTTTCTTTCAATTTTGGCGTCAGTTCTGCTTTATTTGATCTGGTAGAAATGCCATTTTTGGTTAGGCTCCTACATATATTTTCAGAAATTCTAATTCTTCTTGTAAACTAGCAGAATCTTCTTTTAGTAAAATATAAATTTTGTTGCAAAATTAAATAAAGCTGTGACGTCATCCTAATTTAGCTTGATTTTCTGTATGTCATATAGTGTCACTCTCTCGTATAATACGTACGTAGATAGTTATTATTCACTAGTGTGTAGAAAAGAAGTGTTGAATTCCTGTAATTATTTTCGGCTTTTCGATAGGTTTATATAGAAATCCTATTTGTCGATAAGATGCGTAGGGGTTTCATTCAGAAAAAAAACATGAAAATCATTCTAGCGGACAAAATGGAAATTTGTATCGCTGGTTTTCCACTACATATACCTCCACAAGAGTGACATATACGCAAAACTGCGTGAATCCCCTTATGATAAAATATCAAAGCGAATCCCCGGGGGCCGGCCTAAAAAGCGCCGTTTTTATCGTTGCACGTTTTAGGGCTGCGCCAAACCCGAAGAGGAAAAGCAATTTCCTCTTTGATTCTCTCCAACCTATTTTGCTTGTGTTTAGATAGAGCCAATCCAATTTTTGTTTCAATCAAACCCTATTACGGCGGGATCGGGAAAAGTTATTTCTCGCATTATGTGTCAATTTTCATAATATTTCCACGTCGACGTAGACAGTGCCAGAATATTTTTCATTTATCAGTTCCGAAGAAAAGCAATTTATTCGCTGGGGGTTTTTTCAAGGTGGAACGGCTAAGATTGATCTATTCTCTTCGAACGGCTTCTTTAAGGCAGATAATAGACCCGAAGCCTTGTCGACTCCTTTTACGGGTCCCCGATTCGTTATCTATTCCCCATTCGGGCGAATAAATTTTTGCCCTAATAATTTTCCCGTCAAAAATAAATTACCTATTCAGCGAGATTCATTCTTTAATCTGGCCGACACCCTCGAAATTGATACAAAGAGGCCCAGCTTCATTTTTTATCAATTTTTCAGCCTCTGCACACTTCATTCCCGATAGACGTTGATAATATTCAATGCCCATACAAATTTTATATCGTATCGGAATAATCTATCAACACTTCAGAAAATGTACAGTTGATAACTTTAGTGAAAAGCGATTTTTCATTCCTGGAAAATTTATGAAAGGTCATTCCTCATGGGTCTTTATTTACTTTTTAAACTTTCAGCAATTATATTGTCGATTATTTCAGGAGGTGATTGATTGCACCGTCGTACTTAAACCAAGTTTAAGTTAAGCGTAGCTCGTTACTATGGGTTAAGTCAGGTAATGAATTCCACGTAATTGCCTTGTTTCGTTTTTATAGTCAAAGTTTTTTTGCCAAGAATAATGTAGTCAACAAATATTTGTCTCAAAAAAACTTTTGAAACATGCACAATTTACGTGATGAAATGTAAAGGACGAGGAATATGTTATAAGCTAACCAGATTAAAAGACAGATTTAACACATTTTTTGCGAAAAAATATATTTATTGATCCTATCGGTACAAATGCTTAAAATTATTTACAAAAATGCCATCAAGAACGTTGTAACATGCGTTTGGATGTTTTGCAGAGTCCCAATGATTTCCATTCAGCTCTCTTCAGTCCTCTGCAAACACCGCCATTTTGGAGAGGGCAAAATGTTGTTATGAGAGTATATCAAAAGTATTCGAATATCTCTTCAAGTAGCCTCAGACAAAAATTAAAACGTTTTCTCTAAATTTCGGTTTTTTTTCAAATATACTTGTATCAAAGATTAAACGGTAGACTTAAAAGAGGAAGAAATAAAACACGACGAAAAAAGAAGAGGAAAAGATAACCAATATAAATAATTAACAACTAAAAAACGAGAAAAAAGTCGAAATTAATTGAAAAAAGAAAAGAAATGAAGAAGAGAAGGTTCCCAGATTAAAAGAAAAAGAATTAATAAGCAAGGAAACAAAGACACCAAAAATGGACGATAAAATTAGATAGTTACTTAATTTCTCGACAGAAATAGAACACTTTCCTTCGAGTATGTAATACAGGGTGTAAATGTCAATAATTCACCATTCGATAGTCCATCAAAAAATAAGTTAACATACATTATGTCATTTTCCTGAAAAATGCTTCTCAAGGAAAATACAGTCCATAAAATTTAGTCGGGGGTAATATCCCTAGTGCATTTAATTTTTCCGGAAAAATTCGGAAAAACAAGTTCCACAATTTTTCCACAGGAAAAATTAGATGCATGAGGGATATTTGGTAAGATTATTTCCTGAGTTAAATAAACATTTTATTTTAAAACAAAACAATAAGAACAAACAGCTAAGTTGACAGTTGTTAAGTGATTTTTCCACTTAAAATTTACATTTGTTATACTAATTCTTGATAGCGATTGGTCAAAATTGATAGGAAGGAAATAATCTAAAAAATCGGTTTCTTGCCATAACTGTCAAACCGCTAGAGCAATTTTAATCAAATTTACACCAAATACATATGAAATTAATTGTCATTATGTGATGTTAATGACGTTTGTCGAAACTGTCCAGTGGTGTAAATACAGAAAGATGATTTAAATTTTTCTGCCTAATAAAACAGTAACGTAGAGAAAAACGTTACAGGATATTTTTCAAAAATTTCAGTTTTTTTTTTACTTTATTTGTTCAATTTGACAAAATAAGTATCTCTTAAAATTAAAATTGACTTATCAACCAGTAAATTTACTTTGAAACGGTGAAAATTGATTTGAGAGGCTTAAAAATTGTCTTTGTAGTCAGTCGTTATAGTTTTCAGATAAGTTAAAACACTTTAGTAGTGAAAATTGAATTGTAACCATGAAAAACTACATTATCTAGAATTTTTGACTACAAATTCACAGATTTCAACCTTGAAAATTGACTTGGACACCAAAAAGTGACTCTGAACCAATGAAAAGTGACATCAAAAGCTTAAAATTTGCATTTGAAGTAAGTTTTCATAATTTGAAAATACATTTCAATATTTTCGTCTTGAAAATAGTCTTAAATACAGGATATTGACATTAGATTCATGAAGATTGACTTGAAGACTAACTTTTCAAGTTTTTTTACTTTGTTTTTCATTTTCTTAGAACTCTGGACTATTTTTAGGTTAGGTTAGGTTAGTACTACTTTCAGCTTGGAAAATCTAGTTTTAAGGCTTCACCAAGTTTTTGACATAGCAGACTTAAAAAACTATTTTTCATCTTCCATAGGCTTAAACATGCCATTTCAGGCATTGTCAGTATTAAATTGACCGCTAGATGCTTCACTGTGTTTTAAGACTGAAAATTCGAATTTTGAACTATTTTTTATAGTAAAAATTAAGTTTCAGACTCTTCATTTATGAAATTAAACAATTTTGGCATTAAATGCTACGATATTAGTCTAGAACACTAATTATTAGAATTAAATTAGTTCGAAAATTCGAACTGTTACCAGTGTTTAATTGAATAAAAAAAAAAGTTTGAAATGAATGATCAGTTTTACACTACCTATAGTTTAAAAAATTGAACGCCAGTAAACATTAATCCAAAAATCCTGTTTTTTTAATCCTTTTGAACCATTTTAAAGTAAAAAATACAATAACTCAAGTAGACATTTTTGTCAATTTTGAAAAATATCCATTGAGCGTAGAAAATAAAGACTATCCTCCTATATCTACGCGTCTAAACAATTTTGACGAATGTCATTCACATCACATAACTTATTTCATAATTACTTGTTCCAAATTTGATCAAAATTCAACGGTCTGACAGTTGTAGCAAAAATACGATTTTTTAGACTGAACTTTGAAGGTCTGTGTCTTCCTTAGGAAGCGTTCTTCAGGAAAGTGGCATAATGCATGTCAACTTATTTTTTGATGAGCTATCGATTGGTGAATTATTGACATTTAAAACTGGAACACCCTGTATACTATTACTGCTTACCCAAACTCTGCTTTGCGTCGTTCGGGCAACTGCAGTCTCGTGCGAGAAAGTACCACTTTCCGCACTTGTTAGGTAAATAACTATTTTCACTACTTGTCTGACTATGAAAATAGCATCTATGGTAGACCGATTTTTCCTGACCGCTTGTTGTTCCTCCGATATCTTTGTGAAAAGCTTCATGACAGCTGAGTTTGCTTCTATAGTTTTCTGGAGATTTCTTGTCTCCTTTTTTGAGTATAGGAATGGTCATACTCTTTTTTCAATCATTAGGGACTTTTTTGAATAATAATATTTTCTTAAAGAGCTTTGTAAGTTCTACCATTAATTTGTCATCTCCGTATTTCAATAGCTCATAAGATATATTATCTAGCCCAGGCGCTTTCCTCATCTTTTTATTTTTGCCCAGTTCTATAGTCATTATTCGGGGTATTTTTTATTTTCCTTTTCGCCTTTATCTTCGGGGGCATCTGCGTACAGTTGTTCAAAATAAGCTTTCCAGTGGTACTCATCAATTTGTTGTGTTTTCGTATATTCTACGATCTTAAGTTTCCGTCTTTCCAACATCCCCCATACCTTCCTTTGTGCTCCGTATAAGTTATGCTCCATTTCGCAGATGAACTTTTCCCAGTAGTTTTGTTTAATGTTTCTGAATTCTGTGTTGAGTTGGATCCTTGTTTGGATATAATGCTTATTTTTCTCTTGTATTTGGTTGTTCCTGTATCTTACATATGCTTTCCGTTTCTCTTGAGTCAAGGCTTTCACTTCTGGTGTATACCATTTTTGGTTTTGAGAACTTTTTTTACTTTTCTTAGACCTAGAGCCTTGACATCTGCGTCGGTGTTGTTCGTTTTTATTTTTTCCCAGCACCTCTTTGTGTCGTTCGGTTTCGTGATGGTGTTTGATTCGATTTTTTGAGTTAGGCAGGCCTGGTATAGTGCCTTTGTTGTTGAGTCTCTGATGGATTTTATGTTCTTGAAGCCACTAAAATATTGGTTTCTTCGGAGTGGCCAAACGACAACTTTTTGTTTAGTAGTATAAAATAAACCATCACTTTTTCTGCTTTAAACCAAACCTATTCAGTTAATTTCAGATCATTTTTATTTCATTCAAAGAAAAATACTCTCTGAAGTCACACGGAAAAACTTTCAGAACTGTTAGAGCAATGCTGAGCTTTCAGATTCCAGACAAACTGAGAATTATTTTAAAACATTAAGTGATCAAGTTATATCATGTAACACCAAAAATCTTGTGTCAGGCACAGATTCTGGATTTTCTAATCCAAAAAAAAGTAGGTATTATAGCATAATTTTAAAATGTAAAAACATTATACGAAAAATGTAAAATTAGCTAGCTTTTCCAAAATATACCTATTATTATGCATCAAAAAACAAAAACGCTTTGCTGTCCTTTCCCAAGCCAGTTACTGGTTCAATTATTTAAAATTTCCACTTTGGGTGGCATAATACCGGCAAATTACACGTTAAAAACGAGACGTACGGGCCAAATTGTGAGTCACTATAAAATGACACATGAATAGCGAGAACTGCAAAACATTTTCCGTGTTGGAAATTGGCTGGCACCATCAAGTTTGAGTTCTCTATTTTGTTTTGTTAACTGAAACCATATCAAACTGCTTGTGCATTTTATATGCACTGCGGCATTACAAGTCAACGTGACAACAATATGTGCCATCGTGTAATTTAGTAGCCGTATATTATGTGATAGTATATAAACCCTCGACCGCAAAATGGATGACGGGATTTCTCACCCATTAAAATCGGAAATTTTAATAGGGCCATATTTTTTCACGGTTCAAAGACGAGCAATAGGTTTTCCTATTCATACAAGTATAATGACAGATTTTATAAGCCATAAATCCTGAAGTGCCGTCTTTTATAGTCTCTAGAAACAGTTCGGTTCCCCTTTCGAAAAGCGCCTGATTTTAAGTGGTTGACATTTACATGCTAAACGAGATTCCCTACGAAAAAAAATATCAAGAGTGTGAATCTGACACGGTTACGAACCAGATCGTAAAACAATATAATACTTTCCCACATATCTTGATCTACATGAAACGGTTTGAGCGGTGTAAATCATCCCTTTTGTCCGAATAAAAGCTTTCACTTTTAACCTTGCGGGAATAATTTCTGGTAGGAAACCCCTTTTTTATCTGGGTAATAATTTCCGAATATCTACCGCTTTATTGACCAAAAAACCCAGATATGATTTAGAAGGGTGTCCCCGTAGAATATTAAATTGTTTTTGGGTCCTATCTTTAGAGATATACAGTCGATAGTAAAATATAGGCTTGGCTGCCATAAAAGTGCCATAAAAAGTACGAAAAACAAAGCTCGGCGAGAGTGCAGATTAATAAATTTCCCGTAAGTAGCTTTACCCTCTATGTCTTATGGTAATTTCATCGTCACTTCTTGATCGTTTCAGGCGGTATTTATACTTCCAAAGTTACCAAAGGGTGAACAGGAGAATTGCTATTTTATGCAAAAATCTTTTGTGTGTACCAAAGCGCGAGCTATTGGATTTGGGGCCTTAACGATTTATGTCTCATTCTAATGGCCGAATTTACAAGCGCCCTGTAGATAATGCACTGAATTTATGGATGATATGGTTTTAGGCTTAAACAGAATTTTAATAGCCAATTTTGCGAGTTCGGATTAAGGCCATTACTGCATGAATATCCTCCCACGTATCAAAATATGTAGAATGGTGTAAATATGCTGCCTCCATACCTAGCAGAGCAAGTATTAACGTAACCAGTTAGGAAAGATGAGAGTTTCCAAGAGATTTCAAACGTGCTCCATACTTAGTTTTGTCTAGTTCATCTGTGTCAAGTGGCAAAAAAAGACAATTATCACATTAAAACCATTAACTTTTCAATTATAAGGTACTACCATTTTACTTTTATTTCTGCCAGAGTTACAAATTGATCTATTTTGTCATTTGTTGTGATTAAGAAATCCGTCACTTTACAACATCTACTATTTAGTACAAAATATGGAGAAAGTCATAAAAGTATGGACACAAATGCTCATTTAAGTACAAAAGCGTGGTATTGTTGAGCTTTGCTAAAAATGAGCATGAAATTGATCTAAGGGATAGTTTACACTAGTTTTAATATCGTTTTCAAACATATTTTTATGATCCATCCATTTTTCTTTTCCTCAGCAAATAGGCCTACAAACTATTTGAGACTGGAAGTCCTGTAATAATACAACTTGCTTATGTATGGTTTTTTCTTGGATGTTCCTCGTTCAATCGACTTTTTCAATACTCAGTGTTACTTCCACGTAAAGCTAAATTTTTATTTATTTACCAGTACATATTTAGGTCTCAACACCTCAACAGTTTTAGACACTCTGAAACATCATTAAACCTGTCAAAATGTTTTGATTTCAGTAACATTTTCTGACAAAACAATTAGCAAATGAAAAACCAAAAAATATAACAATACCAATTCTGGAAACTTCACTTAAATAAAAGTTAAGAGGAATTAAAAATTATATTATGTGAACATTTTTGAACGACAAAATGTATTAATATAGTATTATTATACCAATAAAGAGTTGATAAGCACCATAGCCTCCAATTTCATTGTGTGATGAATATCCAGTGACTTTCATATTTCTTTCCTCTTTTGTCCTGTAATAATTCCAACAGCAAAGTATTATTTATGTGGTTTATGGTTAGGTGGTTTACGATTATCGGTTTTTTGGAAGTTGCATCTGTACTAGAAATCAAACTTTTGCCGACGTTTCGTAAAATTTATTTTTACATTATCAAAGCCTGCAAATTTATAAAAGTGAAAAATTACTTTAATAGGTTTTTCAGAGATAGCACGTTTGAGTTTTTACTTACAATAGTTTAATTAAACTTTAATTTGCAGTACAGATCCAACTCCCAAAAACTGAAAACATCAGTTTGTTTAAATCCTAGAAATTAGCAGCAATATTCTGAACATTTGCGTTTTCTTAAACAATTTCGGGGCTCTAACCTTTTCCGAGATATTCGACATTTTTTGAAAAAAGCAACAACATTTTCAAATAATGTCTGCATCTTTGCCATTTTTGGGGTTTCAGCAACTGTAAAAGGTATACGCCTTGAACTGCTCTTTTACCTTGTGCTAACTGCAACACGTTTGAATATATGTAGGGTATCCAAAAACTCAAAAGAAAAACAGACAAATTTGAAGCTAACGCTATGCCAGTTGTGACCGCATTTACTCGGTTCTAAGTGGTTGTAAACGAAACGTAATCCACTAGGTGCGGATAGATACTCTGAACATTTTTCGTGTTATGCAAAATTCTCGTAACTTTATGCGTTTCCAAGATATTCTACTTTTTACATTTTTTTTTTTTAAATTTTATCCAAAATTTTCAAAATCTTGAATCTGAATTATTTTTTCGGTTTGAGAAACCGTAACCAAAATAAAAATGTTTGTCTTGAACTGCTCTTTCACCTCGTGCTATCCGGGATATGGTTGAATATATACAGGGTGTTCAAGACATAATAAGAAAGAGAGTCAAATTTGAAACTAACGCTCTGCCAGCTGTGACCGCGTTTACCCTGTTCGAAGTGAATGTTAACCTAATTCACTGGGTGCAGAAAGTCTTTTTGAACATTTTGCGTTCTTTTCAAAATAAGAAGGTGATGACTATTTAGTCCTTTTTTTAATACATAATAACATTTTTTTTGCTGAATTTGCTATAAAAAAACTAAATTTGGTGCAAAACCCTATTTGCTCTATCGCAGATGGTTGAACTAAACAAGGGGTCAAAAGTCCAATAATATAAATCGTTCCATCAAAATGCAACAGAGTTTTTAAGGGCTTCTGTTAGTAAAATCACTCAATCTACAGTACTATGGCAATAAAAGCACAAAATAATTACATTTTTAACGCAAAGCAAGTCAAAAACTTTATTCCGCATATTACACGTGCACCTACCATTACATCAATCTTAAAGATGCCAAAAATTCGTTGACTTTGATTAATTTCTCAACGTTTGCGTTGGATATTAAAATGTAAGTATAGTGCATAGTAGGGTTAAAATCTTGATTGAAATTTATCAAAAAGTTATGATACACATGCTACTCGGTTTTATTAAATCCTTATTTTGATGTAGTTTTGCATTAATTTTAATAAAACTGTCTTAAACTGACATTTTGACTTTGTGTATTTTTCCATTTGTTTTCCAACCAGCTTTTGCACTGTATGTGGCAATCTTCTTATAAGCTCATTCATCTATGCCAATCCAAGTATTGAGCTTCGTAAACTGTTATCCAGTCAGCAAAAACTCCCCTAAAGCTGTTCGTAATAACTGTCCTTTCTGAACACGTCCGATCATGAATTTCTGAAATTCACTTAGGGAAATAGTGGCCATATGGTGTAGTGGCCAATCTACTTTTGGTTATAAGAACGTCAGTTTAATAGATAATCCGAATGATTGATCTTTTAACATCTATCAGTTAAGATTTATCATATTCGGGACTGTCACTTGTCCAGAAAGCCAAAAACTTTTGATTAGCACTAAACGACAAAAATTATTGAATTTGAGAAAAATTGTTTCGTTTGAAAGTGAAACGTAGAAGGCTAATTCCTGAAATTAAACACCTTAAAACTCAGTATAACTAACCTGCACCAACATTTTTAAGCTCAGGTGGAGTTTAAATCTAATAGTTGAGTTTATTGGCCCTTAATCACCAAACTGGCAAAAACGTCTAGAGATATTGACCACAAGGCCTAATATGGGTGTCCATATAGGTATAATGCCTGTTTTGTTCTATTATGCCGATTTCGATTTCCAACAGGAAACACACACTGTATACTTGGATCCGTAAAAACTTTTACAAAGATTATTTAGGTCATCAGAAAGAGGACTTTTAATTCTCAAAAAATTTCAGGTAAATTATTAAGATAAGTACAAATCTTTTTTGATGATATTTTTGGTAAAAGCATTTAATTTGAACGAAACTTGTTCCACGTGAAGAATATTTGGAATTTTCTGTAGAATTCAATAATCAGCTAACATTTCAGTGCAGAAAAACGTCAAACAATTTTTCAAATTTCAAACTTTCACCTACAAAGTTAAAAAATTTGGACAAACGATTTTCGAGACACTACCATATAAAGTTTCGTAATGCAAACTGTAATACTTTTGTTACACACTGTTTAACTTCTAGAACAACTTGATTTGATGATCGTTTTTGCAAATTGCTCCAGTATAACTTACATCTTAAATTTATTAAAAAAATCGAAAACCTTTGAAAAATTGCGAAACTCCCAATACTAAATAATAGCAAATCAACGGCAAACGGTAATCGAATCATTCAGGTTTGTTTCTCAACCGTGCCAAGACCGTTCTTAAATAAATATATAAACAGTTAAAAGAAAACAGTTTTTCAGAGAGTGTTGTTGTAACCTGCGAAAGCATTAAACCAATCTAGTTAAATACCTATAAAATTTACTAGCTGCAAAGTGACGTGGAAAATAGACTTTCCGGGCCGAAAAACTCTTTGACGCTGTAATCTCTATGAATCCTGAATGCGCCAGGCGCGCTTGCAAATTCTCCAGTCCATCAAAGTGCAAATTTTAACCTGGAAACCTTTGTTAAAATTTAACAGGTTCCATGCATGGAGTTTCATAAATTTCGTATAATTAGACCGCGCTCAAATTAGCAATAAATATTCATTGACCCCACTAAAGGTCAGCTTGTATAACACCAGTTTAAGAGTTAAGTTGGAAATGTCAGTTTGACAGATATCAATTGTTAGTAATGCCACGATTTGTGGTTCAAATTGGAATGTATTATTTATAACCAATTTACGGGGTGTCATAGATACATTGTATTTAGGAGGGCTAACATTTATTGGACTTGGTAAGAGTTCTTGAAGCAGATTGATTAAACTTACTTACTTTCACTAATAAATTAGTTGTTTACTTAAAGTATGTTTTAGATTAGGAAAACGTACCGTTTCTAAAATAAAAGTTAATTTTAATTAATCAATAATACTAATTAACTTTGAAAAGTGTATAATTTCTTAATGGTTCAATAATAAATAAGATGTCACAGTTAGGACAGTCACGGACAAAATCGCCTGTAAAACTCACTTGGAGTGAGAAAATTTAAGCACAGTTTTGGAATCATCATTAAATTTCCTATCCAATAACCTGAAAAGTACTACAAAATTTAGTACAGTCAGGGAGAAAATCGGTGTCAAAGATTGAACTGTCAGAAACACAGTTTGAAAGGACAGTTAGGGACAAAATTGTCTGTCAAACCCTCTTGCAGTGAGAAAATGACTGTTTAAGCACATTTTTGTAATCCTCATTAAATTTCCTATCCAATAACCTGAAAAGTACTACAAAGTTTGGTACAGTCAGGGAGAAAAACGGTGTCAAAGTTGAACTGCCAGAAACACAGTTTGAAAGAACAGTTAGGGACAAAATTGCCTGTAAAACCCACTTGGAGTGAGAAAATGACTGTTTTAAGCACAGTTTTGGAATCCTCATTAAATTTCCTATCCAATAACCTGAAAAGTACTACAAAATTTGGTACAGTCAGGAGAAAATCGGTGTCAAAGATTGAACTGCCAGAAACACAGTTTGAAAGAACAGTTAGGGACAAAATTGCCTGTAAAACCCACTTGGAGTGAGAAAATGACTGTTTTAAGCACAGTTTTGGAATCTCATTAAATTTCCTATCCAATAACCTGAAAAGTACTACAAAATTTGGTACAGTCAGGGAGAAAATCGGTGTCAAAGTTTGAACTGCCAGAAACACAGTTTGAAAGGACAGTTAGGGACAAAATTGCCTGTAAAACCCACTTGGAGTGAGAAAATGACTGTTTTAAGCACAGTTTTGGAATCCTCATTAAATTTCCTATCCAATAACCTGAAAAGTACTACAAAATTTGGTACAGTCAAGGAGAAAATCGTTGTCAAAGTTTGAACTGTCAGAAACACAGTTTGAAAGGACAGTTAGGGACAAAATTGCCTGTAAAACTCACTTGGAGTGAGAAAATGACTGTTTTAAGCACAGCTTTGGAATCTTCATTAAATTTCCTATCCAATAACCTGAAAAGTACTACAAAATTTGGTACAGTCAGGGAGAAAATCGTTGTCAAAAGTTGAACTGCCAGAAACACAGTTTGAAAGGACAGTTAGGACAAAATCGCCTGTAAAACCCACTTGGAGTGAGAAAATGACTGTTTTAAGCACAGTTTTGGAATCATTAAATTTCCTATCCAATAACTTGAAAAGTACTACAAAATTTGGTACAGTCAGGGAGAAAATCGTTGTCACATATTGAACTGCCAGAAACACAGTTTAAAAGCACAGTTAGGGACAAAATCGCCTGTAAAACCCACTTGGAGTGAGAAAATTTAAGCACATTTTTGGAATCCTCATTAAATTTTCTATCCAATAACCTTAAAAGTACTACAAAATTTGATACAGTCAAGGAGAAAATCGGTGTCAAAGATTGAACTGTCAGAAACACAGTTTGAAAGAACGGTTAGGGACAAAATCACTATTACTAGTGTGTCTTACAGTATTTTATCTAGGATCATTCATTTTGAAAAAAGTGCATCCTCAAAATCCTCAAGATATTAGTACAATATTGGTGTTCCTCCGACGCTTGGACTAATAAGAAAAATCCTCTTCAATGGACCTTAAGGAAATTTCAGTTCTTCAACCGCGTTGCCATCCAAACACCCTTTATACCAAAACAAGCATATTTTCGTCAAAACTTACAAATTAAAACCGATAACGGCAACATCGTTCCAGGCACAATTTATGAGAACTAATTCGGGATCCAGGAAGGGAAATACAGGACTGATCGATAAATCAGCTGGGCGCACGCAGTCGCCCTTTGAATGGCCTTGTCCTTCAAGCCCTAACCCACCCCAAAAGGGGAGGCAATCCACGTGCCGTTGCCGGTTCAAATCGGCTTCACCCTCTTCCCATCCAACTCCCCTGGAGAATCGGAGAGCGAAAGTGAGATAAAATGGCAATGCATTTATGTATGGGTAGGTGGTCAGGTGTTGTTGGGGTTTTAAGGGGGATGTATTTTGGATTTAGCTTATGATGGTCACCCTCGAGAAATTGAACAATTGAATAAGAATAAACAGTTACATCAGAAAAGTAAGATTTTTATACGGTTAAAATTTTATTCTGTGTTACAATGGTTATTCAACGAGCATATAGTGATAGCTATTACTCACGAAGATGAAGCTTCGAACACGAGCTGAGGCTGAAGGTCTTACTGAAATATTTGAATGAGTAGTAGCCATTGCATGTGAGTACTGTGCTATGATTATTTTTATCGTTCGAATCGTATTCGCAAGCTAACTCAACTCGTGAGTAATACCCGTAAGAAAGAAAAAATAATCATTACTCACAAACAGCTGCATTGGCATATATAATAGGTATTCAGTGACCAAATTGAAAAGCATTTATAAAAATGATGGTTTTAAATGGAAAAAGGCCACTAACTGGAAAAATTCAGTCGCTAATCGTAGTAAAGACCTATCGTCGTATAAGATAAGATCGATCGTAGAATTTGATACTAGATGTACTTTTACGTGTGTACAAATAAATGTTTTAAGATAGAATGATTAAAAATTTCGACAGTATACATATTTGCCATATTTCATTATAAATTTTTTCCAAGAACGTCTGAACTAAAAACAAAGAAAAGAACATGGAAATATTGTGGTTTGAGCAAGAAACAGAGATGTTTGCGAAGGATTTCTAATAAGAAACTGAACTGGGGCTTATGAATGACCGTGTATTTAGAAAGTTACTGCTTAACGACGAGTTTCCTTCCTTTTTCCTTCCCGTTTTTGCTTGTGAGAAATTACTTTTCTTGTCCTTTAGTGCTCCCACAAATGCATGTTTCATCCGCTTTCTTCTAATGTGTTTGTTTTTAATACCGATGAATTATAAATTAAATAATGCATGAGTATCGTAAAATTTTCATAAGACAGACAGGTGAAAGCTGTTTTCGACAAGCAAAATTGTTTACAACAAAAATATGTTTTTGACCTTTCTTCACCGATTCATTATTATTGCTGTCTCATTATTATTTGTACCGAAATATAATTAAGTTTCGTCACCTTGGCCGAGTGAAAACGGTCGCTAATCAAAGGTAAACAAGTCACAAAATAGGCAACTTGGAAAAAAACACAACCCATTCTTGAAAGGTTGTTGACTTGTTTTAATCTTTTTTCCAAATATAATTTCATTGTGGAGGTTTCTGTGGTAGTCGCAATACGCTATTTTCAAGGCGGAATAGCATTTTTGTATCCATTATTTTCCATTGCAAGTGCCTGGAAATGGCTCGGCAAAAAGTCCGCTTTTGCCTCTCGGCGAATTTAATACAGCGAATTTGAATAATATGGAAATCTCCGTGTTCGAACTTTCCGAGAAGTAAACGGACAGATACGCTTTACTTTGCTAAAGCGTATCTGTCGTTTTTTTTATGCAGTATGAAAAGTTGGCTAATGTTCATTTATGTAGATTTTAGTGTTAAACTTGGTTATACTGCACAAAAGTTGCTGGAAATATCATGTATCAGTATTTTAGTCACTTGAATAATTTTGAGACACTGTTCATGTAATGAAATGGAAGATTTACTAAAACCAAACAGTTTGGCAATTCGATATGAAAGTTGGATAGCGTTTAAATTGGGGAAAAAATAACATTAACTGTATAATTCATGCTTGATAGAATCCACAAAAATATATCACTTTCTATAACCATATTCTTAATAATTCCCTTAACGGTTGTTTCTGATGGTCGTAATAATTGCATAACTGAAATTTAAACTGTAATTTATTGTTTGTTGGTGGCTTTCTTACTTAATCAAAATGTATATGTTTGTGGTTGAAATCCTTACCAATTAAATATTTCGTGAACGTTTGTTAAGTTGCTGATTCAAAAATTATTATGCCAGGATTTTAGAATTTAAATGTCTGGTAGAACAGAAATAAAACAGCAATTACCAAACCCAAAACAACGTTTGAACCAACTAGATCAATTTCAGTAGCCAAAACAAAACCTGTTAATAACGAGTAAAAGCGAAACTAGGATCAGATAAAGTTGCCTCTAAAATAGGTCAGAAGTGATTAAAAATGACTAAACGAACTAAAAAAAGAATCAAAATGACTTGTTTTGTTTCCTTACAAGTCCAGTTCAAGCAATACTAATTCCTAATAAGCATCAGCATTTAAGGTTAAATCGTTTTCATTTATAACATCTTTTAGTCGCAAACCGATGAATGCTATGCAGAGTATAGTTTAGTTAATGATTGCCAGTGACACTTGCTTTGAAATATTTTAAATAATGTAAAATGTCTTTTAAGTAGAAAATTTCCATAAACAGAATAAAAGTAGAGCCTATTATTTACATTTTGCCTGAATACAACATTCATTTCAACATAAAACCACGACAACCGTCTGCTACTTTCCCTCAATTTATCTCTACTTTACAAACATTTATAAATCTTTTTCTACAAGTGCCTATTCATTCCTGGATATGATAACTTTGTTCACAGTTGCTTTAAATAGTTTGATAGTAGTTTTTGAGAATCATGTTCTTAAGTTTTTAAGCCCTCCTCTCCTTCTTCCTCGTGGTCTTCTGCCATAACCTTTCTCTTGGAGAACGGACTTTAAAGGGTGATATTTGCTTTCGTCATAATATGTCCAAGGTACTCAAGCTTTCTTCTCTTGATGGTTTTCATTAATTAGAAGTTCTTCTTTATTCTCTTCATCACTTCCCTGTTGGTCCACCCCTGATATTCTCAGCATCTTCCTGTAAAGCCACATTTCGAAGGCTTCGAGAATGATTTTAAGGAACAGCTTGAGCATGTGACTCATAAAACTAATTGTTCTGTAGTCACTACACGCTTTAGCTCCCTATTTCTTTGGCAACATTATCAATTCAGAGATAAGTCGTTCTTTTGGAATGTTCCCAGTATTGTAGATGTCATTAAAAATTCGTCAGGAATGTGATGGACTGTCAAGAAGCCTGAGGAATTCCGAATGTACTCCATCCGGCCCTGGAGCCTTTCCTTCTCTTAGAGTATTAATGGCAGCTTTAACTTCTTCTCTCATGATATCAGCTCCGGACTCAGTCTGGATGGGGGGTTGGTTTCCTCGCATAAAAAACAACTGTTCTATATTCTTCTTCCAAATTTCTGTGGTTGTTGTTGTCCCACATTTATCTTCTTGAACCTTCCGGTAACTTCTCTCACTTTCCTATGTCATTGAACTCATCGAATATGCTTTGCACAACTTTTATTTCCTGGCATTTCTCATCCTTTTTATTTAGTCTCACAAATGTTCCTCTGTTTGTCCCTTATTCGTATGCTTTTGTAGGTTGAGAAACTGTTGTTTTTTTCATCATTCTTCATCTTTGACATTAATTGTTGTTTCAGAAAGTGTCATTATCTCTTCTTCTGTCTTATCAGTCTTCTCCGCAACCAGTCTGCATTTGTCGATAGTGTTCCTTAAAATTTCCTAAGAGTATATTTTGGCTGTTTTGCTTTATGTATAATCTTAAATTTTGTCCTATATTCTCCGAAGTGAATTGTGGTCCGACTGAATGTCTGCATCCGAATATGTTTTCACGCTTATAAAGCTGTTTTTATATCTTCGATTTATTAAGATTTCTGGATTCGGATGATATGGTTTTCTCCGTCGTCTCTGGGACAAGTCCAGGTGTATAGTCGTCTGTCTGATAACTCATAGGAAATGTTTGTTTTTCAAGTCATGTTCGTATGCAAACTGAGAGTTTCTCCTCTTACGTTTCTAACTGCAAGTCCGGAAGGTCCAATGTGTTTTCCTTCTCTTCCCTTGCCTATTTTCGCATTGAAGATACCCATTAAGATAATTATAATAAGGATTTCTTGTTTAGGGAGTTTCTTTTTATAAGATCTTTAATTTGAGAGTAAAATTCTTCAAGTTCTTCCTTACGCATATACCTGTATTATGTTGGTGTTCACTGATACCGTATTCAATTGTAGGAGCATGACTCTTTTGTTCGTAGGCACAAAAGTAATGACGTGTCGAGCAATATCCTTTCTGATAATCAATCTCACTCCGTGCTGGTACCTTCCATTAGTTGTTCCAGAATGGTATCTTCTATAACTCTCCATGTCGCAGTAGCTGGAGCCAAGTGCCATTGTATTTGAAATTTTGAAGATATAGGGCCATATTTTAATTAAATTTTTTACACAACTGACAATCTGACAAAAAAAAATTATATTAACACATTAAGTGTCCCAAAAACAAATTCTTGGGGCTTTTAAATATCTAACCCAACTTGCCTTAGTCCAAAAGTGAATGATGTTGGAGAAATCAAATGAGTTGGGTTAGATCGTAATATTTAAAAGCCTCAAGAATTTGTGGTAGCATTTTTCCGCACATTTTTATTCTTTTCTCGCCTATTGCATACTTTTATAATTTGATATTTCACAGAAACGAAATCTCAAAGTTTACATTCTGTGACGTGCATTTACGTGAAATAGTGTTGTAACATTTCGTTCCTAGAATCAATCGTATATGCCTGACTGATCTAATGCGACTGCACATTACCGATTCCAACAAATCCTCCTGATTTTCATTTAATTTCAGCCAGTACAATACAAAACCAGTTGCGTAGTTGATCATGACCCAGTTGCGGTTTTTTGAACCTGCAACCAGTGGCGAACGTGGACAAATTGCGCCAGCGGTTTTTAGCTGGTCTTGATTAGTTTCAATGCGATCTAATAACAATTAAGTAATCAGAGACAGTTTAGCACTTTAAAAAGTACGTTAAAACCGTAACTGTGTGAGTCATTAAAATTAAATTAACAAAATTTATTCCAACCGCTAAACAAAAAAAACTGTTATTTTAGCTTGAATCGGTGATGAAGCATAAAATCACCTACACCCATAGATTAAAAGCTTAGTTAACATAATATTACGGAGTGAAGTAAATTTTGATGGCCGAATTAACATTACAAAGATTTATCGCTGGTTTAAAAGGTTTTTTGAAGAATTTTAATAATTTAATGATCCTATGCAGACATGCAACCTTAGAATTTCTATTTCTTTTTGCTTTGTGGAGGTTTTGCTATTTTAATAGCAATTTAATGTTCAATTTACAATTAAGGCAATACAATGCAAGTGTAAAATTCAAATCATTGGATTACGTAAAGGCGAGTTGTTTTACCTTAAAGACACTTTTAGATGGTCATAAATTATGGTAACTAAATACAATAATTTCTTTAGCATTGAATTGTGTTGTAGTGTTAAAAAACAGATAAACTGAAGGATTTATGTTGGAATAAAATTAATATAGTTGATAATTAAATCTTTTTTTTTTTGTTCAAAACCATGTTTATTAATAGCTCAACAAACTACAAAATATTAAAGTTTTACTAATTTAATTAGGGTATTTATGAGATACCTACCTTATTTTATTAACTATTTTTCTACCTCTTAATTACCTGGTAATATTAATAATAAAAACGATATGCAGTGAATCACAAAATGTACCTGGACAAGATCACATGGTTGCATTGTTGACATGACCATGACAATTTTTTCGTCAAATTTTTGTAACTTTGTCTAGGATTACGAAATGTTGCTAATCATTACAAAATGTCCGTCAGTAGAATATTTTCCAAATACGTTCCTTTCAAAAACTCTAAATTTATATGACGATTATAAGAAAAAATGACATTAGAATTAATAATAAATACAAACAACAACAGGTCAAAGCTAAAAATGTTAAAAAACGCTTAAGTTTCACATTTTTTATTTTCCCAAATAACGATAACCATTAAGCCAATTATTAACACCAGATTTGATTTTCGCTAACATTCTTGAAATCGTATTCCATTTAACGAATCTCCAACCAATACTAAGATCCCAATGCATCACAAAAATGGCTCACCCTGTATATTTAAAAACTTTTACATACCTTTTTAAGTCTACAAGTGATTTGGAGCTTTAGAGCAATTAAATAATGTACAGACAATTGGCAATTTTTGTGGAATTATTAATGTAACAATTTGACAAAAAAAGCAAACTATATAGCTATGAAGTCTGTTAAATGGGGAAAGAATTGAAGTTTCTGAAGACCAATGCAAAACCGTTTTTCGTTTTTTGTTTAATTAAACGGTTTAAGATAGAGGAAAACTGTTTCCATGTCTTGCTTTGTAGAAATCTATATTATGATGGTATTTTCAAAGTATTCAAAGTTTGTATTTCTTTGAAGGGAAGGAGAAATATGAAAAAAAGAAAGAAAGGAGAAATTATTCACAACCGAGAATAACAAAGTCTCATATTTTCTCAATACAACAAAAGTCGTTGGTTCGAATCCAACTCAAATTTGATCAATTTTGACTTTATCTTAAGATGTAAACTCAAAGTAATAGTTAACTAGAATCTGTGAAAATAAGCATTAAACCTGTAGAGTATAAATTTTGAATGAAAGAAGGTCCATTAACATTTCTTAATCTTTCTTTCAACTTGTAGCTCAAAAACAAAACCATTTCGAACAATTGTATGTAGAGTAAAATATTTTATTGTTTTGATGTCTGAAACAGTTTTGAAGGAATATCTCCCTCAATGACCTTTTGGAATCTTGTAGAGAATTTAATTCGCAAAATTAAATGAAATATCCTGTTCATTTCATGTTTTTATTCTGAAATTAAAGTTGTTGGCCTAATATCTAAAATTCTGCTCTGAAATTCCAAAAACTAATTGTTTGCCCTATCTGAAATAGCGCGGTTTTATTTTGTTGTAATTCCAGTCCAAGTTGCTTTCCTTATTAAACATGTCTTATTAGACGGAAATATGGCAGCTAAAGTATCTGGCCGCTCCCAAATAATTAAAAATTCGAGAAAAATCGCGGTCGTATTTTTCAACAAATCGCCATGACTATACTACTTAGGTAGCGGTCCCAGCTGAAGCAATAGACAAATAAATAAACTCGACTTAGTAGGTAGCTACCGTGTTTTACTTTCTATATGCAGTTTCTAATGGGATCCAACTAGGAAACGAGTACTTCGGTACTAATGCTGCATGTTTATGACCGCTTCCAGAGGCGTACACTTCAATACAGTAAAGTATACTCTCTCTCCTTTAAACTAGGCTTTCATTCAAATTAGTGACATTTAAAAGTGAACCTTTTAAACTGTGAGGATGCTCAAAAAATTACCAAGAATCACGTTGCATGTCCCGGTACTTGGTAACTGAAGATTCTGTAACATAATTGAAATGTTAGTAAAAGAAACAATTCACTAGTGAAGAATGGTACGGAGAACGCCTATGGCAACGGCTATGGTGATATATATCTCGATGGCCGTTGAAAATAGAATTTATGATGCCTTTGACTGTGGACGCGATGAAAAAATTGTTCTTACACAAGAGTTACGAACGACACGTTTAATGTGTGGTTTTTTAACTTGAGGTTCAGTTTTTGCCACCTAAACTGTAACATCACGCTAAAAATGAAAAAAGTCACAGCCGACATTGTGTAATTAAGTCGTTAATTGTACTTTACTGTTTTGTTTATTCTTCCTGGTTTGTACTTCTTTAAATTCCCTTAGGTGTTGGGGAACCGATTGAGACTGTTTGCCGTTTAATGCAATCTTAAATTATGTTGACTTTACTAATAATGGAGTACCCAATAGAAAAGCGTTGTATATTTGTCGATCATATTAATTTTAACTTATAAAAAAAATTAATTTACTTAATAAGGAATTTTTTAATAAGTTGACTGATGTTTGCACAACTAGATAAGCTTCTTCTGAATTTCTGTCGTTGTTAGACCAATCGAATTGCAGAATCTTTCAAATTGAAAATCATAGAAAAATGCACAACAAACACATTCGAAATGTTACGACATTTTGTTTTTGTGTGGTTTTGTTTTGTTTGCTTCAACCTCAAAGGTACAAGGTACCTTGATGTACCACACCCACATGCAGCTCCCTCTCGATGTAGAAAGAATCCAAAATAAGAATTGAGTAAAAAGAACAAAGCTGTATTTTGGCACAAAGTCAATTAAAACCACTCCGTTTAAGACATTTTACGTCACTTGACACGTTGAACAATGGCTTTTTTGCGCCTCCCATTTAGAATTTGAATTACTTTATTCTATTCTTCTTAGATATAGTTTCAACATACGTTTTTAATTATTGCTGATGGTGTTTTCTGGTGTATTATAGCAGCAGACGTAATCATATAAAAAAAATAAGTTTATGGTGTTTCTGCAAGAAGGGTTTAAATTCATCAGAAAAGTGTTAAAAATATGTGTATATGAAAGAATTAAACTTACTTTATTAAAGTTGAAAACGAAGCTAGTGTAATACGTCAAATTCCATAAGCGGCCTGAAGAGCCCATTTTCACCAAAACCGCAACCCTGTATCAAGTAAAAATAAGCTAGATACCTTACAAAAGTGTTGCAAATAGGACACCCTATACAAAGCATGATTTGAATTTATCGTATTCATCAATCCAAAGAATACTAGAAAAGCATAATTTCTATGATTACAAATGTACAAAAACTCCAGCTCTTAAACCTCAAGATCACCAAGTAATGTCTCAGTTTTGTCAAGTTCTGATAATCTGAAATTCAGAGAATCCTAGATTCGTCTCATAATTTCGACTCGTTAATTAAGAAACGCCCAAAAATGTCCCGAAGTATTACCCTAGACAACAAGTTACTGTGTAACCAAAAAGTTTAAAATATTTATTAGTAAAGTGACTGTAATTTCATACTTTTCTTTTTTTTGCATATATTCTTGTCCCACTTTGATTGTCTCTAGCGACCCTGTATGGTCTTATTGATCATGGGGTTGCTTTAAAAATTATGTAACAAATAATATTGGATCTACACCCAACTCAAATGACACATCTGCTGCCATAACTTAATTCGAGCTTGAGCACTGTAATGTCGTCTTTTTCGGAAAAATTATTATTTCCTGAGACATGGGACGTTAATTGGAAAACGCCCAAAAACGTCCCGAAATATTGACCTAAATAACAGTTCCTGATGTTAAAAAAAAAAAAAAAAAATCAATTGGTCAATTGGGGACTACTTGAAAATTTCACTTTTTTGCACGCACTTCTTTCACACCCTGTATAAGGCAGTTAGAGTGCATTAAAGCAAAAGTTTTTCACATCAGTAAAAAACCAATAAACCAAGCCCGATGACAGTCCAAACCGCAATCAAATCTGTTGATTCGTTTCGAAATGGCGAGGTTTTAAAAATGTCCCAAAAAAATCACTGTCCCCGTTGACGAGGCAAGTAAACTGCTCGTCAAAAAAATGGGACAGCAAAATTTTTGGCCATTTTTGAGCGGCTGTTTCTTCACATTAATTTAGTCAATTTTAATAATTTTTTTGAGAATTAAAAGGTATTTTCTTTCTTTTGTGATGATCTGCCCTGAAAAAATCTACTGAAATTGTTTTTACTTAAATTGGGTAGTTAAGTGTAACATTGCTAATCTCTTTCTTCTCCCACAAAAGATTTAAAAAAATGGTTAAATCAGAAACAAGAAAAGTAAAAATAAGCCCATTTTTGAAATTTTGCAAGAAAATTTGTAAACGACCCTTAATTACCAAACTGGCAAAACGTCTAGAGATATTGACCATAAGGCTCGATTAAGGTTACTATAAAAAATTAAAAAAATGCTTTGCGAGAAATGGCGTTAGACCAAATGTTTTATTTTTTGTCACACCCTGTATACTCGGATTCCTGAAAACTTTCAAAAAGACTATTATTAAGTCATCAGAAAGAAAAAGAAGATACCTTTTAATCCTCAAAAAAATTATTAAAATCGAGTGAATCAATTTGAAGAAACAGGCGCTCAAAAATGACCAAAAATTATGCTGTCCCATTCTTTTTGACGAGCAGTTTAGTTTAGTTTCCGAGATTGAGAATTTTTTTTATTTTGAGAGTTTTAGAATTTTTGACGATCGATGGTTTTCACATTTAGGTCCATGTAATTAGCCTCCTAGCAGAGCAGGGCAGTAGCCAGCTACTCAGTAGTTAAGCTACTAACTTAGCTACAATTTGAGTAGTTTGTAGTTGTATTCTAGTTAGTTTTTCAAATAAGTAGCTGTAGTGGTAGCTTTTTGCATTGTGGCATTGGTATTCATAAAGCTACATTTGATGTAACTTAAGTTACTGAAGTAGCCTGAGCTACTAAATGTAGCTTTAGCTACATAGATTATTTAAGTTTTTTTTTCATATTTCAAATAGTATACTTTAACAAAATAAGATAAATAAGAAATAACTATTTTAAAAGATACAATTCTCACAACTATTAAGTTGATGAGAAGTTTGGGGGATACATACAGGGTGATCCAGTGGCCGGTGAAATTATTCGATAAGTGGTTGGCGCAATACGGCGATAGAATGACTAGCAAAATAGTTATGGATCAATAAAATTACGCATCCCTGTGTCACCCTGTATTATATTATTATTTCTAACAAGTAACTTAAAAAGTAACTAGGTTAAACCAACTAGTAGCTTCAGTTACTTTGTAGCTTAACTACGTTTTTCAGAAAGTAGCTATCCGAATTGTAGGTTGAATAATAAAATAATAATGTAGCTTGTAGCTGTAGCTATTAGCTACTTTATTTCAGTAGCTTGCCCGGCTCTGCCTCCCAAGTTACTTACACTTCTCGACTTTGACGTTTTGGGTCGGAATGCTATTTATAAAACCCCTGTAAACACCATAGAAGAACTTAGAAATAGGATAAAACAAGCTTTCCGTGAGTTGAAAAAAGAGATTTATGACCTCCACAAGTGACGGTGTTACAACTCGACTCTGGGAATGTGAAAGCTAATGGACAGCAATTTGAAAATGTATTGATTTTAGAAAGAGAGTTGGTTCCGATCTACACAGCAAAAATTGAATCGTTCTCTAGATAGTTACACTTTTAATATACCATCACCGTGAATTACATTTACTGGTACACTAAAAAGTTGCAGAAAATGCAGTCATCTAGCAAGTTTTCGCTACGGAAGCGTTTAAAACAGTTTTATGGTGTTCTGCCTCGAAGAATACGCCGCAGCAGCAAAATCTAATTTCCGCCTAATTTAACTATACCTAGATAAATGTGTGCCTGTTAAGTCGAAGGTAAAATTTATCTGCGGATCTCCTTAAAACACTACGAAATTAAACTTTCTTTTCTGCGGACATGAAGAGAACATGAAACACGCGGTCGGACTGAGCGATAAGATCCTAGATAAACCACTCAACATGTTGCTTTTAAACAAAAATGATAATGGGCGCCCGTTTAATTTTATGCACTTTCTTCCACGAAATTAATTAAACGCTCTCCGAGAATGAAACAGAAGCGCAAATGTTAATAATTTACCGTCTTGAGGTCAGATTATTTATTCTCCACGATAATTTTCAACTCTGCAATTACTGGAAATGTTTTAATTTAACAGTGCAATGTTGCCGAGTTGGTTTTATTGTGAATAAAATTAACGATGAAAATATCAGGGTGGCTCAACTTTTAATCCGGAAAAATTTTCAAACTGAAATACTACAAAAACATAAATTTCCAACCCAAAATGCAGTTAATAAACACTAAAACACATTGTACATTTTCTCGCGTACTTGTAACTCGATCTGTCATTGATCATACATGAACAACTGTCAAAATTTTCACCAAGTATCTATAACATACTCGAAATTAATTCAAACTACATTAATTGCATTTTTTAGGTTTATGGCACAAAATTTCACACATTTTAACAAAAGATAAATAAATAAACCTAACTAGTTACGCCACTGTATTTTCCAACAAATATAGCACCTGGACCGACCGATCCAAGTTTCACCTCCAGATGGCTGTTCACCTTTTCACTTTTGTCAACTGTTTTTGCTCATTGACGTGGTCCTATCCGGTTACAAATGATCATCATACTCCTACCTGACAGGTTGACAACGTGTCTAATTTTATTCGGTATTTTTTCCGTTTTGATGTTTGCCGCGTTTTTCACGGAAAACCTACGGGAGCGTATAGCGATAATGAAAATACCAGGAAATTCATTCGTTTTTCAGTATTTCAGTTTAATAAGCTCACATTTTTTGGCAGCGGTTATTTCGCTGCAAATTTCAATTATTTATTGTGTGGAATTCCTTTGTAAGTTGTTTGTTTCATTGTCAGTAAATTCCGTTCCAATATTATACAAAATTGTCATATACCTTTTGACATATTATTGTGAAATAAGGGGTTAGTTAGAAAATATGCCTATTTTTTCCATAATTTTAACATTTTGATTTTTTTTATATTTTAGGTAATGAAAATGCCTAACCAACAGGTAGCAAAAATTAATCCTATTCACGTCATAATGACGTTAATTTACGTCATTCTTGTCATTGGGTAGATGTCGTATGTCGTTCAAATGACATCTTATTTACGGACGACCAAAAACGTCTTAAAATGACTAACCCCTATTTGCACCGTCGTATTTTAAACTGAGTTTGGTTTTGAATGTGACCGAACGAGTGAAAAAAGTTATAATCCGAATACTTTAACTTAACTAAGAAAACTTAAGCTACTGTCCTCCTGTTACGTAACTAACGTCCGTTTCCTCAACATTGGTTAAGTTGAGTTTAAGGACAGCCTAGATAAATTTAGTTTAGACTGTGTTATTTTGCACCTGATCTGTCACATTCAGACTTCAACTTGGCTTAAGTTGTACTTAAAATCGACTTGAGAGTGGCAGGAAGTACGACAGTACACTCCTTCAAACTTTTAAGACTTCTAATAAAGTCATTTTTAAGTTAAAGTTGCTTTGGAGACTAATTGTTTCTATACAATCTCAATTCTAATGTTTGTCAACTTATATAGGTACTAATTTTTCTATGACTGAAAAATACGTACATATCAAATTTTAAAATACAAAAATTAATTAATATCCGTTTGTTTTATTATTTCGCTTCTTTTTTATGTTAAGTTAGGTTAGGTTAGGTAACAAAAATAGTATAAAAATGTTAGGAAAAGAACAACAATTAAATGAGGTCCTTTATAGAAATACTAATTATAAAATATAAAAAAAATATCGTGCAAAAGTTCTTGAAGTAGATAAAAGCCCAATTTTCAAATGTTCAATGAACTTGGTTCGTTTATTTTAATTTTTAAGTCTAACTATTGGTGTATAGCAAAAGTATACAAAAGTAATCGTATTAACTTCAGTTTTATTTGTTTATTTTTTTAAGAGATACATTTAAACGGTGCTTCTATTGAAAAATATCAAAACAAAGACTTAATCTTAATCTTTTTCAAATTATTATAAACTTGGTTAAAAAAATATTTAATAAAAAAAACAATAAATCGAGGTTCCCTTCATATTTTTTAGCACAATCTAACACTAGAAACTATACAAACTCTTGTGTTAGAAAGGGAATTTTTGCTTTGAATTTTGATGCCTCTTCTTCTGCTTTTTTTCTCTTTTTACTCCTTTTAACCGGTAAGAGAATTGGTTAAATTATGACACAATTGCGCAATTTGGAGTTTAATAATACTCCGTCTTAATATTTCAAAAATTCTTATTACTTCCGAAGAAAAACCAAATATTGAAAATAAGTTTTTATCTTTTTGTTGAAGTATTTGATAATATAACTGAAAATAAACGACACTTTACTATTGCCACTTTTTCTCCTCTACAACGTGGCAGTATCATATTTGAGATCCGATGTTTCGATTTTTGGTTACCATTATCAACTTTTGTAGAAATCATACACACATAAATGACTGAGATTGGACTGTGTGTTACTTCCATCCCTTAATTTAAAAACTAAACTTTAAAATGCGCACTTTTGCCACAATTTAACCTATCTCACCGTTTTCGAGTTCTCATACTTATTACATCACACGACTTTGTGGCACTTGTATAAGTTCATATTTTGAATCTGAAAACTATTTATTTTTTAACTTTATTTTTGAAAACTACTTTTTTGTTACCAAAAAAGTTGGTCTCTTCTATAATTTATTTTCAAACTTGTATCTAGTTAATATTAATCTAATTATAAATAAACTTAATATGATCATATTCTCAGTTCTAACTGACAAAGGCACTAAAAATTTTCAGAATAAATGACAACTGACAACATTATCACAGTGACATTGTTTAATGCTTTGAAACGACAGATAAAACCTGATTTTAAACAATGAAATTGAAGCTACAATTTTAACAAAACAGGCATTTTTAAAAGTTACTGAAACTTGACTTTTCAGAAACTTTTAACGATGATGTATGGCAAAAGTGGTAAAATTGACCAGTATTTAATGTCAAAATTGTGATTTTCCATTTTTCTAACATGTGGTTTAACAATTTTTAACTTGAAAGCCATGATTTTAACTATATTGTGAGTACGAAATTTATATTTGGAGGCCAAACTATCAATTCGTCAGATTTTTACTTTATTGTAAGTTTTGACAATTATCAATTAAAAAATGTTTTAATTGTGGTCATTTTGAGATTTTAACTTCAAATAATCTTTTCTTCTTCTCAAACTCCAAAACACATTTTTTTAACTTTCAAGACCGTACCTAACTTTTCAATTCAGTTTGGATTCTGATTTCTCGTCCATAAATTTAGTTGTAAATATTTTCACATATAAAGTAATGTTTTTACACTAGAAGTTTGTGGTAGTACATTTATTTTGCAGACACTCTGGAACTAGAGTATCGTAAACAATAACAAAATCTTAAATATAATACTAATTATTTTGCAGATGAGTGAACTATCTGCTCTGCTCACATTTAACCCAATCGCCACTCACTTATTAGAGTCATATACTTCACTCAAAAGCAATTTATTTTTGAATCACACTTAATATTAGTTGAATATGAGATAAGTGATCACAAACATTTAGGAAGATTTCTTAATTCCGCCCTGATATAATTTCATCACAGACAGGAAAAGCTTTCATCTTTATTTCTATAACGGAGGTGTTGATTCTACGAAAAACATTTTTATTAAAATATCACCTCTAAAGTGTATTTTCACAATTCATTATCATGCCGTGAAAAAAATTCTAAAATTATATTCTTCAATAGGACGTCCATTAAACACCTGCTCCACAGACGTGGGCATAGCGGAAACGCTAGACCTCCTGGCGGCTAAAAATATATTATACAGTGTGTCACATTATTTGTGACGTTCCTAATTAATTAATATTCTCGTTTGATGTTTTCGTGTTTGTTTTGACTGAGTGATATTCGGTTGAGGCCTCTCACCGTTTGATTCGAAGCGTGCTGAAGATTTTAGTGATAAAAGCGTGGTTTAAGTGACGCGAGGTGTATAGATATCAGGTTACATAATTTTTCCCCCAAAAAAAAACGCTGTTCAAAATAGTCCTGTATCTGTGTAATCATAATGTTGGCAACGTACATCCATTAATAATAAGTAAGGCAGTTACTTCACGTCTAATTTTAAGTTAATGAAAGGACGGATGATGTTTTAAAGGTGGGCACATTGATCGTTAGTCCAAATTTATCCAGTCTTTTTGTTTAAGTTTACTATGAATGAATTTGTGTGCTTGCGATTTAGAGCCAGAAAGTAACAGTTTGGTTTAAGTTGTATTACTACAGGGGGAATAAAAAATAACGTCCAGCAGAAACTTTATAAAATGTTTAATTTTCAATAAAAACAAAATTTATCAACAAAGAACTATAAACAACTATTTATAACTATTATTTTTAGGTTTTACTTTTAAACAGTTATACTTATTATACATCTTATTTAATTTAGTTATCAGTTTAACACCTGAAAATAGTGCATGGTTGTTGGCACTTACTGTAATACTTAGGCATTTTTGTTTACCGAAAATATCAAAAGTACCAACACAACCACAAAATAAAAACTACATCAATAAATTCAAATTACAACTGGAAAAAATTCGAGTAAACTGTCAACAAACGTCATAAAATCAAAATTGATAGTTTTCAATGTGCACACTCCGTGAAGTCATTTGACAGTTTGTCATGTGACACCCGTTCGTTTTTTAAATATGTTGATCAGATGACACATTGTCAAATTACGGACGTGAAGTTATTTCTGAAACCTGCGCCAGCTCCAAATCAGCACGAATTTAAAAATTCGTAAATGTAACATACATCAAAAACGTGAAATTTCCATCTCGCTCAGTTCACATGTAATAGAAAAGGAACGTCACTGTCACTAGCCCTGGGACGGACTTTCTATTAATCAAAATATGATACATAAAATTATTTTTCTAAATACTGATTCAATCAACAAATATAAATTATTGACAATTTTGCACTAAAGCAATTTTTTCTTTTTCTTTGTATGTACGTACTTAATTTACATTCGGTTAAACTTTCCAAAAAATATTAATAACATTTCTTGCATTTATTATACAACATTGCGCGAGCATTATATCCTTTAAGTTTGGCAATTATTATTTCTCTTTCTGTCCTTTCTGTCTAATTTTTCTTCATTTAATCTGGTAAAAAACCTTTTTTTACGAGAAAATTTAATTGACTTTTCTTCTGCTTTTTTCTCTCTTTTTAATCCTTTTTCTCATTTAATCTAGTCACCTTCTCGCTTTTTAATTCATCTTTTTTTTACTCTGGAATTTGTATTATTTTTTCTTCTCTTCCCTTTCAATTGTTCTTTATTTAATCTAGTCTGGTGAAGATACAAATCTAATTTTGGGGCAAAAATTATTTCGGCTTATTTTGACGTTTTTGTTCGCGTCTCTCAATTATTCTTCTTTTAATTGGTGACCTTTTTTACTTCTTCTGTTCTTCCTTTTCTATTCTTGTATAATTAATTTAATGACCTTTTCTTAGCCTTGTTTCTCTTCTTCTCTACTCTTCTTTTAGTTTTTCTTGGTGTAGCACTACGCAAACTTTGAGAAAAATTAAATCAGTAGTTTTCCAGATATTTGCAATATTCCAGACTTTTTAGACATAGCAATTAACACTATAACATAGCGCAGTCGGTAGGATAAAAAATATTAATTAATAACTTCTACATTTTACCTGAATAATCAAGTCAAACAAAGGTACTATTGTAATCAAAATGCCAGCAATTTATTTGAACTTGCGGTTAATGATAAAAGTTATGATTAAAATTAATTCAACTAGACCAAAATTTTATTATATTTAATTAGATAAATTAATAAAGTGTTTTAAAGTTAATTTAGTGTTGTTGACTGATGATGATTTTGATTAGTATTTTGTCCGTATTTGGGTAAATCACTTTGTAAGGAAGTTCTTGAAATAAAGCTTGCCACTTTACATACTTTTTAGTATTTTCTTTCAAATATTTTAAACAAGTTTTATTTTTAGTTTTTTCCGGAGTTTTCTTTTGTCAAGATTGTTTTTTTTAAACGGTATAAGGTAAAATAACTTAAAATAAATAAACGAGTTTTAGATTAGTTATTTAAACTTTTTTGATTTGGGTTGCTGTGGCGTATCTTTACACTTCTCCCATCATTTAATAATCTTTACTCATTTACTAAATTCTGGTTTTGCTTAAACTTTTAGCTGGAAATGTGGTAAACTGGTGAAGAATAGCGTTCTTACTGAATGGTAGTAGACAAACAATATTTGACTTGACAACCATTAGCGTTATTGAATCATTATTGTTGGTATATTTATAAAACACCCTGTATGTTAATACTTGTTAATATAAATTTTAGATTGTAAAGTACAGTAGCATGTGTGTACTTTACAAATAATGAAAAACATGAAATTTAAAAAAAAATCAAACACATCACTACATAAATACAGCTAGTATTTATTTAGACCAGTACCATTAAAATAGCTTAATAAAACTGGTCAATCATATGTCGTAAACTTAATAATTCAAATTTTTTCTCGGTTTCTGCCTATTATCTAAAAAGGTCAATTTAAATTTAAATGAAAAAAAAGATCAACCTACAAAACAAGTTGTTGCCGCGACTAGTACGACCATAAACTAAGCCGGGCCCAACTAGAACTTGTGCACTGCACTGAAAACAGATTGAGGACATTTATATATTTATTTTTGAACGTTAGATCATTGAACTGGCGATTCTGAAAAACAAGATTACAAAAGTGGTGCATATACACACACACATACGACTGTAGTACCAGTTTATGGTACGAGCACATCAAACGTAGGATTTATTGCTGTGCCAGTAATAAGACGAGCGTTTATCTTATGGGTTTTCAGCTTTTTTGTTGGTTATAAGTGGACAACTTTCATGGCCACTTTGCCGTAGCATAATAATATAATAAACTAAAAATGTAACTGTAAATATTGTCAGCATTTTATACACGACGACCGCTCGTTTGCACAATCATCATCTACTTGAGAAGATTGGGTTTTATATAAGGCTGAGTGAGGAAACACGCTTTCCATGCATTACAGAGTGTAATTATTATAGCGCACGATTTTATTTAGCCTAAAGGAATAAACAATATAGATTTACTAGAGTGTTTTATTAGTATGACTAAATTGGCAACATTCATCAAGAAACCTGCTGCTAAATGAAATCGAGACAAATGATCATTAAGTCATTTTGTTATACAAGGTGTCCCTGAAAGGTGCGGAAAAAATGCTACCACAAATTCTCTAGGCTTAGATATGACGATATAACCCAACAAACCTCAGTAAAAAATTAGTTTTTCCGAAATATTTATTTTTTTAATAATTAGTGTATTGTTACAAAATTCGGCTAAGAGGGATTTTATGATGAAAAATTCAAATCTACTCTCATTTCCCTTGCCAAATAAAGAGGTGGCACACCTTGTACACATTTAAGACCAAATAACTTTTTTGAGTAACTCTGTATTTCATTTTTTAATAAAAAAGATATCCGTGGTAAGAGTTGATTTGGGCAGTCATTTTTGAGATATCTGGATTTAATATCCACATGAATTAATAAAACGTATTCAAACTGACGTTCTGAAAAGTGATGGCAAAATGCTACAATATTAATCTTTGTAGACACAAAAATGGAAGTCATTTTGAACAATTGTTAAAAGCTTTTTTTTATTAGATTATTTAAATTGTTGTTGATAAATCTCTTATTAGGTATCATTTTTACTAGATAATAAAATTACCAACACAATTCATGTATTTTTTATTACTTTTTAGTGGCAAATTTTACTGTTTAGTGAGTTATTTTAATTAAACACCTACACTTTAAATTGTGTGAAGACCTGATCATCATGAAGTACATTTTTTAAATCCAAATATCTCAAAAACGGCTGCCCAAATCAACTCTTACCACGTATAACTTTTTCAGATAAAAGAGGCTTACTCAAAAAAGTTATTTGGTTTTAAATGTGTACAAGGTGTCGTAGGTGAGGCCCTCTACATTTTACAAGGGAAATGCGAGCAAATTTGAATTTTACACACCACAAAAGGCTTTTCCTAGTTAGATAGGGAATTCAAGAAGGAAGGAAGGAACCCCTCTTAGCCGAATTTGGTGACAATACATCTTCTTCTTTTTATTCATATTTAAGATCTCGCGATCTGTTAGTTTTGCAGGTTCCTCTGGATCAGTTCCTGGGAGGTGGTCTGCCAGCTGTCCTTCCATCTCTTAGGTGGTTTATTGGTTTTCCTTCAAGTGCAATGCGTGGCAGTCTTCCCTCTTCCATTCTTCTCACGTGAGCGTACCAATATCTTTTTCTTTGTCTCCCCCATCTTACGATGTCTTGCACCCCACATTGTTCCTTAATGTCAGTGTTCCTAATTCGGTCTATTCTTGTTTTTCCCATTATAGTCCTGAGCGTTTTCATTTCGGCTACTCGAAGCATACTTTTTGTTTTCTTGGTTTCTATTCCGTATGTCATGATTGACCTGATACAAGTCTTATAGATCCTGACCTTGCTATCCTTTCGCATGGATTCGTTCGCCCATATTATCTGCCTTAAGCAGCTCGACATGGCAGACGCTTTGTTGATCTGGCTTCTTAGGTCCTTCACTGGATCGTGATAACTCGACAGATCCATATCCAGATATTCGAATTGTGAGATTTGCTCGATGATTTTGTCTGAACTACCAGCTTACATCTTACGGGATCTTTAGCAAAGGTTATGCTTTTCGTTTTTTCTAGAGATATGGTCATGTTCATCGCTTGGCTGACCTGGCAGAATTTGTGTAGTTGTCTCTGTAGATCGTCCTCCCTTTCCGCGAGAATAGCTGCATCATCGGCGTAGCATACCATGCTGATTCTTTTATTCTGTCCCATTCGGTATCCCATATTTAGTGATGATACTTCCTCTATAATTCTGTCCATTAAGCGATTGAACAGAAATGGGCTAAGGCTGTCACCTTGTCTGATGCCTCCTGGTGTCGGTAACTCTTCCGTTTTAGTGTCTCCTGCCTTTACTTTAGTCATGTTGTTCATATTGTGACTGCGGACTACTCTTACGTTGGTGTCTGTCGTTTCTTTCGCTATCAGTATATTTATGATGTCGGAGAGGCGAACCCTATCAAATGCCTTGGTCAAATCAATGAAGCAGACATATGCTGGTGTATTAAATTTGATTGATTTTTTTTTTAGTTGTTTGATAATGAATATGGCGTCGGTCGTGGATCTGTTTCGTCTGAACCCTTTTTGTTTTTCCCTGTTTGTTATTTGTGTTTCAAGTCTTTCCTTCAAAATGTCGGTAAAGAGTTTCATGCTTGTGTTTAGCAGCGTTATGCCCCAGTAGTTGTCTTGGGACGTCTTCTGTCCTTTCTCTCAAAAAAATCACTTTATTCAAAATATATCGAAAAGCGACTTTTCTTTTTTCCCATTTAACGAAATCTGTATCTCTAACGTTTTCAAGATCCCCATAGTAGCCCTCCTTATCCAGGACACATTTGGATAATAGGGATTCCAGGTGCTCGCTTCAAAGGAATAAACCGTAAATATTTTTTCCTGTATTGTGGCTCATCCCTTTTACTTATGGATTAACACATAAAAGTTCTCTTATACCTCTTTGACATATCAAAAAAAAATAAGGGAACTGCAGTCACAAGAACTGTCTAATATCTCGGTCAGCAACATGTAACCCAGTAATAATAAATTAAATTATTAAAAATTAGCATTTTACTGAGTTACTAGCGTAAGAAGTTGTGAACCAGGCCTTAATAGTCCAAAGTAGCAAATCATACAACAACTTCTGAAGATTATCCATCTTCATATAAAAATCCCCCATAAATACATAATTCTAACTGTCTGGCGTACTATTGCGGACAGAAATTTAAAAGTTAAACAAAGAAGTTCGGTTTGAGTAATGTACGAGTTCAAGCGGAAAATACAGGAAATTGGTGAGACCCGCGAGCAATGCAACGAAATTTATGGAGCGTGAGTTTTGATATCCCGAGTCAAAATGGGTCGTAAATCTACTCAAATCGTAATTATTTAGCTGGGTATATAGGAAGCAAGGAAACTGGAAATAATACAAATCGATCCTATGTAGTAATCTTTATTGACGAAACGTTCTTTTACACATACCTAGCAGGTAATCATCATTGATAATAAAATTTTTGATAAAGTACAAAAAGCGTTGTACAAAATAAGTACAATATCACACAAGATTATTTAAATTCCTACCTAGAAAATTCGCTTGTTATGATTTTGCCGGTTTTAGCACCGCCTGTTTCACACTAATTAAATTTCATGTGGAGTATTTAGAGACGATACTAAACCGTGCCATAATGAAAAGTGTGTTTAAAGGCTTAGAGCGCAAAACTTATCGGTTATTACAGCCATTAAGTTAGAGAGCGACTTCATATTAGTATTGCCACGTATTGCTCAAGTGTTTTTTAACGTCGCTCCCCAACCACACTCCATCGTTAATTTGTTATTTAATAATAAACTAACTAATACTAATAAATTTGCAAAATACTGATGATAATTTGAAATAATTATAATATCCTACCTAACTACTAATTAGTAAATACTTAGTGCAAAGAGTAATAATGATATCAGCCGCAACGGCTGTTTATTATTATGGTTATCTTTTACTCTCTGGTGTTTCGAATAATATATCTTGCATAGGGGGTTCCTAATTTTAGGAACGACCCTGTACGTTTATTGTTACTAATTTTATCACAAAAGGATAATGAGCGTTCTACTTGAAAGTAATAGTAACATGTACAAAAAATTTACACGAATGGTCACCCTTCACTGTGATCGCTGTACAGGGTATCAACAACAATAGACTAAACTGCATCATCTTATTGGTTCTGAGAATAATGTTTGAGAGATGAAGCTGTATAGTTTCAAATTACTTTTGTGTATACAAGGCGATACAGAAAAGTGTCACAGATTTGAGCTAAATATCTTAATAACTCTGAGAGTAATAAAGAAATAAAAATTAATTTGAGGAAATACAGGGTGTATATCGGAAAAGCGCATAAACTGCTTGTCTTATTTTATGACCAAGCCAAAACACCTAAAAACTTTACAAGTAACGTTCGAGACGCTGTTGCCAAATTTAGTTCGATTTCAAAAATATTAAAAAAAATAGTAAAAAACATCTTTTGGTTATAAACCAACTTTAGCACCCTCTAGCAGACAAAATTTTGAAAAACGCAGAATCTGAGCTATCTGTCAATGCCTTTGAGATAGATATACCCCATCTTTAAATTACCAAGTTCTTAAGGATCAAAGTAAAGTCCTACATTTGTTTGGAACACTTTTATAATGAGAAAAAGGCTAAATTTGAACAGTAGATTTGTAAATTAATATATTATTATAATATATCTGACTGGACGTTAAGAGAGCAAAAATACGGACGTTACTTTTTAGTGCGCTGCATTGCCAAACTGTCAATTTTCCAGGAAATTAGGATGATTATAACAAACAAACAAACTTGTTTTTTTGCCATAAAGTTGTTTTTGCTAGTTTAAAAGACAATTTCTTATATTTTCCAGTTTCTGAGACAGTTTTACAATGTTTAGAAGTTCCTTGAATGTGTTTTAAAGGTTTAAAATGAAAAAAGGTATTTTCTAAGTTTACCCCTAGTTTCTGTTTTGCCATGAAATTAGTGGATTTACATCAAATTGGAGTTTCAGATGACAAACTGTAATTTTTTAAGGGTTCTAACCATTTCCAAGTTTTAGCTGCAAAAATGTCAAAAAACGGTACACGAAACGATCATAAGTAGGCATATTTTTGGAAACGTTTGTGTCCTGACTACAACTTCTCTCCAGTGTTTTTTTGACGTAAATTGAATAAACTAGCTATTGGAGGTAAAAAAGGGCGTCAAAATTCAAAAACAATGTCAAAAAAACGTAATTATTTGCTTTCAGATGTGGCATAATCAAAAAACGCCCAACATGAACAGTAAATTCGTTATTTTTGGATTGAATAAGACTCACGTGACCCAGGAAACTAGGAAAAATCCAAGAAACTCCGCAATTGAACCAAAATCACCGATTACTTTTTCTAAAAGAGCCAAAATGAATTCAAACTTTAGAAAACTTTAATAATAAAAAAAACTACTTTCTTGAACACAGCATTTACATGAGAAAAATTATAAAAAAAATTAATGAAAGAAAAGATGCAGGAAGGAAGAAATGCAGGTCCGTATTTAAAAAGTAAGTGTCAATATCTCAGAAACAATTTGTCCAAAACCGAACAAAATTTGGCAACAGTGTATTGAGATTTGTTATCACAAATTTACTATTTAGAAGATGAGATATGTGAATGTGTTAATTAAATTTTTTCATTGTTTTTTCGTTTCAGTTTTATGGTGTAAATACCAAAATAAAAATTGAAAATTTTATTGCAAAAAAAATAAACTAAATCTCTCTCGTAATGTGTAACGACCCTGTATACACATTCTGTATAAAAACATGTAAATCCAACTTTTTTCCACGCTGTATGACATGATCAACAAAATTAATATTATATGCGTCACAGTTGTTTGCACCACTCTGTATATACATACATATTTTTTAAACTATGCTTTTGAACTCTTTACAAAATATCAACATTGCAAGCTAACGAAGATAATTAACTTTAGTCTATCGTTGGGACACTCTGTACATTAAAAAAGCCACCCTACTGTAAACAGATCAACAAAACAACTAAAACAAAAATTCTCTACACGCTTGCGTTCACGATGAAGGGGACGATTAAATTCAAAAACCCTATTAAACATTAATAATTTGCAAGAATAATAATAATTTGATCAACCTTAATTACGTATAAATTTTCGAGACAATTTCACACAAATAATTTTTCCGATTAGGTACAACATTAATTACATCACTTGGGGTGCTGGCAAATTCTGAGATCACTAAAACTAGCTTAAAAACGTAAGAAAAATGTGCGGAAAAATTGTCTCGAAAAAGTATAAAGACACCCGGATTTGCGTACTTTTTTTTTAATTCGGATCACAAGTCTAAAAAGGTTTCATTTGATATAGTTTTGGAAGAAATCGTTCTTTTATTTTTTTTGGTCGGATCGAGCCGGCCCTGTACAGGTCCGGCCTCAGTTGGTCGACGAAATTCGTTTCGAGTCTGAAACTTTCAGACTTTAAACGAGCCCTAAATATACGTGCGCAAAATCGGCGGGTGTGCAGGTACTGTATAAAAAAATCACTCTAATATCACGTCCAATGACTATAGTCCGATACAAGGCTTGAATATCCTGAAGTGTAAATGGGCCTTAATTATTTTTTTGGTTAAAAAGTACAGTTCTCATCCTATTTATGTAAATATATTGTTTATATTACAAGATTATGTATAAACAATACATTTAGAGAATTGGAATATTTTAATGGGCAGTGGAAATATGTGGGTCAGAGTTGTCATATATGATAATATAACCAACTTGGTAAATCTTGATTTAAATTGTGTGACAATGACCACATTCATAAGAACAAATCGATTAGCAATCGAAAAATCGGATTTTGAATTCGATGGGCAAAATGACGTTGAAGTAATGCTTTTTTGATCAGTAAACGATTTCTTTCAGTGCATTCATAAGAAAATTATCTAGCAATTGCTAATTGATGTGTTCTTATGAATGCGGCCAATGTTTTGGTCTGTCAAACTGTTGTCAGCTGTCAAAAGTTTTCTGATCAGTCAGTATCTTCTAAAGCTTTATAATTTTTCTGATTAGTTGTACTTCTCCGACCTACAAAATTGAAAATTATACTAGATTGGCAACACTGTCATATTAAAAAAGATGAACAGTTTGGTAAAGTAATTTTTTTTATCGCATTTTGCCCATAATGTTTTTTGATATTAAACTATTTACATTGATTGTAGTAAATTGACGGCTGTCAAACTATCTGAAGTTTTAATTTTGATGGTTACTGTTGTGTGTGATGGTGTGATGTAGACTCCTGTCAAATTTAGCAAAATTGTCATCGACTTGTAATTTGAGGTGAACATGTGGCATAAAGTTCCTTCCTGTATTTGTAATATGAGAAAATCAAACTAAACTTACAGACATTAATAGTGCGATGTTTACCGCACTAAACTAAATTAACTTGGAATATACGGAAACGTGTTTTTTCCAGGTAATCCAGAAATTTTCCAGCATGTCCTGCATACGTTTTAGATAACAGAAAAACGTAAAATTCTAGTTAACACTATTTTCGTAGGGTCGAATAAACAACTTTGGGTTTACGGAATAATTTGAAATCCTGCAACAAAGCAATTTAGCTAGTTTTTGGAAATTATATCACAGACTAAAAAAACTCAATTTTAATATTTAGAGAGCTTTGAATTTACGCTTAAAAAAAGTTTATCAGTGATGTTCATTTTGTTCAATCAATAAAATAATATAATATTTTTTGTAACGCACTGTTAAAAAATAGTATACTTTTACGATGAATCAAAACAAACACTACAGATTAACTAATAAGTACAATTTACTTAACTAGTAAACTGTAACATTTCTGTTTAGCTTCATTTTTAATTTCTGAAGTACGGAAATAGGTAAAAGCACTTTGGAACTAAATTTTACTTTCCAGGATTAAAGCTTTTGTCAAAAGAGTATATTTACATTAATAAGTAATCCTATTGAATCCAGAAGATTTGGTCCCTAAAAGCTTGTGCAAAAAGGTTTCTCAAACCTCTTAATAATTAATAATTTGCACTATTAAAAATTAAAATACGAAAGAGCGTAAATAAACGACCAAGTAAAAATATACAAAACAAAAAATATGCAGGGTGTTTATTTCATAGTCAAAAAAAAATTGGGGAAAAAACAGTTACTTTCTCTTCAACATACTGACTGTTTAATCAGTAATCCCTTCAATTTTAAATCATTATTTAGTACGTATAAACTGTAGAAACGGTTTGAAAAGTAGAGGAATTAACATTTAAGTCTGAGATTAGACATTAATGTGATTCGTTTTACTCAGCTACCCTCTTAAGACAGTCCAACGTCTTTTGGCTTTAAAAATATTCTAAGTGGATAAGTAATAGATATGACAACTCAACACCCAATTTTACACTACCAACCTAACTTTAGACTCAAAATGACTGCAAAACCAAAAATTAAAGCCCAACCTCAGGATATTCCCAATCAGTCACATATAAGAATCTACTTTAAATATTCATTCAATATGATTATCTCTACAACAACTCTACTGATTTAGATTTTTGAGAGTTTCATACAGAATTCCATTATTGTAGGTGCGAAATCAAGCACTTGGAGGTGAGAAACTCTGTCTGAAACTCTTCCTGAAGACACCACATGATCACTACGTGTCACATTTTTTTGTATTTTATTTTTTCTGCTTTAAGAAATTTTTGATTAACACACAGATTAATTTGATTAAGTGTAGTCGGATACAATATTAAGACAGCTACGCAAGGTGGGTCCAAGTTGCTCGCAAATTTGGTTAGAGTCTACAAAATAGCTTCCCATTGGAACAGTTTCGAATGCGGTATAGAAAAATATTGCTTTTTTTAGTCTTAAGTATCTAAATGTTCACTCATCAGTCGTGTTTTTTTTGATCAAGCAACCGGACCCACCCTAAGGGTCAATTGTATAAGTTATAGTTAAACACCAGTCTGAAGTTAAACTGAACCTATACAACTGACCCTACAGACAGTAAAAAGCAAGAGAAACACCACCTACTGCTTATTAAGACAATTTTAATAGGTACTGTGTAAAATACTGACGCGAAAAAAATAACTTTTAGAAAGAATGAATAACAGATAGTGGGAGCGACAATATAACGAAATTGTGACCGCGTTTGGAAAAAAACCCTTATTTTCAAGTAAACCCATCAAGAAAATATGTTTCCGAGCGTCGGAAAAGCTATTTTTTTGTCATTCGCGCTTGTGAAAATTCATTCAAAATCAGTCTTACGGATCATCAATCTTCGTTCATTTCGCTGGCTGGATTTGATCCACGTAGGAACGGTAGAGTTTTTTCTTGCTCAGAGTGTAAGCGCGACTTAGTACTACTGTCCCTCCTCTAGTTAGATTTCTGAAACAAATAGAAATTTATGTTAAACCAATCAAATTTATTTTTATAGTTAGTCAATATGAATATTTAACTTTGAATTATCTTGTATAATTTCAGTTAAAATAGAGTAACAAAATGAACTTTTCATCAAAAATACAGTAGAATTTTATTTGATATAACTAGCTAACAAAAAGAAAAAACTGGGTCAGTGTAATCAGTTTTGACAAAGTAAAATTAGCTAAATGTCAATTATTTATTATTCCCTTGAGATTCAATTCCTGTTGATATCCGTTTCAAGCAAAACATATTAAATTCGTTTGGAAATTCCAGTGGGTGATAATATCATTACTAGAGTCAAAAAAATAGCAAATAACCAGTAATAAGTAGGGGGGTTTTGAATAAAATATTTATAACAATACTATTGTGGCAGACTTTACTTTCTAATCACTTTAATGATATTTTTTATGAGAACATTTTTTAGTTTGGATCTTGTTGATGAACGATTTTGAAAAAAATGGTGAAAAAACTAATTTTTCTAATTTTGGCATATAAAGTGACACTTTTCAAAACTGATTAGAGTGACAAAACGTTTTACTTTTCGTAACTAGTTACGAAATTTATGCATTTCCGCAGAAACATATGGGCGACATCCATCATAACATGTCGTTGTCACAGTTTATACAAGGTGCTATGAAAGTGAATATTTGTGTTAAATCACTTTAAAAGATGATTTTCACAGCTTTTTGGTCAAAATTAGAAAAAATTATGTATGCAACACGTTTCGAAAATGTCTTATTGTGTAACTCATTCAAATTGTAGGACCTCGCTGCGCTCGCCCTACAAACATTCATTCGTTACACAAAATCGAACTTTTCGTAACTGGTTACATAAATAGCTATTATTTATTTTTTTAAACCATTTTTATACCATTTTGAAAATCAAATATCTCGACAATAGGACATCAAATCAAAGTTAAATTGGAATACGTTGGTGCAATCGGTCATTAACCAACTAATATTTGCCATTGCAGACACTTACAGTAGTATATGTATGTATGTATGTTCAGACCTTAACAGAAAAAAGAAACCAGTTTGAATTAACCAAATGAACCTTTACTTAATTTATAGCTAACCTATTCTAATCAGTTAACCACCTAAATAATATAATGCAAATGTATGTTACATTTAAAATACCAATTATAAATTAGTACGAGGCTTAAAGAGCAATTTTCAGCAATAGAAAATTGAATATAAAGTAAAAAAATACTCTGAAACGATGATAATTAAGTAATTTAATATGAAAAGTTGATTTTTCGTATAACTTGAAAACTGTAAAATAAATATTTTAGTTCAAAATTAAAACTAACCTTATAAAGAAATTGCTTAGGAAGCGACATTATTGCATAGAAAGTCATGAATTTCAAAAGCTTTAAATGGGACACCCTGTATAATATTTCGTCATTGTATTGGCTCAGGCTCACAAATTAACCTAAAATGTGTTTTACAAGAAGTGTACTGTTTCTGAGATGTTTGAGATTGAACTGTTAATCTCGTCAACGGATTTTTCAAAAAGTGTTCTGGCACTGGCACTTAACGTTACAAAAGTCAAAATTTTCAAATGGGACACCCTGTATACTATTGCGTCATTGCATTGCCCAAACTCAGTTCACGAAATGTATCTTACAAAACTGTGTAAGTATTTGAAATTATTCATGCTGTTAACCTCGTAAGGTATTGTCATAGGACACTTTGTATATTATTACGTCTCTGTATTGGGCAGGTTACAAATTATTAACCTATTTTTTTCAAGTTTTTTTTTGCAAAAATTTCAAATCATTGGGGTTTGATGATAATTGTCTAGGATACTTCAACCTGCCTTACATGACTATTTTTAAAATTTTAACTAAATTCTGATACTTTTAGCTTGAAAATTGAATAACCGGAAACCCAATTTATACACTAAAAACTAATTTTGATTTTTACAAGAGCCCAACAATTACTTGGAAAACTTTATTAAGATTTAGTAGCTATGAGAATTCTGACTTTAATGTAAACATTTCAGATTCGATAACTGACTTAAAATTATTTTTCTTTTTTACTCCTAATAAAACAATGTACTATTTATGGAATTCCACTCTGTGCAGGCAAGTTTTGAAAAAAAAGGGAATTAGATTGTATGATACGAAATTAGAAGACAGATAAGAGAGCATTCAGGGCAATCTTCCACTATTCAAATAATCTGACATCGAATCCAGCCAAACAACTTGGTATTTTCCGGAATATTGAACATTCAAAATATTATGTTAATTTTACAGTCTTCAATCTTGACAAATCGCTTTACGTCCAAGAATAAGATTGAATACGTTTTCTTGGCCTTGCAGTCCGAGAGATCAATTAAGTGACGAAATGTGCGATAATCCAAACCTTCCGAAAATAAATTTATCATTCACCAAATCGATTTACATAGAAGAACAAGCGGAAAATTGAAATTCCTTGAAAGTAGATTTTGAACCACAATTCATCGTGACTAGGTGCATTATAAATGGAAATTTTTACATTGCACTAGGGTTAGAGAAGGATTTCCATAATTTATGGATGGGTCAGAACTAAAAATGTTTGCCATTCGCTCAAGTTTTTCCCCGTTTTTAGAAAGGTAAACTTTTCGCACCCTTGTCTAACTCGTACGAACGCCTTAATGGTTATTACAGCCGCGTTACGTTGCGAAAATAATGCACTCCGGAAATAGCACGCAAAACTTCCGGCTTACTCATGCCCTTCCCAAGGTCTCCCTTTTAATTTATAACCTGCAAAGCTCCCACATCCGGACATTTGCACGGTAACGAAATTCCTCATGATTATTTCAGGAAAAATTGTTGCAAATATATTTTAAATATGCAGAGTCGCTAATGTCTGGAAACGGTCGGTCATCGGGAAAAATATACAAGGTATCGAAAAAAGTTTTATACAAGTCAAAGGTCGTGTTAATTATAAATAAAGGAGGGTTAAATGGGATCGTACATCATAAAGATCAAGCTAGTGCTTTTGTATAACAAAGTATGTAGCAGAAAAGTACGATGAAGAAGATTGCCCACAGTCTCAAAAATTGTAGCCATTCACAGAAACACAGGAATTTTCTGCTAAAAAAAATCGCCAAAGCAGAAGTTATTGCAAACTACCCAGAAAAACGATTTCAGAAAAGTAACACTGCCTGCCAAGAAGTTTATGACAGAAGGGAAGTAGTGGATAAAGTGGACATTAGGATCGCCACAGATTTTGATGGAAATAGAACAATCGAGCTCTGTAAACTTCCAAAACACAGAGAGCTGTTGTGGTGAATATTCTGTCTGTAATATATTGTATAGAGATGAGAGAACCGATGTCGTTCTCTTCCCAAAACGAGATTCTCAAGAAAAGTTTTAGTCTGTTACATGTTGTAGTATACCTTTTCCTTGATAAATTCCTTCTCCCGTTTCAATATAAGGTTTAAGAATCACTTCTTCCGTCCAAGGAAACGGTATACTAAAGAATCATCACGAAAAAGGAGAAAAATATTTCACATGCTCGAAAGAGATGACGATGACAAAAGGCAATATTATCCGGCTCTAATGGTAAAAGTTCACATGTGCAGTATTTGTATAAATCATTTATGATTGGTTAAAAAAAAACAGCAAGCTGAAAGTTCATTTTTTGGTCCAATCGCAGATCACAGCACTATTGCTAGTTTATGATTGATCAAAAAGAGCTGCTTTCAATTGGCAGCCACCATCTTTGCAGAAAAAAGTGTGTTGAAGCTCTTCCTATATTTGTCTTGGTGTTTGCTGGTTTTTGGTTCTTAAGTTCACGATATCACGTATTATTTAAACTTTGTCATCTGGACGAGATCCGTCTTTGGCCACAGAAGCCAAATATCAAAAAACTGGTAAGTTGCAGACTTTAGTCAGTTTGGCACGTAAAGAATATTACAACTTCAATTCTTATTGTAATCTTAATGTTTTTCAAATGGAAGTTTCATTTAGTTTAAATCTGTATTAGAAAAATTTTGTAACGTTTGTATCTCAATTTTTGTTAATATTCATGGATAATATTTATAGATCTGCAGGCCTTCCTTGTCCACTGTTTTCATCACTTTAAATCGTTTGAAGTGTTAGGAAGAGGCTTGAAATAGGTGATTCCGTCGTCCTCATTAAATATTTGTAAGCAAAACCAGTGTTTTCTTAAAGAACTTAGCTACAAAGTAAATAAATTATGTAGAGACATTGAACGAGGTTATAAATGCAACGTACCAGATTTTTGGTCTGTGGCTACTGATAAAGTGTCTTTGTCAAGATTTCTTTTTATTTTGTTTGCATTATGTGGGTAGGTAGTAACTCTAGATTATTATTTAAATAAACTTGTTTATGTTTGGCGTGATATATTAAATTGCCGAATTTTAGAGCCGTTTTGCGTCTTAATGGTCAAACCTACGCTATTGAAAAAATTACAAATTGATAACCAAAAATGTGCTCTACAACTTTTATCTAAAGCGTTTTTCCATTAAATGAACCGTGCAGGCGCAAAAAAATAAAAACTGATTTCCCATGTTAATCTCCTATGTTCAAAATAAACACGTCTAAAACACTTCATAAAAATGACGTATTAACGATTCAAGAGAAACCCTGAATTTAAGAAAATATTTTTTTGAAAAATACGGCATAAATTACGTGTTTTTCCTGTGCTGCAAAAATTCATTTAAAAGTCAAAAAGGGCTAAAAAATAATTATACCTTAATCATAAAATGATGATAGGGTTGGAGGATCGCAAATGTTTCAATGAAAAGCACCCTGCCGTTTTTAAATTCCCATTATAAAAATTAATGGAGATTGATCGTTGGAAATAAAACTATAAACATCCAGACACTACCTTTTAACTTCGGGGAGGTACTCATAAAGACCGAATACAAGTTTTAAGAGAAAAATAACCACTTTGTGTTGTGCACCACCTCTTTACTTCGCCGCCGATTTATCGTCGATTTCGCAACGAATTAATCGTTCCCCAGCTCGCCTAATAGCGTTTTAATTGACCCGTCGGAAAAAAAATCTCCGAACGCGTGACGACTTTTCGTCATCATCATTATCATCATCATCATCAAGAACACGATCGGGCTTCGGAGAAAGTTGCGAAACGTCCGTTTTATGAGTAGCGCGATTTTAGAGGTTTTGCACACGAAGAAATTTTGTATTTGTCTGAGTAGTAATTCAGTAAAGTATATAACTCCAACTCAAAATTATCGGAAGCGGACCAAATATCAGAAAAATTAAAAATAAACCAGTTTTTCGAATATTACGTTAATACACAGCAGTTTTGAGGCATAACAGCGGCCAAAAATGTCAATTGTCAGCTCAGGAAGGCAAAAGACGTATTTTGGCGTCAGAATTTACTAAAGATAGCACCAGCCTTACGAACAACTATATGGAAAAATACATGTATTTCAATCCCGACCAAAGTTAGAATATCATATAAAGCATGTGTCCCGTGATGACATACACAAGCTGGCAGAACGAAAAAATACGATGGCGCAAATCAATGAAATGAGAATACTAAGAAGGAACACACTTTGGGGATCAAAGAAGGAACAACGAAATTAGGGAATAATGCAAGAGAGAAGCGTTAGATGGACAAGAACTAGGAGGAGCTATTGGAACGAGCACATTTCCAGGATACAGAAACACAGACGGGCAAAAATAGCCAAAAATAGAAAACCAGCATCTGGAAGACCACAAAGAAGAAGAATTATAATCGTCTTCCAATTGATTGATTGAAACCTCTGAACCAAGACCTTGGTATAAACCTTTACTAACACTGACAATTTAAAAGTGACAATATCATTGACATTAATGAATTTCGCTGATCAGAAGCAAAAGAAAAGACTGACATTGGATAATTCTGCAACTTTTATAATCGGTTTTATGTAAGTTTTCCATTTTTTTGAAACCCCTTTTATTTAAAATGCAAAGCTCGTGCAGATCAGTTCGTAACGTCGTGATAAGTTGACCAAAGTATGGCAACAATGTTTTTTCAACACTGACGTCACGCAGTATTGAAAATTTTGGCGCGCGTTTAAATTGTCTTATTGTTTCATTTTAATTATTGTTATTAAATGGAAATTTCTACAAGAAATAAGACTACACAAAATGCTTAACCTCTAATTATTCGTCTTCTGGAATTGAGGAAGCCTGTCGAATTCACCTTAATAACATCCAACGACCTATATAAAAATTTTTGGTTCAGCAATATTCAAGAAACTTAACACATAACGTATGTTTAGTAGTTCTCAAGTAAAAGACGATCGTAAATTAGTTTGTTTTTACTGCGGGCGTAAACGCGGAGATTAAGTGCCGACGGTATGATAAATCACCACGGTCGAGACTGAAAAATACCGTTTTCATAGAGCGTGGCCCATTAACTTTCAAAAAACAACCCCATTAAAGCAAGTTTACACACCGAATTACCGATAACCTCTGAAATTGCACCGGCAACTTCGACCTCTCAATATTTTTCTTTCCGTGAATTATGCGAGGGGATAAATTTAACTTTACCACCCCGCGGTCCCAGGAAAACTTTTCTTAATCGGACGTTGTCATGTTTCGCTAAAAGCGAAACAATAACGCGAAGCAACAAGGACACTAATGGTTGTGTCCCAGTTAGTGTGGNTGTNCCGCTGGNCCTCGNNAAGNGGCCCTGNNTGCCGGNCTTNCGNGACACGCGGNATAACGGATCATTAATGATACGGGTNNCACCCATTGCNNANNCAGCCANGCACGCACNNNNTCANACAAAGCATCTNTNAGNTACGNGTNNANAACATTGTTTNAANTCANNTAAAACCCGNNNGAGGNTGGTTATANTAGCACGGGNAGTTGGACCTCCGCTGAGTTTGNNAGNTCAANGCANCATGNGNCNNGGANNGAAGGCTTAGNNAAGATCTTTTCNCATGGACCTACCCGTACCNTCANNTNNNAGTGGTAGATATGGTTCGGNNTGCNAGGGATATATCTTNNNCCGGGNTCANCACAGCCGCGAGCTTTNNGCCCNGNCCNCTGANTTACTACNAATAGGGATGCGCTNCNACANGACCACNCANCNGCA
>CM042788.1:23691488-24046074 GCA_018691245.2 Ips nitidus
GNCTCTTCGNTANNNAATCTGGANGNCTAGTTAAGTCGNNANACCTTAAATTTAAAGAAGTCCTTAATATTAACTTAGCGTTTCACCAATATTTTATTAGTTGATCCTTAACAAAGCAGGAAATAGCAATGACAATGCCATTTCTGATATAAAATACCTAAATAACTATTAAAATTCTCTAAATTCTTTTTCCACCAACATTTATGTGCTGTTATTAGCAGTTCAATCAATGGCTAAATATTACAAATTTGTTAATAAATAATTAATGACGACAATCATTAATTCGGCTTCGTTAAGTAAAAAAAAGTGGCATTTTATTTTTTCCATGTCCGCTTACAAACTAGGCTGATTAAGCTTTCGATTTCTACGTTAGTGTAGCCAATTTGTTCGGTTTGCTGATTAGGTCCGCGCCCGTTATACGTTCCTAATCATAATTCGATAATTACCATATCCAAAAAAGGCAAAATTCAATTAACAAAACTGGAGTTTCGATGAGGTCATTACCCATATAATTATATCGATTCCAGTTAAGGTGTTTTTGATGATTATGCTGATATGTAATGCGTTATTCTAAATTGGTTTGAGTCTGTTAGGACAAAGTATGGTTTAGTTTAGATCATGCAGATTAAGACATGGTTTTTTTAAGGTAAGCAAACATGAATTGAAATCGAATCAAATGCTTTTCATTAAATGATCATGAGCCGTTGATTAGAACTTTTAAACTAAATGAACAGAGTTGTACTATACATTTTTCTATTAACTTTATTAAGTCCTTGACCCGATAAACAGTTAAAACTGATATTTATAACCAACATTATCCATAGAATAATTATTACCATTACTGTATATGTTACAGTACAGACTAATATTTTTCAACCAAAATATTACTCATTTGAAATGTCAAATTCAAATGTATACAGGGTGTCCCAATTCGATTTAAACACCAAATTTCTCCACTCCTGTACATTTCAGAGAAAAAAGTTTATGGTTCGGAAAAGAGTGTTTAATGTCAATTTACTTATATTTACAGGGTGGAGCAAAGCTTGTAGAATAAAAAAACTTAACTTACTTGTCAAGACTCTCGAATATTTTACAGAAGGCAACAGAAACCAAACCACTAAACTAAAATAACTATTACGAATTACTATTAACAATGAAAACAAAACTAAATTAAAAATGTTAACAACTAAAAGAAACTATAATATTATTAAGTTATTAGTACAAGAGTAAACGATGTGGATTCAAAATAGTATTCACATAAAAAATATCAGTGTCGTTATGGTTGAAGTTTGACTGTAACCAATCAGTTCTCTTAGGGGGTTTTGCCTACCAATTGAAAGTAATCGTACGCAAAAACCGAACATAATGACATCAATAATTTTTAAAGTTCTGGTTGCATTTCATTGTCGAAACCAATAACACAATGCAGGGATTCCACTTATCAAAATGTTTAAGAAACGCTGACCTAAAATATTGAACTTAAGGAAAAATGAACACATTCTTATCTTAGCTTTTCCCAAGCTATGTTAAATGCTGTTTGTGATTTTCTTCGAAAGACTTTTTTCATTATGAAGTCTGTTCACGAACTTTTTGGATCTACCCTATCCATGAAATGTTGACATTTTACCCCTTGAATATTTTTGACAGTTCTTTAAAGTTATATGATAATTTTTCATGCCATGCTGTTACTTAACTAGAAACAAAATGAATTAAATAATATGAGCTCTACTTTCCTCTTGCAAAACTATAAAAACTGTTTGTAGGTATTTCCGTAGATATTTGTGGTATCATGACTAAACTAATTGTACCATAGTAGTACAGTACCATAGTTACGCAAGAATTCTTAGAATTTTTTGCATAAACAAATAATTCCTAAATGTGACAAAGTTCAGGGTTTTTAACATTTAACCTAAAAATGTCTAACTGACTTTAAAGATTTCTTGTCATTACATTACACAGGAACATGGATAGGGTAGATCCAAAATAGTAAATAGATTATAAACTTCCAATAAAAAGGGTCAGAATTGGTAATACCGTGAAAACAAAATCGAAAATTTGCGAACAAGCTAACGTAAACGCGAATCATTTATACCAAAAGCAACTTTACCTTCTAGGAAACTCTACGCAATGAAATGTGCATGGTGATCAACGGTGATTTCAAATGCCCGCTTACTTACATAATGGTAATTGGGCTGACATAGTTTGTGTTTCTAAGTTTATTTCGATTTCGGCCGCGACCACCACTCTACACTTTGATAATTGAATCACAGACATTGCAAAAAAACATCAAGCTCCGATTATACTTACGTGCCGCAACAAACCACTGTATTATCTCGGCGTACATGCCTATTACCGTAAGTATATGGCTCGAATATGGGTATAATAAGCAGGAAAGAAAGCCCAGAAGAAAGTTAGGCTATGAAACATTGATTATGAGAAAAGTAAGTAAGTTTGCCGGGAAATTACTTCGACTTTAGGTTACTACAGTTTGACAAATTATACGTCATTATCTGCTACAGGTAAAATTAGTAAAGAGTAAAAACACTCTTCTGTTAAAATAACATTATTGTGAGTGCCCATAAATCAATAGTGGGTTGAAGGATTCATGAAGCTTTAAACATGCAAACTTTGCGTTTACGTCAATTACAAACGTTTATCAAGATTCTACGGTCAAACTTAAATAATATTAAAAGGCGTATGATGTAGTAGAATTAAAAATTAGGTAATCATTTTGTTCAGCTGAAAACAACAAAAGCATTACTTTTGGAAGATATTGTACAATACTGTAATTTGTGATTCAAAGAACTGCTGAAACGTCGCTCGCTCTTTTCACCCTTAATACAAAAATAACTATTAAAGTAATTATTAAATGATTCTGGTTAAAAAACTTATTTTTTAACCAAACTAGCCGATAACATGACAAAATTGGTACTTATCAGTCTAATTTTAGCTGCTAAATTGATACACAAACTGTCTTGCCTTTTAATTTCGGTTGTTAAAATAATGCAAACACAACCAGATACCGATCATTTTACTGTACACGAAACTCCGAAACAATAATTAAAATATCGAAACTGTATCATTAAAACTGACGTGACAAAAGCAATACGAATAAATTTTGGGGTTGCTATTTCAATTTGGACACACTTTACTTAATTTATAGCGTACAATGTTGTTTTAAAATGGTATTCAATTAAAACACGTGACGAAAATGTTTTACTGTTTTGTAAACATATTCAGGTTAGAAAAAGTATGTATTAGTATTTTTTTGGAACAGGTTACCAAACCTGTGTCAGCATAGACGGAAAACAATTATTCAAGAACATTTTATCAAGAGACAAGAAATTCTTTACTCTTATTGGTGGGATAATGGAATTCTTTACGCCAGGTTAATAAAATGACAAAGAACATGTTTGGACCCATACTTTATTTATGGTCTTAGGTACTACCTCAATTTTCACCATGGGGAGGTGGATTTCTATTGGTTTGGGTGGCTCCTCCCCTTTTTAACCCGAAACAGAATTAAAACCAAAGAATTAGTGTTGGTAAGGTGTTGATTTTAGCTGAGCTTGTTCTTAACAACCATAGTCCTAACTAGCTATGATATACAAGATTGTGACATTTTTGCAACTCATGTAGTAGGGAAAATTGTTCGGTCACAACACAAACCTATTAAGGCAGACTCGATTTCATTAGATCCATTTATAGTTTAATAGATAGGCAGCAGCCATAGATGACTGGCAAGCCTGGTTGGTCCTGTCCAAACATGTGCTGAATTGATTTTCGTTAATGATGAAGTTAAATGGGTGGAAGGAATTGAATAGGAAGCAAGCTGCAACAATCTACCCAAGGCAAAATACCAGTAAGGGTGCAAAATATCCATGCCCTTTAAAGTTCAATCATGACTATTTTTTTTTTCAATGGGACACCCTGTATATTATTACGTAATGGTAATTTGTTTTCCAAGGCTTCAGAGTGCATAGTTTTCGATATATTCAGGATCAAAACTGCCAATGATTCAACAGTGTAGTGATTGCATTCACATACGAAAAACTGCACTATATTAAATGGGACAACCTGTAGATCATTACATCGTTTCTGAGATATTCAAGATTAAAGTGGTTATTACCTGCAACAGGAAATTGCACTAAAGCTTCTATGGTTGCATTCAAAGGTGGAACATTTCGGAAATCTTTAGTACTCTTTATAAATTTAGTGAAAGAACGTTGAAAACCTTCAAAACCGTCTAAATTAAGCTAAAATCATGAGTTTAATCACCTGTTTGGCTACAGGATCGACTGTAGTTTTGAAAACTTGAAACGTTGTAAATTTGTTTCCATGTTCTTTTTTTGTAACCCAAGTTTGCTGACGTAAGAAATATATAGAATAAACAAACAGTATTCTGATACTCCTGCAAAATAAGAGATTTAACAAGTTTATCTAAAAATATGAAACCTTTCACTTAGCCAGTAAGCACATTATTTACTTTTTATTATATTTTTTTTATTATCAATTTTAAAGTAAAATTTTCCAAAGCTGTATTTTAGCGATTTAGCTAATGATAATTTGATAATAGATAACTTAGATTCATACTAAAAACAACAAAATTATCAAATAATTCTAAGGGAATTCAGAAAATTAATTTCTACATTTTCTCGCCTTATTAACAAGTCGCATTCCTTCATTATCACGTTCTATTCCCTTCCAAAGTGGCCAGCGCCCCTATGATGAAATATTCACATTAACTGAATAGATATGTTGAAAATAAAGGTAACAATTAAATACATTGTTAACTTTATTGCTAACTTGTGGTGAAGTCACCGTAAACACTCATAGGGGTGATTATCAGATAGAAAACTCAACAACTTTGAATTCCAACACTTTTTATTTGCAATTTAAGTTCAGTCAGGTTTTCAAGATAGTCATTTTAACAATTTTGCGTTGCCATACGCAAAAACTTGTTGACTTTGATTTGACTGGGAGTGATTATTTTGAATGGGAATATTTGAATTGATTGACGTATTAGAGAAGAAATTAGAATTTTGCTTCGAAGCAAACAAAGGTTTTCATTAATTTCTTCATTGATTCTTCATAAAGTTCTTCATTTCAAATCAAATAAAACATTTTTTTCATTTTACGTTAAATATCGTCAAAACTCAAATGGCATCAGTTGTATGTAGTTCTCGAAAACCAAATCGTGAAAATGTTTAGAACCAAAAATCTTCTTAAATTAAATGAGCTTCTAACAATTAACTCTATTAATCAGCTATTTTGGCTACAATGACAAAGCAGCACAATGGTTCAAAATTTTCGCCAACTTTCAAAATAGTAAAAAAAAATCAAAATTTTGAATTTTTTGAAAAAGTAAGGTAGGAACATGCAAACCGTTTGCCTGATTACAGCCTTCCAAATATTGAAAATTTAAATGTTTAATGATAAATATCTCGAAAATGATAAAATTGAGAAAGAAACTTTTCAGAACAAAAATTGTGGAGACAAAGTAGCAGACTCGAAAAATGATATTAGTTACTAGGGTTGCTGACCGAAATCCGTTTTTGTCACCGATTTTATGTAAGTGTGGCAACGCTAGAATCACAAAAACATTTTAGATGTTTTTCTTGGTTTAACTAAACATTTGGCAGCAAAGCATTCCCCATCCACAATCTAGAGAAACGTAAGAAAAATATGACCGTTTTAAAAGAGTTTCCCTAAAAGGGCCCCACTTGTCAAGCATGAAAACACAGAATGTCATAAATAATGTTAAAATTGTTATAAAATTAAAGAAAATTGACCAGATAACTTTCCTAGGTTTACTTTTTAAAATAATTGGAGAGCGTATTGCTAAATGATACTCAAGATATACTCAGCTATTATTATCCTATAACCTGGCCTATAACAATAATTAAGTTAAATAATTATTCATAAAGTGTGTTTTATTAATTTTTTTGTTATAACCTTTAAGCTTTGTTCTCTACACAATACTGATTAGAAATTTTATTTGTAAAGCGAGAACCCACTTACCATTCATAATCGCTATAAAGTGCATTACAGCACTACTTAATTAGACGATTTATTTTATGGCTAAATAACGACGTACTATAAAACATACACAAGGGGAGCACTTGATTACAAGAGTATACCTAGCTAAATGAGAGGGACAGCAAATAATTTTTGAAAAATTGTATAACGTTCACCTACTTGTTTTAGAAAAATCTGACTGAGTTTTAGCTTTTGTTTTGATTTAAGCTTCTGAGCTGTTTTGAAACTTGTTTGGACTGCATGGATATAGATAGGTTAAGGATTGTTGTTTAGTAATTTACAAGATTGCATACAAATCATCGTGCAGATGGTTCAATCCCATGTTCGAGTCAAATCAGAAACATTAACCAAAACGCAGTGATTGCCATCTAATTGGGATATGCATTTTTGGCTATACAAGTTGTCATTTTTCTAAAAAAATGTGTGGGTAGGAAAAAAGATTTGTAGATAAAAACGTACTTAATTGACCAAAAAAAAACGTGACTAGTTTGGTGGCCTGAAAGACAAAGAAACCGTTCGGTTCTTGGTTATCATCCTCATCGTTTATTTTTCTTATGGGCACTATATTGGATTTTTGTATATTTGAATTAAGCTTTTTTTTCGATTACAAAGATGTCATCTCCGTGTATTTTTCTGATTTGATAGACACGGGACAATATGAGACTGTACTGGTATACAGATTGTCCCACGACTACATATAAGAAAAACGAGAAGCCGATAGATAAGTAGACCGCCGATAATTTTTTGTACACCAAAATGCCTTTTTGCATACGAAATACCTTGAAATGCCTTTAAAATACCTCACAATGCTTCTATTATTGCTGAAAATGCCTTAAAATACATCAAAATATCTTTAAATTATTTAAACTGCCTTAGGATACCTTCAAATGTTTACACATTTGTGGCATTTTTAAATTTAGTTATAAGTCTCCTGGTATTGAGATAATGATAAATCTTGATGAAATACACCCTCGAAATTAATTTCGAAATGGAATAATAAAATGAAATGGGTTGGATTTAGGTATAGGCAAGTAAATTGAAACGTATAGTAATTTTTAATGCTCAAAATGATTCCGCAATAAAAAATGTGGGTTTCTATTTAAAAAACTTGAAATTTGTCATTTTTTTTAGTGGCAAGTTTATGATTTTTTTTTTGACGACCCAGTATACAAATGAGTCATTACGCACCCTCAGTTTAATAAAACGATGCTTTATTGACAATAACCTCGACAATAACCCAAAGTTTCATTGCAAAATGAAATACGGTTTTGACAGAGTACAAAAATATGTTGAGCGTTGCAACTGTCACTTTTTTGGAAAAACATCAAATATTTCGAAAACGGCTAGAGATAGACATACGGCATTGTACATAAAAGTTGGTCAGAATTTTGTGAGGAATCCAAATACCAGGTGTCCAAGAGCACCCTGGACATAGGAGATTAACATGGGAAAACGGTTTTGATTTTTTTGCGCCTGTACGGTTGATTTGATTGAAAAATCGTATTAATGAAAGTTGTGGACGGATAAACAGGTCATTGTTGCTGATACGGTTGCTCGACAACCGCTTATACAGTGCAGGTAAAAAGTTTAAATTTTCGCATTTTTGTTCGTGTTTTACGAGGAAAGGGCTCAAGTTAGAAATCTAAAAAAAAATACAGAAAACTAGTCCGTGATAGGTACTACAACTTTCATTAATACGATTTTTCAATCAAATCAACCGTACAGGCGCAAAAAAATCAAAACCGTTTTCCCCTGTTAATCTCCTATGTTCAGGGTGCTCTTGGACACCTGGTATGTAATAATACATAGGGTGTTCTATTTAAAATAAGAAAGTTGTGATCGACTTCCGGTATAAACGGAAGTGCAACCATCTTGAAAATATTTTAGTTAGATTGGGCATGCCCACATCAGTATTCTGCCAAATTTTCAAAACTCGCCTATTTATACTTTTTCCAATATCAATCGATGTCTTTCGTCGTGGGACACCCTGTATGCTCACAGAAAAATATTAATAAACATGAAATTTTAGCTTTAAGTAATCGACTCGAATTGCTTGGGACACCCGGTATACCTCAAACACTTCGAATTTTTCCTAAAAGACTGGTAATCAACAACTATACAGAGATATAAACTACCTTGATACATTCACTCATTAAATTGACACAAAGACAAAAAAGAACACAGAAAAGGGGCTCCCGGCTGAAAAGCAGAGCGCTAATAAATTCAAGGGTGCCAAACACCCCCTAGTGTACCAAATTAGTGAATCAGGCCCCAGATTCAGAAATGTGAAAAAATGGGACCAGTAGAGTAGACTTGATTTATAAAAGGGGGCGCCACTTGTCAGACACCTTAAAGTCTACTACACAAAACTCTGAAACTAAAGCACTAAAAGTGCAATTTAGGATTATTTTAATAAAAAGATAGATATTATATCACTGTAATTTTTTATAGGTATTCTTAGGTAAATCTGTGGTATTCCCTATAACCACTGATTTAAGCAGTTAATTTTTAATAAATGTGTTTTCTGACACTGTACTTTGACCTTTATGGTCTTTACAATATAAGGTTGATTAAAATTATTACTTTTAAAGTGGGAAACCACTTTATAAAGTGCATTACAGCACTACTTAATTAAGGGATTTATTTTATAGTGCACTAAATAATGATGTATTTTTAAACATGCACAATTTAGGGAAACCATTGATTATAAACTACAAGCACATTATTTTAAATGAATTGGACCGGCATACAGTTAAAAAACACATAATATTTCATTTAGAAATCAGAAAAAAAGTGGTGATAACCAAATAAATAAAGGTTAAGAAAAAAGCAGAAAAGCGGCAAAACTTACTTGTCGGAACAGGTACGGGAGAATCGGCCAGCACGGACTCGATGATGTCAGAGGACATAATTTTGGGGACGTCGTTCCCCTGGAAGCAGTCTTCGGCCCTGGGTATCACCCCCGACAATTTGCTAAACACCGCCTGCAGTTTGGAGTCTTTGGCGACCCGTTCTTCCTGAAAACTGCTCCGAAACATCGTGAACGTGCGATGGCCAACCGCGCGGTTGTCAACCCCTGCTGTCAAATTCGGGCCGTAAATTGGCGATTTTCAATTGTTTCATCTAGAAGTTTCCTCTTTCATGGGCTTCTCGGCATTTTTTTACGTCGCCTCTCGGGAGCCGTTCCGTGTGCCAATCTTGCTCCGGTGCCGGCCAACAAAGAACTCGGCAGAACTTGATCAGCTGATCGGCCGCCGGCCCCCTGTCAAACGACAGTGGATCGAATTGTTCCGCTTACCGGCCAAACGCGGTTTATTCCAATAGTCAGACGATAGCGAAGGCAACGATGTTGTATTAGTAGGAATCGTGAAAAGTTCAGTCAAACGTGAGGGTTTACTAGTTTTTCCGTCGACCATGTATTAACAGCCATTTTTAATTGTTTTACTTTAATGCATGATATTATCATAGGCAACCAAATACGCTCATATAGTTCCATCCTTCTTTATTTGTATTAAACAAAGAGAAATAGACGCACATTATTTAGTTGACATCCACCATTAACGACATAACTGTCACTGTCATTGTCAAGGGTGTCTATGATTTCGGTTTGACGTGTTGCTTATACCACTGCCAATTAGTTTTTTTCAACTTTTGTGTTTTTGAAAATGTTGGAGGGAAATACAAACATTTTTAGGGAACTTTTTCGGTAAAAAAGAAGCCTACATACCAGGATTCATAGTGGTTGCCTTTCTTGTTTTTTAAAAAATAATTAAAAATGAGATGTTTACACCATCAGTAAACCTAGACAGCCATGATACGCCCTCTGTTGGACAACTTTGGAAATGGCTTCGTGTTAATTGTTATCGTGTTGCCGTGCCAAGTGTCGTGTTGTCCGTTTGTTTACATTAATTTTGATAACAAATTTAGCCGTGGAACCCTCAAGAAAACTGTATTTCTGAATAAGAACATGAAAGGATTGTATTGTAGAGCCAATCAAAGCAAAGTAAGTGTTGCATTAATTTCATCTGTTTTTTTTTTAAATACAACGCTTAGTCTGAATCTAGTTCTGGACATTATTTTTTTATCTCCTAGGACAATAATAAAAAAATAATAGCCTTTCTACGCCGGCAGTACAGATCAATAATAGGCTTATTTTAGACCGCTTGAAAAAAAAAGTATTATAAAAGAAAACCGACCATAGGAAAACCCTGTAACGGACAGAGAAACATAGATAATTGCATGCGCGGAACAAAGACGGAAAACAAAAAAAATATCAAGTAGGCCGAAATTTCAGCGCGTTGTTGCCAAACGCCAAGTATCTAATACCCTCGACAAAATTAATTTTGTTGCTGGATTATTTCTAATTTATTTCCATTCATTTGGATAATCTGTATTCGGTCAGCGAGCTGTATTTAGTCCGATTTATGTCTACTTGTTTAACAATTTGAATGAAATTATTTATTTTTCATTTAGCAGTCGAATTGCTATAGCGCTACCACACCTCCCTATTATTTCATCTGTCATCTGTGATTAAAAAATCTAACCTCAAATTAAAAGTAAACAAAAACAATACATGTGTAATGAATATTGTAAGATTTTGGGAAAACATGAACGAATGACACTATTTACACAATAATAGAATCACTAGTCAGTAGCCCTCTGAATTTAATGTAAAAACCTACTCCCCATACAATTTATCAGTGACAGAATACCTCAAGGGATTCCTAGTGTAGTGTAAGTTCAGATCAGAACAGAAACTTTGAGGCTTTGAAAGAAACTGGAGAGTAAAGCCAATCTGCTAGCTTAAAGCCAGGTAACATTGCTACTTTTATTGAGTCCAGTCCAGTTACCAACAGTTGTAGAGTATTTTGTTGTTATTAGGGAGGCTGATGCTTAAAATTGTTTTCCTTAAGATGTTGTAGAGCTAAATAATAACTCTAACTAATCTAGAATACTAGCCAAGTGTTAAATAAATACGTATTTATTTTATTTATTTATTTAGTTTGAATAACAATGATATAATAAGGTGTAAAAAGTCTGATTGACTAGACGGCATAGGTACAAGCAATCCAATTCAGTGTTCAAGTTGTTTTCAATCAATTTGCCAGAACAGTACAGCCATGCTGAATTTTTGTATTCTGAAATTAGATCAGTAAATTAGGTTTCCCTTACCTAGTTATTCAAACATTCAACTAATATGTTATTGTTTTTTTTACATTTCATAAGAACAAATCGATTAGCAATCGAAAAATCGAATTTTGAGTTCGATGAGCAAAATGACGGTTAAGTAATGCTTTTTCGATCAGTAATCGATTTATTTCAGTGCATTCATAAGAAAATTGTCTAGCGATTGCTAATCGATGTGTTCTTATAAATGCGGCCAATCTAAAAATAATAAATAGGTGCGCTAAATAAATAAATCTAAAAAGCACATGACACTATAATTGCAGAATTACACCGAGCCCACGTGACTTTTGGATCATCTCGCGTTTAGAGACTTAACAAAGACAAAAATGTAGGCGATCAAATGTGACGTTATGTTTTAGAGGGAAAAAAGTTGCAATGTCAACGTGTCAATTAGTTAATTTTTGTATCATCAATAAAAACACAATTTTTGTTGATGATGGTAGTCAAAAAAGTTTCTACCACTAATTTAGCCATACTGGAATTTTTGAAAAGACATTATTAATCTGTCATTTGGCTGCTAATTTGATCGTTGACAGCTGACATACTTTTGACAATAATATAAACTGTCAACCGAGTGCGTATTCTATAGGGATTGTTGTAAGTGAGATTTCTTAGCTTTTTCTGACCTAAACATTGTCACTTTCACAGATCTTTAGACCGAGTGGTTCAGTTACCTTAAGAAAGCCATCTCGAAAAGTACTTATTTTATGAAAGGATGTTTAAAATTGAAAAAAAAGTAAATAATAACACTCTTTTTTGATCGTAGCTATATTGTCAATATTATAGCAAAGGTAACTTGAGGATTTTCGAATGAGAAGCCTTACTACTTTTCCCTGTATATTTGATACCTACAGATTTTATGAATATGGTTATCTGAATTAATATTAAGTAACTGCCGATAAGCAATAATTAAAATAATAATAAAAAATATATAAAGCGTATGATTCTACAGATGTAATTAATGATGGTCAACAAAGTGTATAGAATATTGTTGTGAGTGGGCATATGCAGAGAATATAATTTTGCTAATTATATTATTTTGGTAAAGAGTTAAAAATAAGTAAATGTCACGAATGTAAATATAAATTAACTTATTTGAGCTGAGAGGGAAAATTAAACTTTCTTGTATCTCTTCAAATAAGTCAGTTTTCCATTGTGGACTCGAAAAACGGACACTGTAAATGAATGTACAACAGATCTCTTCCAATTATTGTTATGATCAGGATTATAGAATTTAATTGTAAATTATCAAAAACCATCATTTAACACTGACAGTATCTTAAAAAAATACTGCCAAAACAAGTAATTTGAAATTTTATTGTAAAAAAGTTATTCAAATTGCATAATATTTACTAACTCATTTTGGTGTAGTCAGTGCATTGTAAAATTTGTAACGCTATTTCATTTATGTAAAATTTATATTTGAAATAAAAAATGACTGTAAATTGTGCTTTCATACTCTCTTTTCTCTAAATTTATTTACAATAACAATAATTGCTTCAAAACTAAAATTCTCAAAATATCTGAAAAATTCCACTAGCGGGAAAACTAGTGACGTTTGATTTGCACCTGTAATTTTTGACCAACAATTTTTAGACAAAAATATTTCAAAATAAAACTGATTTACGCAATTAGACTCTAAATTCCGAACTCGAATAGTTCTTTCTAAAGTTCCTTTAAAGGTTTGGCGAGTCGACATTTTCAACCACTGCCCGGGCCCGAGAATCCGACCAATAGAATTCGAGGATTTCCCTTATGAACTCACGGCCTGGCAACAGCCGTGTGTCAGAATCAGCTGTAACGATCGGCACGATTCAATCCTCGACACACCGCATCGTTTTCCGTTTCGCTTTGCTGCCGAACCGACTATTTTGCATTTAATTTTACTTTTCTACTTCCTAACCGTAATTTTCCGTGAAAAGTCTGCTTGTAATCGATCCTCAAGACTGTCAGTTATTTGCTTAGAGTATTCTTTTCCAAAGATTTGACGTACTTTTCATGTAGTCGTCGGGAAACCCCTTCGAAACACAAAGAACCGAGAGGCCGGTAGTTGCAGAGTGTAATTACGCACCATAGGGCGTTGCTAGGTTCTACTAATAAAGCTTCCTGTAGATGGGAAATTTACGGGTCTTATAAAAATGCTAATCCACTAGGATGACTAGTGCCGTCTTTGTCTGACACGTTGAAATTGGAATTGGACTCGGGGAAAACAGTCTTTGAAACGGTTTGGTTGGATTTGTGTAGCGAATGCTTATAAGCAACCGTTAATAAATGTTTACCTCTCGCTTTGTTGGTTGACTTTTTGTTTATAGAGTGAATGTTTACGATTTACTAAAATATTGTTTATACTACATGAATTACAGTTTTATAAAGATTTTAAAGAGGTTTTTACTAATTTTTTATAAATTCACACTTTTTTATAACTGATCACAGTAACTTTTCCTAACGAGTTGTATAATGGTTATTTACGGATCAAGGGCTGAAAGAAAGAGATTACGGCCCGTGACCAAAGTTTGAGTTTTTATTCGGTCAAGTAGTTCTTCTTTCGGTTAATGGTTTCATGGTACAGGTAGAGTTTGGTGATTGCTTGAATTTTGACTACCCCCTATATTATGATGTAATAATTTCTGTATCGATATTAGGTCTGTTTGCAGAGGCAATCCCTGACTCAGAAACAACTGTTCCAACTCAAAACAGTAAATGTCAAGTTTCATTAGTTGAATGCTCACGTGACTATGACATTTTGTGGCCAATGGATGTATCTATTTTTTTGTCTGTCTCTAAATTTATCGACTTTTTTTCTGAAAATTTCCAGTTAAAAAAATCGTTTTCTAGTTGGGAACATTAAGCTGTCCAATGGTACCAAACATCCAATATCAATCCATTAATAAATTTAGAGTTTTCTTATTAGAATACAGGACCAGTTTAACAATTAATGACAATACCAAATTTGATAGTTATGTACAGGGTGTCTTATTATAAACTGTCCACCTTTTATCTTTCTTGTTTAAGATTTTAGAAAAAAAATTTTTAGGTATACAAAAAGTTGTAGAATTCGTTCTAAAAATTTTAAACCCGAATTTTTCAGGATGTCCCAAAAAAGTGCTTACAGACTAAACTACTACTTTTTAAAAAAAAAAAAACTACTTTTTTAAAATGGAACACCCTGTATATTATTTAACTGTTGAATACAGCACGTCGAGACGATTTCAACGATATATGGTTTGTTGGATTTTTCAGTAATACTTTTCCCAAAAAACTGAAACAAAAAACGAGTATTAACAGACGGATCAACATATTTCATCGCGAAAATACCTAAGTAAATAATTTTTTTTAATTCTAAGTAAATACTGTGTTACTTACCCCGGTCTTTACTGACAATAGAAAATTATTATAAAAAAAAATATTTAGTTATTAATAGCCTCGTTAATAGCTATAAACACTTGATTTACATTTTCTCATTTTTTGACAAAAGTATTACAGAAAAATCCAAAAGACCATACAGTTGAATAATATACAGGGAGTTCGATTTAAAAAAACATAAGTTTGGTCTGTCACACTTTTTTGGGACATTCTGTATAATTCTAGTAAGTTGCGTTCAAATCTCTAGAACACATTCTCCAACTTTTGTATAAACATTTTTTTTTCTAAAATCATAAACAAAAAAGTTTATAATGAGACATCCTGTACCTACCTTTCAGGAAAATGAAATTCAGGTTTTTTTTAAACTTTATATAGGAACCTTTATCAAATACCCAGTGTTGTGACTGTATTTTAAAGAAAGTGGAAAAAAATTCTGTTAAAAACAAAACACAAAACAATTTAAGATTTTACCAAAAAAATAAATGAAATTGTCAATATCAAAATGTCAATTTTTATCTTACCATTTAGTGGAAAAATGTACTTAGAACACAAAGTGTCAAAAACACGCATGGACTACATGCGTGTTACTACTTTACACAAAAATTTGACATCCATTGAAAAATTCAAAAGAATAAATTATTACTGAAATTTGGGACACCCTGTATAATAGTAAACTAAAAAATATTTAATATTAAAATTTATAGTAATAATTTTGATTTAATAAAGTACACAACACTATTTACAAGATTTGTATTTTACAATTTTTCGCTTAAAGCAAAAGCAATAAGGGAGTTAAGAGGGTGGTAAAACTTTAAACAGTCACCCTGTACAACGTTTTATATTTTTTTTACCGCCCGTTGTCTTGTAAGATGGGCCAGTAAAAATAATTTAAAGCCCTGGAGCCATTGGCTATGGAAATCTAGATTTCATTAAACTTCCTTTTCCTGGCCCAAATTCAGCCCTAGGTGTATGTAGACGCGTTTACGCGGCGGCCATGCATGTGGTCGTAGTTTCGATACGAAGCTCTTCGTTCAAGCGTTCTTCGAGAAGTCCCGAATCGGAGACGGTTTCCGGTTGTCAACGCCGTATTGCATACGATAACAAAATCTAGACGAAAATAACAAATATTACAACATTTGTGGGTAAAGTAAACTTTTATGCAACTGGTGATGTAATAGTGTATTACACAAATAGTGCAAAAAGAAGCATTTTACGCAAAAAATGGAAAAAATCACTGACCTAGTTAGAGTGTAATGTGTTTTAGAGCACGTATCCTATAAGTGTAAGTCCTGTCCACTTTTTGTGCGTTCTTTTTACAAGAGGGTCATTACGTAACTTAAAGCGATGCGTAATTCGCTATTTACACTGACGATCGTAGGTAAAGTCTATTTTGTTACTCTTTGTTTTAAAGCGCAGGGACTTGATTATGACATATCGTTGTCACCGTTGTATTTTAAATAATCCCTTTTTTGAGAGAAAAAAAAAACATTTAATTCACCATAAATGCCAACGTTTCGAAGCATTTTGCGTTATTATCAGGGCAAAAAATGGAGACCAAAAGACACTTTGGATTAAATAAAAAATAAAAAAATACCATTTATTTCCCTGTTTCTTTTTTTTAATGTTCTATTTTTACTTGTCATTAAATATTATTACGAACTAAATGTTCATTATTCAAAAAAGCTGATTTTTCTTTCATACGTACCTATAAATAATCTGTTTGAAAAATCCACTTATTTACAGTACATGCTAAAAAAAGATATTAATACAAGGGTAGTTAAGTAATCTTCCAGGTAAATAAATTGGGGTAGATTGCTGAAGTACAATATAATTCTTTGTGTATGCATTGTCGATAAAATTAACCAGATGTAGGTAAAAACCGACGGAGGTACTAAAAAAAATACGCAGCTGGTTTTTTACACATTTGCCTATGTGTGGCATTGAAAATACACAGGGTGTCTGTCTGCACACGTTGATAATGTATGGCAACAGGCCAGCTGACCGAGCACCTTGTATTAAAATGTTGGGTAACAACTTTGAAACACCTTGACCCCTTTTTTACCCTTTTTTTTTGTGGGGTAGGTGGCGCAAAAATTTATGGTATTCCATTTTAATAGGACACATAATTTTCATATGCTTTTCCAAGATAAAAAATTACCCGGAAGTTGTAACAGTAGCATTAAATCAGGAGGTTTACAATATGCTCCAAGTGAATCAACTGTCTATACAGGGTAATTCACGGTGGTGGTAAGAGTATCTAGAGAACCACTCAGTATTTTTTGCTGAAATTTGGAGTACAGCCTAGGTTGGATACAAACTCTCTTAATTAATGTTTAGACTACCGTTTTGCTGACAAATCATTTTTATCAAGTATCTAATCGACCGTATATTTGCCTATACATTCTTACCAAACTTAAAATTTAAACGGTTTTAGAACACACTGCCCCCTCAGTGATTTAGAGATACAATCATTATTTTACCGGTTACAGAAAACTGTATGGCGGTGAAATAGGTTGACATTTCTTTTATTGTTCTTTCCCAAACAGCCCAAAGAGGACACCACGTGTTAAAAGACTACGGCAAGCACTAGAACAGGTTGAAACAATTTTAATTTTACACCAGAAAACAATGAGAATGTTAAAAAATTAAATTAAACACGTCAGGTTCAGTCAGCCGTTCAGCGTTGCCAAAGCTACCCCGACCCAGGTAGATCTACTTCATTTCCAATAACTTCACTCCGCTACTCCGCTCGCTCGTCCCATCAAAATCTACTTCGTTATTAAATGGAACAATCCAATTACTCCAAATTATTCTCTAAAACCACGTGATAGACATCACGTGACAACTGTCACTAGCGTCAAAACTGTCAAACCATGCTCAAAAGTTGCAAAAATCAGAGTTTAGAAACGTTTTCTTGTAGTATTTGATATAAAACGTGTTTTTGAGATTTATGACAGTTATTTTGACAATTGTCACGTAACCGTCTAGCTAAATAGTGTTCTACAATCACGTGACAACTGTCACTAACGTCAAAAGCGTCAAACCATGCTCTAAAGTTGCCAAAATCAGAGTTTAAAAACGTTTTCTTGTAGTATTTAATATAAAACGTGTTTTTGAGATTTATGACAGTTATTTTGACAATTGTCACGTGACCGTCTAGCTAAATAGTCTTCTGAAATCACGTGACTGACATCAATAACGTCAAACCATGCTCTAAAGTTACAAAAATCAGGATTTAGGAACGTTTTCTTGCAGTATTTGATACAAAAACGGGTTTTTGAGATTTGTGACAGTTATTTTGTCAATTGTCACGTGACCGTAGCTAAATAGTGTTCTAAAGTCACGTGACAACTGTCACTAACGTCAAAACTGTCAAACTATGCTCTAAAGTTGCAAAAATCAGGGTTTAGAAACGTTTTATTTTAGTATTCGATATAAAGAGTGTTTTTGAGATTTATGATTTTGACAATGGTCACGTGAGTTCACTGTCACTGTTTAGCTAAATTATCCTTTAAAACCACGTGATCTAACAATTATTATAAATAAAAATGAAAAGTCTGTATTTTTAAAGTATGGTTTTTATATTATTTGTAGCAAGAATCAATGATTAAAATTTTTGACTATTAAAAGACACCCTGTATAATAATGTAAAATGAATGAATTTGTTTTGATCTACCGTTTTTTGACTGATTATTAAAATATTCTACCGTCATTATAAATATTTTGACTTGGCAATATTGCCAGTAATAAGAAACTGAAACGGTGTGAACTCAGCAGGAATAAGGGGCAGGAGTTCATCCTGCTCTCTGGCCTGAAGCCTGATCGTCATTGTTCTTAAAAAAATCTATATAAAAAAGAAAATACGTTTGGCAACACTGTACACAGGGTGTTCAGTAATCACATGGTAAAAAGTGAAGGTGTTCTGTATCTATGACATTCGTTATTTAACCCCAGGAACAAAATCGAAAGGCATTAAATCAGGTGGCATATAGCCGATTATACAAAACTTTGATCCCTTTTAATCAAAAGTTCCATAATTTTGATAAAAAGGAATGTAAAATTTTGAAAATGATATACAAAATGCACCATGATTAACCACCCTGTATTACTTAGGTACCTACTTGATTTAAATTACTGGTAACAAACTAGGTGTAAGTGATCTATCAAAATCTAGTAAAAATGATATAACAGAATATGTATATTATCATCTCGCATTTTTTGGGGCACCCTGTAATAATCTTACTATGGCTGCATTCGTTTTCAGGCTCCATGGAGCGAGCAGAGCTTTTTAGACGTCACAATGACATAGTTTGATAATTGGTCAATCTATGGTTTTGCCAAATTACGTCATCGTGACATCAAAAACGCTCTGCTCGCTCCATGGAGCTTGAAAACGAATGCGGCCTATGTGCGTCTTAGAACTTTATGGCAGCATTTTTGCTTTACATTTTAGAAACATCCTGTATAAACGACGTAAATTTAAATCATTAGCATTAAATCACTTTACTTAAGCACCCATAAGTACTTAAATTAATTAAATCATTATCTAAAAAAAACATCAATAAATTTAAGGATCAATCAAGGTCAACTTTGGAGTTTCACATTAACATTAAACTGATTAATAGCCTTTTTAAATCACAGCTGAGGAAGTAAATCAAACACCAGATTACTAAGTATGTAATAGCTTAACTTTATTGACATATCCAAAATGCCTGCTATATTTACATCCTTTTTAAAAGTAAAACATTAAAACTGATGGAATCAAGCATTGTAATATTCAATAATAATTATTACAAATTGCTAATCCCATAAAACTGTTGAACTTTAAACCAGTATAGGTATACAATTCAATGACTCAGTCAAGCATCAATTCACCCTATTTCATTAATTAAGCACATTGTAGTGTAATTATGTTATTTTTGGTACTCATTCTTACAAAATATGTACTAATAGAAAAAAATATGTAATACATTTAATGATCCTTTGTAAATAGAATAATATTCTGTCAGGGTTAATACAGTATTATTTGTAACCCTCTCAAAATGTTGCCAATGCAAAGTAATTATTATACACACTTGTTATTATAATCAACTAATTTAATTTCTGTATTATTACCACTCTAACCAATTCATTGTCACAATATCAAAGGTTTCCTTTTTACTATAAACAAGGGTGCTTCAAAAATAAACAATTACACTTAAAATAAAAATTAGCACAAACATTCCAAAACTTATTCTGGAATAAAAAAAAAACTTAGGCAGGCAACTGCAACTTTTTGCCCTTTAATACTGCAAAAAAATCATTAAGTAATGACTGAACTCTAACTGAAAAAATCCACACTTACCTTTGGTAACATACAAATAGAAAAAGTCACAATAGAGCACAGTCTGCACTACCCCAGCTACAATAGCAATCAGATCATAATGCCCTTCATTCCAATAGCGGTAAATCCAATTCAAAATGTATAAACCTCGGTAAGACCCCAAAGCAAAGAGGTAATGAGAAGTGATACTCTCAGCCTCACCAGTTTTGCTTACCATGAATAACTGAGGAAGAATTGCTACAGATTCCAAGTAGATGCTGAAAGTCCAAAGTACCTAAAAAAACCATCAAACAATCCAGTAAAATCAACTCTTAGAATAATCAAACAAATACCTCTAAGGCAGTGAACTGATGGTTGATGAGGAGTGCTAGAAGCACTGAGGGAATCAACAAAAATTCCACACGAAATGTATCATGATTTCTATCATAAGTGGCTCTAAACTTAAGATAAATTAGGTATAAAGTTGCATAGGAGCTAGCAAGGAACACAAGTTTCATACTAGTGTTGTATAGAGATACATAAGTGTTTAGTAAGTCCAGGTATCTTGAAGTGTACACTATGGCAAATAGTATTTGGGATTTGCCTGATATTCCTAAAAAAAAACATTTTTATTATACTTGCAAATATAAGAAGATATCAAAGAATTATCAAGTCAATGACAGTTGTGTGAGTTCACGACCTATATAAACACAAGCTTGGAATTTAATTAAAGGCTTTAAAAGAATGATGTTACTTTCATTACATTACAAAACCATGCCTAATTTATATGACATAATATCAGTGCAATAACTATAAAAAAACGATAATTTGGTTAGCTTTTAGAGTAAAAGATAGTGGATAATACTGAATTTAAGGGTCAAAAACCGAGATGTAAGTTAAAAATAACAGAAAAGATGCAAAATAAAGCCCCTTAAACAACAAAGTACCAACCGGCAAAACATAAGCGAAATTCACTTACCAGCGCATGATCTCGTGTACCAAATCTTCTGCAATAAAATTATAATGGCCAACAAGTGGGATAAATCGCCCAGAAGCCTGAAAATGTTCATTTTTGATTAGATTTTCGGAAAATCTTTTACAAAAATGAGTTTTTGAGAAGTGACGTGGCTGTATTCCGATAACAAACGCCAGGTGGCGTGTCATTTCAAACAAACGGCCAGCTGACTGACAACTGTCAAGCTGACCGCGTTCCGTTTTTTTACTTCTGTCGTGCATTTCTGAAATTAGGCTGTGTTCCGTTTCCAAGCTAGGGTGCGCGTGTTAGGTCCGATTCCGAATTACTCAAGAATTACTGGTTATGGCCATTGTAACCACGACCAAAACTGATTATCCTAAAACACCGATGACAACATTGGCCACATTCTTAAAAACACATCGATTAGCAATTGCTCGGCAATTTTTGTATGAATGCACTGAAATAAATTGATTACTGATCGAAAAAGTATTACTTAAACGTCATTTTGCTCATCGAACTCGAAATTCGATTTTTCGATTGCTAATCGATTTGTTCTTATGAATGCGGCCATTACAACCAGCCGAGCGGGTCCTACGTCCTTTATAAACCAGCCGGCAGTGGACAGAGGTTATTGCCGTCATGGCAAAACTGTCAAATTATGAGATACAGCCTACATAAAAAAAACGTTGAGGACAATATAGCTTTGCAATGGTTCCAATATCAATCCAAATTAAAGTTTGCCAATCGAAAACGCCATAAGATGTCTCATTAGAATGCATGACAAGTTTGACAATGTACGACACCGCCCTCTGTACAAGAAAGCCAAGAAGGTGCATGCCAAAAATTCCAATATGGCCGAAATAATGGTTGACAGTTTGCATTTGTTTGTATTGTGGAAATTGAGTTTTTCGATGATTAAATTAATTTTTAAGGTTTAAAGTCAAGATTTGGGATTACTTGCCAAAGTAATTTTTGTTTGCTATTATATATTGTTGTTTATATGTTTATTGTTCTAGTGAAAGTGTAGTTTGTGTTCATTTTATTGTGTTATCACTATTGTTATTGTTCCTTCATTGATCTATAATTTGTTGTTGGTTTTTTAACTTAAATTCTATTGCCTCTACAATATGCCGTCCACTTGTTGTTTGCCAAATTGTAAAAGCAATTTGGTGAAAGGCCCAAAAGTGTCAGTCTTTTACTTTCCAAAAGACCCTGCTCGAACCCAACAGTGGTTGAAAGCTTTGAACTGGAATGATTTTACTCCAACACAATACTCAGTGGTAAGTGCAATATGCTTTCTCATTCAGTAAACTTATTGCCTCTTACATACATAGCATTTTGAGAGCAACAAACGTTTACTCTGAAGAAACAGGACAGCTTTTAGAAGTTCCATTGGCACATTTACATTTTAAAAGAAAGGTCTTGGTAATAATATAAAACCCATTTACCAGTTTTGCTTACCTAGCTTCAAGGATTTCCAAATTTTCTTTGATTGAGCAGTTTTTACATTAGTTTGTTGTACTTTCCACGACAAAGGGTTCTAACCAAACTTGCTTTGGCTGGACTTTATTGGGTATAAAAAGCCATATCTATACATATCTGGATCAGGAATGAAGCGTTCTTTGATTTTTCACTCACAACTTCTAATCAACTACACGAAAAAATAAAAAATAACATATTTTCTACTGCATCTGCATAGGTTTGTGTACAAAACGAAAACCGCTAACGCCGCCATTAAAAGTGACATTCTAGGCTTTCTTGTACAGAGGGCGGTGTGTACGATCGTACAATGCTCTGTGGTACAATGTACCTTCTCTTCGTAGACAAGTCAACTACAATTAAGTGTCTTTGAACTGTAATGCAGGCAACCAGTCATACTGACTTTATACTATTTCGAGGTTAGCTAGTCAGTTTTGAAGACTAGAAATCACTGTGTGCACAATATCAAGTAAAATACCAAATTAATTATAGTCATTTTATTATAAAAGTAAAAAAAGACAGTCTTCCGGACTCCAAGTGGAGAAAGAAGTTGAAATAATACTTAACATATTTCGTTTACTCTTAAACTAACTCAACAATAAATTATAAAATAACTATTCATTTTCGATTTGCCAATAATCGACTTTTTCTGTACAAAAACTTGATACCATCCCGTGCAGGTATCTGATAACAAACTCTCCCAAAAAACCAACTTTACAATGCTTTATCTTACTATAACCCCCGTGGAATCCTCATCCAGTCTTTGCAAATACTTTCTTAACAAATCTGTGGTTCTATTGGTATTGTACATTGTTAGGAATGTTTTCAGTGATACCGGATGCTTGTTCTTAATAATTTGAAATCCCGTGACGTACCGGTAAAAATCAGCAAAGTCTTTTGGTACAAACCGTTCAACCAGACTGCTTTCCTTAACAAACTCCTCTACATCGGGTAGGTCCTCCTTAGCGCTGAACTCCACATCTGGAGGTAGTTGCACTATTTCGGTTTTTCCTAGGTGGTCAATTTGGAAATTCGACGATCGACGAGCGGTTTTAACTTTTTCCTGGTCAATCCCAGTGGTTCTTAGCAGTTCCTCGTCTTGTGAGGACAAATTGCTAATAAACATTTCCATTTGGGTGTCGTCAAAGTAACGCAAAAACATGCGGTTTTCTCGAATGTAGCAGAGTTTTCCGCTTGGAGCTACACGAGGGCTTACAGAATTCTGAGGACGATCTAGAGATTTTCGTCTTTTCGATGCGTTATCCGGTTGGTACTCTACTGATTTACGATTAACATCAATTCGAGGATAGTCTTCAGGAAAACCTTGGGGAGTTTTACGTTTGGCTGAGTAGGATGGAGATACCACCATATCCCTAAGAACCACTTCCCTGTCGATTATTCCTGGAATTAGCGGTGGCAGATTGGGTGGAATAACTTTATTAGGGGCTGAAGGAGGAAAATGGAAATTCCCCCCTTCTTTCTCATTTACAGGTGAAATGGGCTCAATTTCAGGGCTGTAAATTGATTTTCCTTGTCCGCTTGACGTTCTAAGAGGGTGATTGGTAGGGTTTGTTGGTAAAGTTAAAGGAATAGGAGGAACGTAAGTGGTTTTGGACAAGGATGGTTTTAAATGTGTTTTTACTGGTGGTTTTCCAACTTCCATAGGCGGCGGTATTGGAGTTATGTCCAAAGAGGTTGGTTTTTCTTTTTTCACTTTAACTGAAACACCACAAAATTAAAGCACGTTACAACACCACAAACAAAACAATATACCTTCTTCATCACTATCACTAATTTCGATATACTCGGAAGGCACGGATGCAGGTTTAGAGATCCCCATTTGACTCAGAAATTTGCTTTTCAGTTTTTCGTTGTTCTTTAGCTTTTCCAGCCAGTCCATAAATTCTGGATTGGTTTCGTCTTCTACAGACTTACTAAAAGTCGGTGTAGCAGCTCTGGAAACCGTTTTACTAGACGTGGTGATAACAGTCATACGTGCACCATCTGCCTGGCTAACTTTTGCTGTATCTGGAAAGTTATAGTGTAATATTTCGGAATTCTCTAGGGTTAAATAAAACAAACCTGAAGGGAGTTTGGGTTCTTTAGTAATTTGCATTGAACCGTCCGCTATAATTACTTCCGGCATTGTTTTTGGTCTTTCTTTTAATGTTACCAAGTTAGGCTTCGCTTTCACTATATTATTTTCTACGTGTGGAACGTTGTTAATATTACAGTGTTTCACAGCGGAGATAATTTTAGAAGGTTCAATAATCTTGGGCTTAGGAGATGATGACATATTCTGAATGGGGGCCTTTGGAACTGGATGATCATTTGGTGGCGATAGCTGTAAAGTTGAAGTCAGTTAGAAACAGTTTCATATCACACTGTGGATTTTTTAAATATTTGTATTTAATACTGTCACTGACGAATTTTATGCTTAAATTACAAAGTAAACTGGTATTGTAATAAAGCTATAAAGGAAAGGCAGATGACTAATAGCGTCGTAAATCGTCTGACTGATTTATTTCAGTTTGTTTTATTAAAGTTTGTTCATGAAGAGAAATTCATAAAGAGAAGTTTTATTATCAAATATCATGTGGTTCGTGCTGAAGTACAAAGTTGTGCCCAATGGAAAGCTACCTGTGAACATTGTTTGTACACTTTGACATGTAATAATGAGTGACAAAGAATAAGATTATGTAAATCAAATTTTTCTACAGCTTGTATTTAGTTGTTCTTTATTACATTTCTTTCCAAGTTCTTATTTCCTATCTTACGATGAGGGTAGAGTGGGTCGTTCTTAAGTTCGTAAAAAGCTAATGCAATGGTAGAAAAACCAACAGAAAAAATGGAAATTCGTCGTGATATGAGACAAGGTTGCATTCTATCACCGCTTCTATTTAAGTTCTATAGCAAAGCTATTTTTAGAAAAACTCTAGAAGATCAGTTAGAGGGAATACTTATAAATGGAGAAATAATTAATAATATGAGGTATGCTGATGACACCGCCTTGTTAACGAGCAATTTTGAAGACACACAACAACTTTTAGTGATGAGTATGAGTATGGACTACAAATTACGGACAATTACGTCAAATCGTCGTCTTTCGATCTAAAGAATGACCCAGTACACTTTTGACCATGTAACTGAATACCTAACTGAACACTCTATATTTGAAAAATTGTTGCCATTTTCAAGTATTTGTGAACTTACCAGCTCGCTTACCAGTACAACTTTACCAGTATATGATATGATATTACTTCTTAGTGCTTACTTGTTCACTGAATTTATGTGAACATACATATTATTCCAAATACCTCCTAAACTTTTGTTCACCAAGTTTATCAACAGTCTCAGAAATGTTGAATGGGATTTTAAAAAATTATCAAGAGGGATCTATATAATATTATCAGCCAGTTATCAGACAAAAATGTTTAACCCATCTAATCGGTAACCTCACCTAACCTACTTCATATTTTGCTGTTAATTCAAATAAGAAATATTCAAAGCCGCTATACTAACCTTCTGCGGTTCCAATGCTCCATTAGGTACGGGAGGTTGAACAGTTGCGTACTGTTCTGGAGGATACGAGTTTCGATACTGCTTGACATTTTTATCCGGTATCATGCCTTGAATATAATTAACTCCAGGTATCGTTTTTAAAGAACGTGGATAAAAAAATGGCTCTTGGGCCGAAAATTGCGGCGCCATTCTAGCAATTTCATGTGGCGGCAGATGAAACATCAACCGATGGTCGAAATTTGTGTTATGAGGATTTGAAAGAGATCTTTTCAGGTTGGCGTGCTGGACGCCGTTTTGAACCTCCAAATTTCTATGCGATTTACTGCGTGGTTTTCCTAAGTTCTTTTTAACCGCACCATGGTCTTTATCGCCATTTGCCACAAAGTTGTTTTCTCTAGCGTTCATGGTCATGTAAGATGGAACAAGTCTTGGTTTTTCTCCCAACCTTGGTGGGAGCTTAACATTTTGTGGTTGAAACGATGGATACCCTACATTTTCTGTGGTTTCGTTTGGTCTGAATGGGATTTGGTTGAATTCCTGATGAGGATAGACATTTAGAGGTGGTGCATATACAGGTTGGTGATAGTTGTGCGGTTCAGTCAACATATTTTCAATGGGTGTGTGGTCGTTGAGGTTCAAGTTGCGTAAACGATGTATTTCCTCTAAAGTCGGTGGAAGACAATTAGTTTCTTGAGGGTCAGGACGACCTAGAATAAACAAATTAATGGAGAAAACGTTAACTCCAACTACCACACAATCTTACCTAAAAGTTTCCACAAATCTTCCGCATTAAATTTGGACCCAAACAGTTGTTCTGCCTTGTTAAACATATCGGTACGAACGTCCACCAATATTTGATGGGCTTCTTTTCGAATATTCACGAGAATAGAATCATCCTTCAAAGCTACGTCTAATTCTCTGTGCGCTTGTAACCAATTATCCATCACGTCGAGGTTAAATGTCTGGTTTTGCAGTACTTGCAGCTCTTTAACTTTTGAAACCAGCAGCGCTGTTTTAATTAAACAATTTACTTCAAACTCTCTGAGAATTTTTTTGTGATGGTGGGTGGTGTCCGAAAGTGTTTTTTGACTTGAAATATAAAAAAAATGTTTTAAAACCTTCATTAGCAACTAAAGTGACTTACCTTTTTGTGCTGTTTAGCAGTGCAGATAGTTCTTTATCTAATGAAGGGATTTCTCCTCTCATAGCTGCAAGTAGCAGTGCTTCATGAGTCAGTTCTTCATTTCCTCCATTTGCAGGCTTTGAACTTCCAGTTTCCACAGGAGCCGATTTCCGCTCTTTATCTCTAGCAGCATTGAGTGTTTTCTTTCTAAGATCTACAGGAACTTCCACAGAATATCTTCGTTTTAGTGATAGGTTTTCAGGTAATTCCCGAGGAGGGTGATGTCCGTTTTCTCGAACATGAAAATCCTGCTGGCTGTTGTTTGTAGCGCAACATGCGGCACTTTCCTGATAGTCCATTCTCATCATTTCAGCTGGTTGGTGTGCTCTGGATTTGTTGACGTCACAGCTGTCTTGAGAACGCGGTGATAAAGTGTGTTCATTTGGAGGGGTTGTTTTAGAGTTTCCAAATACTGACAGTTTGGGTGCGTTGGTGATTTCTAAGCTTTTTCTCCTCACAACTGGATTTTCCATTATAATAGCTGAAAAATTGTAAAAGATTTACCAATTGAAACGCGCGCCAATATATACAAGTTTGCGTGACGTCAATCATCTGTGTAAGACAACGTTGCCAGATTTTACTCCAGTCAGTCTTTTTATTAGATTTACGACTGGACGGATGTACGAAACCTATGATTATGCAACGTTTTAAAGATTCTAAACGTTACTTTCGTAATAAATATTTTTATTAGAGAGGGCTAACCTCAATTTTGGTTTTCTTGGTTAGAGAACCACTTTTTAAATGTTCTGTTCTAGATCTCACTTAGGTTTTTCGTGACAAACTTTAGGATGGCTATTACAAAACAGTTATTCCTTTCAAAGAAATTTGAGATATTTTAATATCAATGCAGCATCAATACCACTAGAATGATTAAGAATAAGATGACTTTGCAGTTTATAAGCATTTTTCATAAAAAAAAACTGTTCCGGATAGTTGAAGATTCTGGTCAATTATCGCTGGATTCACTGCCTTAGACAGATTTGATTTCTATTTCTTCTACTAATCTTCTTAATTAAATTATATGGAAACTAACCTGGCAGTTGATGCTTTCCAACCGCATTATTATGGTTTTGGAAGTCGTTAGTGTTGTTGTTTTCTTCGGCACTTCCCTCCTTTTCCTTAACGGGCGGTTTCAATTGGGTGGAAATTCCGCCCAGGGAAGTTACTATAGCGTCCGTTATAGACTCTTTACTGCTTTCTGGTGTTTTAGGACTGGTGATAGTCGGCTCCTTTTGTTTTAGTAAAGTTGACGAACGATCTGAAAATTTCCCATCAATTTAGTATGATTTTTGGTATTCTATCTATAAATATACAGGGTGACTCCCACCAGTAAGTCAAGTATCTCAATAGTTATTTTCCTACTCGGGTGCGGAAAAGTGCACAAACACAAAACATTGTATTATAAATACACACACATACAAAATATTTCAAAAATATTATGGAATTTTGCTAGAATTTGATGTTAATATGATACAAAAATATGGACAGTTGTAGGGTGATTATCTGGTAATTTTCGATGATCATAATTATTGATATAAAAACGCTTACAAAAACATAAAAAGTCAAAAACAAAATTAGAACAAGCTTGCAATAAACTGACAATTCAAAAATCTACAATAAATTATATTTAAAATAGGCACACGTTGATGTCATTTTGACAGATACTAAAACCTTAATTTTTAGACGGTTAAAGTTACCAATTCAAGCTAAGCGACTTTTCAAGTATACAATTAAAATATTCAATTCAATTAGTATATAATTTAATATTAGTTTATAATAATATATTATTATTGTAAAAAAAGGGATCGATAGATGCACAACTGCTCATTTTTATTTTACCTTTTTATTTAACTTAATTTATTAAAATAGCTGAAATTTATATTATTTTTCGTTTAATTTAATTTAAGGGAGTTGTCAGTTTTCAACCCCTTCGAAGTTTTACCATTCTACATAAAATTTGTATACAAAATTCATAATAAAGTAACTTACAGGGCATCTAAGATTTCCTTGTAAACTATACTAAAATAATGAATGTTTTGTTAACTTCAGGTTACGTTTAGAGACTAACAATATTTTCTTCAATTTGTTTATAGTTTTGCTACTGAGAACAATATTAATCTGTTCTATAGTAAAAATTTGGATCTGAAAATGTCTCATTCAGACAATGAACTACACTGGCAATACACGCAACGGAAAAAAATGTAATAACAGATTACAAAGGCGCTTTGTTCTAAAAATGCTGATAAAAGTGATCGTTAGTCATAAGAGGTGTTGAGTTATCAAAAACTCTTTATGCATTGTATGCGGAAATTTGTAAACATCCAGTTCGCGAAACATAGCTATTGTTTGTTTCATTTTATCAAAGATTAAATTTACATTGAAGATTATAAATCTAACGTGTACGGTATGGAGCTAATGTCAAATGGATTATAAGATTGAATCTGTGTAGAGTGTCCCAATTAATATTATCAAGAAGACCTTGCTGTATAATAGTAATTAAAACCAGATAATAACACGATTTTAAGGTGCGAAAACAAACTCGAGGTTATATAATTAATCCTTTTGGTATTTGTAATGTATCAATAACTCACAAAAAGTAATCTGCAAACAATTAAATTCAAATTAATATATCTTTTGTACGTTGAGTCATCAAATCACTACCATTTTTGTTCAACTTTAGTCGAAATAACTCAAAATTACCCTCTCAAAAATAAGTTACCTATGCAGTAAAAAGAGCTATAATATATCATTTTCTTATCTTTATTACATTTTTATTATTGTATTTATGAAATCCTTCGTTAATAAAATGTGCGAAAAGTAATCAGAGAATGATAAGGTATCTAATCGTGTCGGGTATATAGATAATATTAATAATTGTAACGTAGGCAAAAATTACGTCAATGTTACTACTTATTACATAAATTGGAGGAAAAAGCACGGTTTTCCAGTAAAAAAACCGTTGAAAAGTTTATAGTTATAATCAATTGCAGATAAATAGGTTTATCCAGATAAATATATTTAATCCTAAGTTTTGTAAGATTGCATTTTAGATAAGAAGGCAGTAAACAACTGCTTCCAAACCTCATTACCTATTTAATTTACAGCAAAAATACGTTACAAGCTAAGTTTCACAATAGCACAATTCTAACCATCAGTTATGAAGTAAAGTAGTAACCACAACTTTCTTACCACATAGGTATAAGAAATTATAAATTTTGCCCTCTACAACTTCAAATGTGTACTTGATAGAATTTTGTTGTAAATCATTTCAAAAAAGTAGTTGTTAAGGTCCAAATTCGCCTGAAACAAAAATGCTATTGTAATGAGATTTTTCGTGGCAAGGTATATTAATAATAAGCAAAAATAAACCTTATTTACTTTCATTTAAAATTAGCCTGGTGTTTTTACAATTTTTTTAATTTTAATGGTTTAAAAGGTAAAAACATTAGCGTAGTTTATCTTTACTGGGTCAAAAACTCATTAAGGTACATTGCGCTCATGTTACCTTGTAAAGATATCGTTATGATTCAGAAAATTTATTTGCTTATTTTATTTTCACCAGTAAAGTGAAAATTATGTAATAAACATTTTGCTTTAGTAGTTCATTCAAAAACTGTACATTTTACATGAAAATTGCAATGCACTTGGTGTTTTCGATTATGCTCAAGTTTGACACATTAGAATTTAGTGTCATTACGATCCGAATAGTTTTATATGTAATTTCAACAAAATATCCAATAAATTTGGTCTAGAATATGGAAAATTAAATCAAATTTTTTTTTTGTATATAAATTATATTTCCAGTTTCTTTATCGATTTTTATTAGCAAATAATGTCAATGTTATTAAGGTCCAAATTAGCTTGAAAGAAGTCAGTATTTTGATGAATTTTTGCACACCAATAAAAAGCAAAAATAAACTTTATTTACGTTCCAAGGAAAAAAGTTTGTAGATTGTTGACACTTCAACAGGTTAGAAAATAGAGACATTGGCGTATTATTTATTAGAATTTTGCTATTAATTTCAATTTTGAATAGGTTTCAAAAAGTGCATGTTGTTAAGATCTATTCTCATTTGAAACAAACCGCTATTATAATTGAATTTCGCCGGATAACACATACTAATAATAAGCTAAAATAGACCGTATGTACTTTTATAATAAACTTTTATAGAATTTTGATATTTCAAAGGTTTAAAAAGTTAAGGCAAAGGCGTATATTAAAAAAAAATATTAAAATAAATCTTATTTTCATTACAAAGTTAAAGACAGTGGCGTATAGTCAGTAGTTTTTTTAACAGAATTTTACTGGAAAGTGTCAAAGTTACTAAAAGGCAGGCATATACAAATAAAGATAAATCAAAAGATACTGATACAGTGTTATGTGTATTGATGTAAACTTCAATAATTACCTTAATGACACTATACTATCAAATTATCCAAAAAACCGCCAAAATATTCTTCCAGTTATGACGCTTTCTAGCGGTGTAGTCGTAACAATACACCCTCAAATTTATATTATTTCTGAAAGTTTAAATTATGGCCTATCAATCAACTTATGGTCAATTTGACGTATCTGTCAAAATGACAAAGTTAGAAGGGTTTAATTCAAAAAGTGTAAAAAATGTTCAAATGGCAATTTGAGTAATATTTTTTGAAACATTATCCATATGAAAATTAAGATTCCTTTGCAAAGCAATGTTATAGACAATGATGTGACATGCGTCAGCCTGCAGGGGAGATGTCATTTGACAGTCGGTCACATGACCACACTTTATCAAAAATGCTGATTCCGGCAGAGCATTGGTTTCCTTCTTTTACTGTTGGTTGGTTATGAGTATTTCTCCTACAGGATGGCACCATCAAAATAAAGTTGCACAATTTAAAAGTTTGTCAAATTAGCTGTTATTTTTAAAATCAAATGTACATTTTCTTTTTGCCGGTTTAGTTATAAAACTATGACAGCTGTCAAAGTTGTGACACATCATTTCAAGTTAATATGCAGCTTGATTTTGATAGTTACGTTGACAATTAATGTTGGAAAACTTTTGGTGACAGTTGTAAAAAGTGGCAACTGTCAACCTGGTACAATTATTGTCGTAGGTTAGGTTGACAGTTTTCAAAAGTTTAAATTATTTCTTCTATTTGTGCACAGTTTCGACCTTTAAGGTTCTTCAGTCCTGTTGAGGTTGTTATTGGCCGTATCCAGGTTACGCTATAATATTGCAGTAAAACTCGGTTTGCGTAAATTAAAAAAGTAATGAAACTATCAATTTCCAGTTTGCTTACCCGATTAACCGTAGTAATATTTCAAAAAAAGAAGGATATTCCTACTTTATGCAACTCACCTTCTTTGCGCATTTGTGCAATAATTGTTCGTTACATAAAATCCCACTTTTTTTAACTGATGGATAATCAAATGGAAAACCACTGAAGTGGTTTAAAAAACTACTCGAAAATCAAAATTTATAAGAGATGCAAAGCCAAAACACAAAAATCTTGCCAGAAAAAAATACCATTTGATTTAGGATACAACAAAACCATCATGCACACATTGTGATAGTTTACAGTCTTTCCCACCCCGCTCGTAGTGTCGCACTAAACTATGTCCACAAACCGAGATAAATTTGATTGAATCTTTAAGATAAAGTAAACGATAATAAAATTAAACAAGATAAGATTATTGATGTGTTTTCGAAAATGTGTCGTTATATAACAATATGTGACTCTAGTCGCTTTTGTATACATACTAAAATGCGTATACGTGTCACGAGGCTTTATGACTTGTATGTACTTAAGATTATGAAAATGCAGATTTTTGAGAAATAATGTGAATCGTGCTAAACTTTGGATATTCCAGAGCAGTAAGTTAGAAGCTCTTCTTAAAAATACACAAAGTTGTTGATTTTATCATTGTTTTCAACGGATATCTCAAATCGAGTAGATATATTAAGCTAAAAGTTGCAGGGTTATTAAGACTCATAAACAGCAACCTATTTTTAACTATACAGTTTTGGCCATAAAACACTTATTTCCCCATACAATTGAAAATACTAATTAAAAAAAATACTCACAATTTTTTAATAATTTATATAGTAAGTACGTATTAGTTTTGGACACTGCTTGCTCAAAAATTGGACAATCAGAGACAAACTTTCTAAAATGTTTGACTTAATCTTTGACAAAATTTTAAACTTATCTTGTTTTTGCTAAAATTTAAACTAATATTACCTCTAACTTTGCTTTGCTTATATCATAATATTATACAAACTTTAGAGACTTTTGGTCAAATTGTCAAAATTTCAGGTTTTGATTTTTTAGACACCTTTATTTGCTGTGAACTACCTAGTTTTGACCTAACTGAAATTTTTATCAAGAATTAATTTTTGAACACTGGTGGCTTAATATTTTTGGACACTCAATGGCAAAGCTTCAAAAATTTTAAGATTTATCTTGATAAAGTTCCTACCTGAACCCCCTATCTAACAGAGGTTGGTGTGGGCTTCTGCCCTCTTTATAGGGTCAGTTAATAAAGTTATTATTTTAAACGATTTCACGTCAAAATATCACTTTTTTAGCTAATTTTAAATTAATTTTTCCTTTTGATAATACGTAAAACACGTAGTTTTTAAACCTAATTTTTAAAACACTAATTTTTAGCTTAAAATTTTCAATACTATAAAAATAAATATAGTTTTTTTGTCATATTATTTTTAAACACTATAGTTAAAAGGCTTTAAAATTTTTGACACATTCTATTTCTTGTATCTGTTCTATTTTTTTTATTACTAATTTTTGAACACTACTTGCTTCAAATTTCAACATTTTTGAGTTTTTGACACTGAGAACAAATTTCCAAAAACTATTATTTGTTTAAAATGTTGATTCATTTGGACTTCTCACTTTTTAGAATACCTGACCTTACTTTAAATCACCTAATTTTAATAAAATTTTATTATTTTCCAAACAATGTTTTAACGACTATTTTTGCTTAAAACTTCAACATTTAAAACTCTAAGTCAATTATTCAATACTTCATTTTGTTCACTTAAAATAAAAATTTGAAAATTTTTCAACACGAACTTGAACTTTAAATTACGCTACATTTCTATTATATTTTTTAAATACTAGTCTTAGAACACTGCTTGCTTAAAATATAAACATTTCTGGACACAGATTTTAAAAAATTATAACTTCCAGTTCCAATTTTGACTTACCAAATTTAATTTTTTGGATTGTTCAATTAAAATTGTGAATACTGAAAAAAAAACACCTTCAAAGTGTACATTTACTACCAAACTTTGTAACTACTAACCTAACCTAAGTATTTTTTCAAATACAATTTTTTTACAACATTTAAAATTTTTGGACTTAAGTAGGTCAAGTTTTCAATATTTTAGAAACTTATCAAGCTTCAACTTTTTTTATTACTTTTAGAATAAAATTTAATTTTTTAAACAAGCTAAGCAAACACTAGCTTGAATTTCGACATTGCTGATCTAAACATTCCGAACTACCTATTTTTGACCAAACTAATTTTGTACTACCAATTTTTGAACACTGCGTGTGCGTGTTTAAAGTTTCAACATTTCTAAATAGTGTTTAGGATTTATTGTGAGTGATACAATACACATAAATAAAACTTACATTCACCAGGGGTAAAAAGCTTAATGTCGTGATGTCGAAATTGCTTCCTGGATATTTTTCTCTTCCATTTTTTTCTGCCTTCTTTTCCGTCACTTTTGTCTTTTTGTGAGGAATGTAAGGGACTACCCTGTAATAATTTATTATAAAAAAAATTAAATTAACGAAACCATTTACTAAATTTGTCAGACTTACTTGAGGGTCTGAATCCTCACTATTATCAGTTTCCATGTCATTTTCGTTGTGAAGCTGCGCTTGGCTGATGATTACTCTTTTCTTGTAAGGCCTCATTTTTTTCTCTTTTGAGTTGTCCTCTTCAAATGAGATGGCATTGGTTGCGCCTATATTGAAATCTTTAAAATAACACAATTTGTAAACGTTCACTGAAAATAACGATAACGTGGGCCGGACTAAATTTTAACCAAATGCAAATTATTAGTTGATAACTCTGTCACCGAGGTGATTATCTGTGGTTTTTATTTTATTGAGTTTTATAAATTTCTAATTATATTTATCATTACCTGATAAAACTGTGTGTACTAGTTACTAGTTATAGTTTGAATCACCTGATCGCAATTTTTTTCCAAGTCATTGAGGAAAGCGTATAGTGGGGAAAACTGTCCGAGTCTGTGCCCTGGACAACCAGGAAATAACGTAACTGAAAGCGTCCTTACAAATACGTACACGTCAGGAATTCCATTTGAAATCGATTATTTTCTAATTTTCTATATTAAATATAAGGGCGACGTGGTTGTATCCCTCTTTGCCCTTTAATAAATTATTGCACGACTTCTTGGTCTTTGATGCATTTTAGCTTTATCATGGTTTTATACCTATACATATAGTACCTAAGAATTATATGATCAATTTCTGAAACAAATATAAATAGGAGTGAGTTACTCAGAGGAATTACTAAACAGTGACTTAAATACAATGAATGAAATCTCGAAAACTAGCAGAGCTACAGTACAGAGTCGATTTCTTTAGTTCTATCCCAAGCCGACTTATTGATACTTCTAAAAAAATAATGTGCAAATAAAAATTAATCAAATAATCAGTTTATTCATTTGGCATTTTTGACATACCTATAAGAAAAACGCGCAATTCTTCGGAAAAGTGCAACTTGACGTTTTGTTTTTATACAAATTCGTGTTTTCCGTTCAGGTTCAAAAAGGGGGTTTGTTCAAGCAGCTTTAAAACGATACTAACCTAACCTAACTGTCACTAATCAACTAGTAATGCAAAACGATTTAAATGGATTCCAGCAAAGATTCTTAAAAGACTTTCTGCCAGAATATTTGCAATGCTGCAACATTACCATAGCAATTCGTTTTATGAGAGATTTTTGGTTTATCAATAATAAAATAAATAAACTAAAATTTTTCTGACAAATGATTCTTGTACCAAATTAGTAACAATCTTATGCCCCTGTTTTATAAAAAAGTAGCTTTTTCTAAAAAAATTGCATTTTCAGCTTTTGACAAATAATATGTTTTTGAGATGAGAAAGATGACGCAAATCTGAAGATAATACTATTTAAACAATTTGCAATTTATCAGTAATTTACTGACAATTGTCAAAATAACTGTTATAAATCTCAGAAGTTTCGAAAACTGTTAAACAGTAATTCTTGCAAATTCCAGGCAAATTTTGACAGTTTTGATAGTGACAGATATCACGTGGTTTTTGGAGGTTAATTTAGCTATCAAAATAACTATCATAAATCTCAGAAATACGTTTTGCATCAAATACTATAAATAAAAATTTTCTTTCTTCAAGAATGATTTTTGGAACTTTTTACCACAGTTTGACAGTGCGACAGTCAGAGACAAAATTGCTTGTCAACCCCACTTGGAGTGAGAAAATTACGGTTTTAAGCAAATTTTTGGAATCCTCATAAGATTTCCTATCTAATAACCTAAAAATACACTACAAAATTTGGTACAGTCAGGGAGAAAAGAGGTGTCAAAGTTTGAACTGCCAGAAACACAGTTTGAAAAGACAGTCAGGAACAAAATCGCCTGTAAAATCCATTTGGAGTGACAAAATGAATGTTTCAAGCACAATTTTGGAATCCTTATTAAATTTTCTGTACAATAACCTGAAAATACCCAACAGAATTGGGTACAGTCAGGGAGAAAAGCGGTGTCAAATTTTGAACTGTCAAAAACACAGTTTGAAAAGACAGTCAGGGACAAAATCGTCTGTAAAATCTACTTGGAGTGAGAAAATGACGGGTTTAAGCAAATTTTTGGAATCCTCATAAGATTTCTTATCCAATAACCTAAAAATACACTACAAAATTTGGTACAGTCAGGGAGAAAAGAGGTGTCAAAGTTTGAACTGCCAGAAACACAGTTTGAAAAGACAGTCAGGGACAAAATCGCCTGTAAAATCCATTTGGAGTGACAAAATGAATGTTTCAAGCACAATTTTGGAATCCTTATTAAATTTTCTGTACAATAACCTGAAAATACCCAACAGAATTGGGTACAGTCAGGACGAAAAGCGGTGTCAAATTTTGAACTGTCAAAAACACAGTTTGAAAGGACAGTCAGGGACAAAATCGCTTATAAAATCCACTTGTAGTGAAGAAATGGCAGTTTTCAGCACATTTTTGGATTCCTCATTAAATTTCCTATCCAATAACCGAAAAATACACTACAAAAAATGGCAATGGCAATACTTACCATTTTGTAAAAATAAACAAAAAGGTTGTCAATTTTCATACAAAATCTAAAAAACGGAGAATTAAAAAATAGGGTTTCTTGTAAAAAAAAATTATAGTCGTCAAACTTTTTTGAATCACCCAGTATACATAGCAGTAATTTTCTAAAATTATTAACGTTTTTATTAACTCACAAATCAAGTCAGTTAATGGACGTCATTCTGTCATTGGGACACCCTGTAAGAAGTTTAGGATACACAGTGTTTTTTTTTAAATTTTACTGTTTGTGGAAAACGAACAATTTTTTTTATCAGAAATACACTTAAAAAATTATGGTTTTGTTCAATGTTCTTACACGTTATTTGCACGGAAATAAAATCATAAATTTCAAAGCAATACAAGGTTTCGTTCATATACAATAAACCATGTGCTTCTAAAAATATTTAACATATTGACGTATTTCAGTAATGTTTAGGACTGGACCTAGGTTCATAAACAACATAAGCCGGTCAATAGTGTATTGATTTTGGTATCGACGATGGTAAACAATTAAGGGCCTTAATTTACGGTCATTGTTCGGTCCAATTAAAAAAAAATATACGAAGCCTAGTTTATCGCCACTTAAATTCACACTTATCGACATCATATATTTACCTATTTAGTCCAATTGATTAATAATCCTCTTAAGAAACTCTTGAGAAACTGCGGAGACTAAAAACGAATTGTTTGACATATGTGCAGCACGACCGAATTGTATCAGACGACTAAACTTAGCAAGAGAGCAAGCGGAATTCAACACGGCTACGCTGTAGGCAGTGTTTATTTTAGTTATATTATCTTATCTTAAAAAATTAGAGATAAGCTATCAAAATGATTCTCAATTCACCAACTGCATGAAAATTTTTGATTAGTGGGTCACTTTTACGTGATTTTTTCTGGTCAAAGTGAATAAACCGGATAGCGAATGTCACGATATCTCTGCTATAGGGTGACGCTGTCAAATTTCTGGCAAAACACGGAAATTAGTCCAAAACCTGTCTTACACTACTGCTCCAGCTTAACGGACTAGAGTACCATCCTGTAGATGAAGATGTTTGTATTGCGAGCAATATTGTGTAACCAGGTTTTTGGGTTTGTAATCGTTTTTAAACGCACGCCTTGCTGTATATTTATTTTAATCTCAAGAGTACAAAGTTGGTTTGTATTTTCAAACGATTTTTTCTATTCAGCGCATTTATGTAATCATGTCTAGAGGATGATTTGATTTGTGTTACATGTCCTAAATTGACAGATGATTTTATTGTTGACTGATAATAACATTTGTTATACAGGATGATTTGTAAGGCGGACAACAGTACTTATACTTAGTAGAAGAGACTTAAGTATGTTGGATGTAAGTCCACATGTGCAGTATGTAAAATCCAGCACAGTTTGTAGTTTGTGAATGGTCAAGCAGCAAGCTAAAATCTGCTTTTTTTTAACATTCACAAACTACGAATAGTGCTGTGAAAGCCGCCATATTGGTCAACCACTTTGCTACTCATGGCATTAGTCTTTCGAAAATATCAAATGTCAAATTGGAAGCGTAAACGTCAACTTTCTGCAAAGTTGCCGGCTTATCTCATATTTGATTGCTATGTCCACTTCATAGCCAATCAGGATATTAACAAACTTCAAATTAAGTTTAATGAAACCTTGATCCAAAAAAAACAATGATCTGCACTGACAGTTGGTATCAAAATTTGATAGGCTCATTTTGAGAAAATGTATATTTATTGAAACTAACTCATCAAACATCAAACGAGTAACAGAAATTTAAACAAAATGCAATTTGCTGAAATTATTTAAGTTTTTTTTAATTAAATCATGCATGTGCATAAAAGTACACTTATTTCAATGATTTTTAGGAACAATCAATCAATGTTCTGCCGATTTTATAAAAAATGTAGTCTGCAACCCATGCAAAAAATCATCTTTTGCACTTACGTGTTAACTACTTTTCACGTTGCGTTCAAAAAGATGTACTTTTTGCACTTGTGGTATAAATAACTATTCTGGCATTCAAATAAGTGATTATCAAGAGTAAATCTCCCATCAGTGTGTGTTAAACATAAAAGAACAACATTGATAACCTATAGCGACGTTACTTACATCAGATATGGAGAGTTCCTTTGATTGTTTATGTTCTTGGAATAAGATTTTGTTGGTTAAATTGTGATTTTCTAAAGAAAACGTTGTATAAAAAGATGTAAAATCCGCAATCAGATCGATTACATTCTCATCAACAAACGTTATGGGACATCGGTAAAGAGAGTATGCACCTATCCGGGCGCCGATGTGCCCTCAGACCATTTTCTCTTGATGGCGATAATCAAAATCAAAGTTATGACAATCAAAACCCATGTACCACAGCGAAAGATAGATTACGAAAGACTTAAAGGTAAAGAAACAAAAAATAAAGTTACCAAAAATCTTAATGAGAAAATACTGACAACCATAGATCCACAGACGGTAGAGGAAGCTAACATGGGTGACGTATGGGAAGAAATGGAGGCTGCCAAGACCAATGTTGCGGAGGCAGAATTGGGACATAAACGAAATGCACAAAAACACGATTGGATGACAGAGGAGATACTGGCGCTGTTTGAGGAACGAAGAGGACAAAGGGAATGGTGATAACTACAAAAAAATCTAGAAAGTCATTAAAACGAAGATAAGAACCGCTAAGAATGAGTGGCTAAAACAACAGTAAGAAGAACTAGAACAACTACAAAGAATACACGATGACTTCAACCTACACAGAAAGATAAAAAAGACGGCAGCAGTATATAGAAAGAGTCCATTACTTAGCGCAGGATGATCACCAGCGTAAAATCATATGGGAAAACTATATTAGCAACCTTTTCGCCAATGAAAGACCCGCTGTTGAAAATGTAGAGACAAAGACCTCTCGGGACCTCCCATCACAAAAGAGGAAATTATAAGAGCGATCAATACATCCAAAGATAGAAAAGCGATTGACCCAAACCGCATACCTGTAGAGTTGCTCAAACTATTGGCATCGACAAAAGCATCACAGTTCTTCACACGATATTTAATCGAATCTATAACACAGGCAAATATCCCGCCAAACGGGTAACATCGAATTTTGTCCCCTTGCCGAAAAAGAACAATGCAACAAAATGTGAGGACCACAGACTAATCAGCCTCATGAGTCACACACTGAAGATATTCCTGAAGATTATCCACTACAGAATATCAATAAAGTGCGAAAGAAGCATCGGATCCACACAATTTGGATTCAGACGAGGTTTAGGCACGAGAGAAGCATTGGTTGCGACTCAAGTACTGATTCAGAACTGTAACGATCAGAGAAAGGACATAATGCTGTGTTTCATCGATTATGAAAAGGCGTTCGACAGAGTCCAACATCATAAACTGATCCAAATCCTAAATAGATTGGACATAGACCAAAATAACATCCGCTGCATTCAAAGCCTATACTGGAACCAAATGGCTGAAGTCAGAGTTGGTAACGATCTCACAGAAGCAATTTGTAGAGGGGTCAGACAAGGCTGTGTTCTCTCCCCACTTCTCTTTAATTTATATTCTGAACCCTAGAAGAACGCAACGTGAGCGTTAAGGTGAATGGTGCATGGGTCAACAATATTCGTTATGCGGACGACACAGTTCTAATTGCAGATAACATGAAGGATTTGCGGGATATGCTTGGGACTGTCGGGGAATGCAGTAGGACATGGTCCTCAATATGAACATCAAGAAGACTAAATACATGATAATTACTCGAGAGCCACAAGAATTTCAAAACTCAAGCCTAACATATGAGAATCAACCAATAGAGCGAGTAAATAAATTTAGATATCTAGGAACGTGGCTGTGTGAAAACTGGGAATCAGACACAGAAATCAGATGCTGGATTGAAAATGCCCGCAGTGCGTTCATGAAATTCAAAAAAGTTCTCACCAATACTGATATCGATCTTGGCTTGAGAATTAGATTTGTCAAATGCTATGTCTGGACAGTGTTGCTTTATGGCATGGAGGGGTGGACACTGAAGGTGAACACTATGAATAAGCTAGAAGCATTCGGGATGTGGTTATATAGGCGTGTACTGAGGATTCCATGGACTGCAAGAAGAACCAACGATGAGGTCTTGAGAATAATCAATAAAGACCGCGAACTGTTAGACACCATTAAACGTCGAAAAACAGCATACCTGGGCCACGTAATACGCAACGAGAGGTACCAATTTCTGCAATTGATGATTGAGGGGAAGATTGAAGGAAAGAGATTAATCGGCAGGAAAAAGATGTCATGGCTCCGTCGACTTTTAAGACTTACAACAAGTATACCTTTTTTACGTAGAAAACATCTTAGAATCATATTTTGAAGTCAGTTCCGTAAAAAAACGTTAGGCAGTGGACAGGACTGAGGACAATGCAAGAACTAATGCATACCATACTGCAGCAGCAGAAGAAGTTTAATACCAAAATAAAATAGCTGTTTTTCAGTATGCAGTGCTACAGAAAACTTATCTGTTGTACTTAAAGTAATTCCGAATTAATATTTGCTACATTTTACACTACTTTTTTATTATCTTACTATTGAGATTAGTTTTATCAATAGTTTTTTATCAATAACTCATAGTAATCAAAATTAAAACTTGCTAACAAAAAAAAACTAGTTCTAGTATTTAGTAATAGAGCTTAATTTGAACGTAAGTAAGAACAAAAAACTTTATCTATTAAAATATTCTCTAGTGATTTTGGTGATTTAAAAATGGATAATAAATTAATACAGCTTTTTATTGACAAATGGGGAAGTCCCCTATTAAAGTGATTTAGTAAGAAGTGTATTTTATTGCATTACAAAATACTATAAAAAATTAAGGAGTATAAGAAGTGTGATCATTTTATTGCATTACAAAATACTATAAAAAATTAAGGAGTATTAATACTTTGATCATAATCTTGATCTAAAGTTACTGCTAACAAATTGGATATGAATTTTACACATAATGGGGCCTTCCCCTATCATGGAAATTTAAATCAAGATTTTATACTTGGTTCTAGGAAGTCGATTTAAAATTGATATCTATTAATATTTTGATTGGCTATGTCCACTTCAACGCCCATAGCCGGGCGTTGCCATATCTCTGCTATTTTAAATATTTAATTTTTTGCCAAAAAAAGTAAATACCAGTTTTTGTGTTAAACAAAGCTAGGTACTAAAAAACTACCACTTTTTTACTTACTTTTTAAGAAAATTAAATAAAAGTTTTTTAAAGTTTATAATTTGCACCAATATGCTGTTAAAATAACTCTAAAAAATCTACATATTAATTCATTTGATAAAAATATTTTGAAAAGTGTAATTGGTTGTATATCAAAGTCGTTATCAACTTTTTTTCTTTTATGTGTGACATTTATATTTATCTTATCTTTATTTATAATTTCAACGACTTTTGTTCAAATTTACATTAACTTTCAATAATACATTTTTCTTACAAACTTCTTCTTTAATTTACAGTTTTAGTTGGTTAATAAAATTAGTCTTTCAATATTTTTTGAAACGTATGTATAAAATTTTGAATCTAAACTGAAAACTGTATCTGTAACCTCGTTAATAATAATACTAATAATAAAAATATCAAACTTAGTACGGGTGTCCATTTTTAGTTGGGATTGTTGTAGAGGATATCTTAACTATTTTTTTAAATATTAAGTATTTGAGAAATGATCTAAAAAGAGAAAGAAAAGAAAGCCTGTAGTATTACAGAAATAAATCATTTTAGATAAAATTTTCGAGCGGGAAACTTTCGGAAATATTCTCAGAAAGTTTGTTTTAGAAAATTTGAGCCAGAAAATTTGACATTTGTAAAATGGTAAATTACTGAAATTGGGGTTTTTTAAGTCAAATTTTAAGGGAAAATTTGCAAAATTGCAATCGTCATAATCAGAAAAAAAGGCTTTATTCGAAAAGGTAAAAATTTAAATATGGCGCTTATAAGAGAAATGAAAGTTGATGGTAAAAACCGAAACGTCAAATAATGGTAGTGCCACGTTGCAGACGAGAGAAAATGTCAATGCTAAACTGTCATTTATTTTAAGTAATCTTATTAAATGTCAACAAAAAAATAAAAACTAATTTTCAAAATTTTGGTTTTTGTAGGATATCCCCGGAAGTAATAGACATTTTTGAAATTTTTAAGACGGCATTTTATTAAACTCTTCTAAATTTTGTGGCACTTCGTAGACCCAAGTTAGTTTTGGTAAATTACGACACTCTGTATATTTTTACATACAGGTCGCTCATCGAAACCGAACCAGGAATGTTTTTAGGAACCCTGTAGATTATTTCGAAAAACCCTCAAACACGTCAATTTTACTTTTGAGGATTTTTTACAAATGTCTACTTGTATACAGCGTATTCCAAAAAAGGCATTAAATTAAAGTCAAGATTTTAAAACAGAAATGTATTTTTTCTAGGGTTGTCCTTAAAATTTGAAGCATTTTCCATGTTGCATGTCTCATACTCAACTCCAACTTTTATGATAATTTCAAATATATATTTTTAAAAAGCTCACAATAAGTCTAATAAAGGCTAATAACTACACCTTCACTGAATTTTACAGAAAAATGTTAATAATAATCGATTTTAACCTAAGTATATCTGAAATATGTATCTCAAAAGTGGCATTTCTCAATTTTTCCCTGAATCTTAAAAACGAAAAGGATTATGAAAATTCTGCTGATGTCCCTGTATCTAAACAATTTACCCTACAAATTTAATTTGTACTCTCCCCTGTAAAAAAGTTACATTGTGGCTTAGAAAGTCTTGCACTGAGAATGCTTTCATCAGAAACAACTACTAAAACGAATAACATATATTTAAAAAGAATTCTCGATTTTAATCGATTAAAAGAATTTCGTAGCTAAATTCAAATTATCGTTATCGTCATTATCTGTAATCTAATAAGATACGAGACACGATGAGTGTTTAGAGTGTATTGCGAGATTATATGGTGTTTAGAGGTGTTTGCGTACTGAGCTATTATTTTTTTAGATAAACCTGGCAAACGAGATAACAAAATATAAAGACTATTACAGATAAGTTTTATCGGCTAAAGGTGCAAACAACTCATTTGATTACATATATGTAGATGGAATTAGCTTTCAGCTGTTGACAATAGGTGTGAAGTTTAACATGTACATTATTAACCTTGAAGAAGTTTAGAGAAAAACTTTTAGACTAGATTTATTTGAATTTTCCTGCATTAAGTACTTAAAATCAAACATTTCTCTTATAGAAGTACATAAAAAAAATATTTTCTAACACCATTCCTATGTAATACTACTTAGATCTCGCTAGAGCCCTTAATACCATTATATGTCACACTGTTTACATTAACGCAGCTATTATCAGAATTGCACCTCGTATCGGTATATAATAGCCCTTCCAGTCATTGACCTTAGGAAAGAAAACTTTCACATGCAACAGGACGATTAAAAGTCGGTTAGGATTTTTTTTATCATAGTTTTAACAGCCTTTTTATAATTTTTAAAGACTTTATCAGTTAGGGAATTATATTGATTGCCAGGCAGGGACAGATAGCAAAAGGGCCTGGTTAACCATTCATAAAACGGTCATTAAACTGTTCGGGAATTTATAGTAACGCATTCGTGGTAGGAAAAGAAGGGTAGGAATCATAAACAACCATAACAATTAAGAAATTGCAGGAATAAAATTAGTACATCAGGTTCAGATAACCAGGTGGACTATTCAGGACAACCAGAAGTAAATGATGATGTTAGTAAAAAATATGGAAAAATTATCTTATGACCTAACCTAACTTAAATTGACCTAAAACAGATTCAAACTTGTACATATTATCATTTAGCCCATTTAATTGGCCAATAAATGTTAAACCTTTCTTTGAAATAATTCAGTTTTTATCCAGGACTTATTTGAAAACCAATCCAAATAATGAACTATTATCTTTTTCTTTTTCTCTTTTTTTCTATTCTCCTTTTTTCTCTCTTCTTCTTTAACCTGGTAGAATACAGTTTTGATCACGAAAATTATGTCGTCGACTTTTTTCTGGTACTTTTTCTTTTTCTGTTCGTCTCTTCTTTCTTCTTCTCTGAGCCTGTTGCAATTCAATTTTGAACGCAAAAATTATATTCATTAATTTTGGTGAATTTTTTTCTCTCCTTTCAAATCTTTTTCTTTTAACGTAGTAAGTAGAATATGATTTTTGGTGCGAAAATTATATCCACTAATTTTGCCGCCTTTTTTTTTACTTCTCTTCTTTCCTTACAATTTTTCTTCTTTTAATCTGGTAGAATACAGTTTTAGATGTGTAAAGTAAGTCCACTAATTTTGGCGTCTTTTTTTTCCGTTCAACTTTTCTTCTTTCATTCTGGTAGAAGAAATTTTTTGTCGCAAAAAGTATTCGACTCTTTTTCTTTACATTTAAAAATATTATTTTTTTAATCTAGGGGAATACAAGTTTTGACTCGAAAATTAGATCCACTAATTTTGGTACTTTTTCTTCTCTACTTTCAATTCTTCTTGACGCTTTTTAAGTTTTCTTTTATCAGCTAAAAAATAAAATTTTTGGCGCAAAAATTCTATTCACTAATTTTGGGGTCTTGTTTTTATTCCTTCTTTTAATTCTTTTTTTCTTATTCTGGTAGAAAAACGATTCGTTCTTCTTTTTTAATCTGGTAGCCTTTTTTTCACTTTTCAATTTTACTCGTTTCAAAGTGATAATCTTGTCTTCTTCTTTTTTTCTCTATTCAATTGTTCTTCATTTAATTTAGTGGCCTTTTCTCTTCGTTTCTCCTCACCTTTTAGTTTTTTTCTTTTAATTTGGTAGCTTTTCTGCTTCTTTTCTTTTCTTCTTTCAATTCATCTTTTTGACAGAGCACAATTTTTGACGCCAAAATTTTAGGGTTGATTTGGTATCTTTTATACTCTTTTTCTTATTCTTTCTTTTTTAATTTTTCTTTTTTCAATACCATTTTTGTTGTAAAAATATATTCTGTCTAGATTTGGCGTCTTTTCTTCATCTTTTAATCTGGTGAACTGGTGGTTCTTATTTTCTCCTCGTGCTTCAATTCTTCTTCGTTTAATCTTGGAACCTTTTTGTCTCTTCACACTTTTGTTTTAATCTGTACATTTTTTTACTTTTTTTCTTCAATCGTTCCTTTCCTTGGCATTTAGTTCTTATTCTTCTTTTTCCCTGTTAGTTTTTTTCTTCTTCTTTTTTTCTCTCTTTTAAATTTGGACAAACATTTTATATAGCTAGATTGTTGCGTTATTCGCATCCATATGTTGTGAAGTATGTGTACTTATATTCGAAACCCTGTTAACTGAGAGAGTTAAAAAGTTGAAAGGTCAATCAATTGCCACGTGCTAAACTTAACATAATTAACAACTGATTACCGGTTTGTACTTGACCGTTACATTTAAAGGTGATTGAGTTGTGTTGGCATAAATTTAAAATTGTATGGAATATTGGAGTATACAAACCTGCTCTGTAACTTTGTCATTTATTGATTCAGCGTAATACTAATAATGTATTCTAAATGTATACTTAACTGCAATAAATCACTATTTAATATCTCCAATTCCAAATAGGATTTTCCTAATAGCATGGTGATTGAATTGTAAAAATAAACATTGAAATTAATAATTTCTTAAATAATCCAGTGTGTTCCAAATTTGTTCTACAGGATGTTTCGGGAGGAAAGGAAAATATTTTTTTTTTGGAAATTCGTTCAAGATGTTAAAATAAGATAAGCATAGTTTGACGTTAGTGACAGTTGTCACGTGATCGTACAACACTATATAGCTAGACGGTCACGTGATTATTGTCAAAAAAATAGACATGGTTTGAATAACGTGATCGTAGAACACTATTTAGAAAATCACGTCAAAATTTATAAATCTCAGAAACATACTACTACACGAAAACGTTTCTAAACCCTGATTTTTGCAACTTTAGAGCATGGTTTGACGTTAGTGACAGTTGTCACGTGATCGTAGAACACTATTTAGATAGACGATCACGTGATAATTGTCAAAATAACTGTCATAAATTTCAAAACACGATTTTATATCAAATACTACAAGAAAACGTTTCTAAACCCTGATTTTTGCAACTTTAGAGCATAGTTTGACAGTTTTAACGTTAGTGACAGTTGTCACGTAAATTTAGAACACTATTTACCTAAACGGTCACGAGACAATTGTCAAAATAACTGTCATACATTTTAGAAACACGTTTTATACCAAATATTGCAGGAAAACGTTTCTAAACCCTGATTTTTGCAACTTTAGAGCATGGTTTGACAGTTTTGACGTTATTGACAGTTGTCACGTGATTTCAGAAGACTATTTAGCTAGACTATGAAGTGACAATTGTCAAAATAACTGTTAAATCTCACAAAATCGGCTTGTTTCGAAAACTGTGTTAAAATGTAATTCTTGCAAATTCCAGTAAAATTTTGATAATTCTGACAATAATGACAGACATCACGTGGTTTTAGAAAATAATTTGGAGTTAGAAAATGACTGTTTTAAGCGAATTTATAGAATCGTTATTAAATTTCCTATTCAATAAATTGAAAAAGTATTTGAAAAGTTTCACAACCAACATAATGGCAATAACGTAATTAAAAACGGTAGATTATATACAAAAAACAGGAGAACGGTAGGAACTACAAAAACGGTATCCATTCGTTCTTTTATTCCATTTTTAATAAGGGGGTAGATTTTGATGGGAGGAGCGAGCGGGATGAAGTTATTGGAAATGAGGTAGATCTACTTCGATCGGGGTAGCTTTGGCAACGCTGCCCGCGATACTGTTTACATTTTACTCTGTTTCTTTTCGTGCTCGAAAAAAACATCACATTTAGGATTAGCATTTGGTCTTGTTCATTGTGGCGCGGCTTTTTTTATAACTTTGATAATTATTTAAATCCAAGTGACAGTAAATGGCAAGGTTTTTAATTAGACAGGATGACAAAGTCAACAACGTGCGTTTTTTGCTAAAAATTCCTCATTTCATGTTTGATACGCGAGAAACAAAGTTGTAAAGACATGACGTCATTTTAGAAACATTAAATTCTAACTATATAGAAGTATCTCATTGCTAATAATTGTTATTAGTCAAAAAATCAACTTACCTAATTATCGCCTTTACTAAATCATTAAGAGGATATAAAGAAACGTGTCAAGTTGGAGTAAAAATTATTTATTTAATAATCTGTATATCTCAAAAATATTATGTATAAAATAAAGTGTTTTTTTTTATAAAGGCACATAGCTGACTAATAATACAGAATCCTGCACAATATACAAAAATCTTATGTGGAAACAATCAATGGCACCGATTAGTAAAAACCTTCAAAACAATTAAAGCATAATTCGTCTTGGACGAAAATACTTTCTCCATATAAAAACGCTCAATCATTACGAACCTAGAAAATAAATAGAAGAGTTTAAGTAACAAAGATTAGAGGGTGTATCACCTTATTTAAGTTATTGCCCAAACAACTGCTATAAAACCAACAACAATTGGTCAGTATAAAAATATAGAGTAAATATTAAACAAAAAAGAACAACAATCGATAGAGAAGTAAATTCGTTGTAACCGAAAATAATAAGCGTTCCCATAACGAGGACAATACTTGTAAAAAGGTACTCTGGAACAACTTGGAAGCGCTTAAAGCTAACTAAGATTAAGTACCGCTTAGATTTATACGTAGCAAAATAATAATACAAAGCGTAACACAGATAGCAAATATAGCACATCAAAACTTATCATACCGGATTAGTATGAAAGTGTAAAACTGGTACTTTTAGGTTAATAAGACAAGTTTAGTGTAAATCTCAGTTCAAATAAACAGGGTGTCCTGAAAACAGTTCAATATGTAACAATTTCGTGGCGCTCAAAGTGTCAACAAAATGTTGGTCCGTGAATTTAGACAGTTAAAAGTAAAAAGATCTATCAACATTTTTTTTTTCATCTTTGCCCATGTTATATTATTTTATACAGTTTTATCTGCAAAAATAAAGCCGCCACAAGCTGTCTAAATATACGGTCCAAACATTGCAAATCAAAAAGATGTAGAATTCTTAATTAAGAATCGAATTAACATTCTATTAAGTCCCAACATCTTTAAATAAAACAGGACACAACTGTTTTCCCAACCCAATATTTTCGGTAAAAAATCCTCATAAAAAAACGCATTAAATGCATTCTAAACATAAAGGCGCGCATCTAAGGCACTAAAAAGTGTTAGTTATTCCGCACCCTAACAACTAAATTCTTTGGATGTATTTAATATGGAAACCGCCTATTTAGCCGTCGAAAAATGACTGGATTTCACTCTAAATCGAAACGAGACGGCTAGTTTTTATAATGATTGTTTCCGTTTTCCAGAATCGCAAAACTGGACGGCAACATGTACAAAATATTGCTCCCGTCCTTTTTAAATGTGGGCGTCTGCACATCGGCGGACACTTGTACGTTGATTAGGCGCTGCTTACCACCCAACGAACACTGGAGCGTTTTGCTTACTTTAACGGGTAAGTCGGTGTTTCGCAGCCTAAAATAAGTTAATTAGCACACTGGAACGGGTGAGATGTATCTTTCAAGAATACTTACTTGAAAAATTGGTTGCATATGGTTCCCACACATTCTCCTATACGGTCTTCTTGCTTTAAACAATGCAGAGAGACCAGTAAATCGTTACCGCCTGGGCAATGCAGGACTAAAAGTTGGTCTTGGCCTGGAGTCACACTAATTCCTAAGAAAAAAAAATAGCCTTTGATGTAACCAGTTACGAAAAGTCCGATTTCGTTTAGAAAATGAGTTTTTACAGCTTAAATGCATGGTGGCTTTGAAGAGCCATGTTAATTTCTCTCTGGCATTGCCATAATTTCTGGCAATTGTCAGATGGTTTCTAATAATGTTAGATAGTTTCCGGCATTGCCAGTTAGTTTCTGGGATTGCCAGGTAGTTTCTAACAATGCTGAATAGCTTGTAGCAAATGTCAAATAGTTTCTGGCAATACTGAATAGTTACTAACAATTGTCAGAGTCTGTAACAATTCCAGATGGTTTCTGGGATTGCCTCATAGTTTCTAACAAAGCCAGTTAGTTTCTGGTGTACNATGAGCGNTTCAAGCAATNGTCCNGTANAATCANANACATAGTATGCTAGCATNATGAAAACGCCGCNGAANNGANCNNATGCNNTNNNGAGTTCCAACCNGANTCTAACGGCACCCNACTAGNCATGANTCACCNTGACNANTCCATAAANGACCATGNCNCATNAGTNCCANGTGGNACGCCAGAGCNNCNGTGCNGGNCNTNGANCNTNAGACTCCAGTAANANTGAAGAGNTGATCCCNTNTCTGCTNTNACGGNTGATNCCANGANCGTGNATGANTGNNAGTTNCTTNGNNTTNNGCNCNCCNTGCGTCNGGTANGNNCAACCANTACTNNGCAGTACACGGGGAGNCGNCTCGCGGGAGCNNGNCTGTNCCATATCGNAAAGCGTAANACGCGCATGGGANNNNTCACCGCCNGTTNAANACCNTAAAANACGGCTGGACTCGCCGACTGCTGCNGGTTANACNTTTTCCNGNTNANCTGCNGGGNTTTTTTTGTCACTCATTGCTTTCACCTAATTTACTCCCTTACTTGACAAGATACGTCAAAATGTCATAGAAAACAAAAGATAGTGCAGATTACAAGCTTTCCAAAAATGTCATAACACTAGTTGATTGTTCATACCGTTTGGCCGCTAGAGGGCGTTAAACATTTTTCCGGCAGTGTTAGAGCTGCTGATGCTGCAACCCTCGGTGGTGCATCAGGACCATTTGCCATTTTGAATTTTTTTGAAAAAAGCGAGTGGGTACTCGTTTTCGACTAATTCGGGGTCAGGGAATCCATTTCTCCAGTCAGTTTGACAGTAACTGTCACCCTGTTCGAGAAACTTACCATAAATCGAATGGGTGAGGAGTTGGAAGAAAATTAACCTCACCATCGTATTCCCCGTCCTCGATTTAGTAGAAAACGAGTACAATCTCAATTTTTTCGAAAAAAATCAAAATGGCGTCTTTTGGACGCCATTTACAATTTCCGCCATTTTGGTTTGAGATAACCCCGGCTTTATGGTACTCGTTTTCGACTAATTCGGGGTCAGGGAATCCATTTCCGCTGTCATTTTTGACATATCTGTCACCCAGTTGGAGAAACGTCATTTTTTTTTTTTTTTTTTTTTTTCACTCACTGAAATTGCCGGTAATCGGTCCTTGGCCCTTGTATTTGAGTATTAGCACGCTCATGTCAATGTCGTAGTCGCCTTGGAAGTAAATCTGAGGCACGTTGACGCGAAACAGGAAACGGTTTCGTTTGAGGTTAGATCTGCAACAAAAATTCGACCATAACTCACATTCTAAACGTCCGATTTGAGTGATTCTTGCGTCAGATGGTAGCTTAGACTGTAGTTAATCCACAGTAAAAAAATCTACACCATCAGACTTAATCCAGGGGCGTAGCAGGCTTAGAAACCCAAGAAAACAGCAAAAACGTGAAATTCAGTGTCCGCGAACGGCAAAAACGCCATAACTCACATTCTAAACGTTCGATTTGGGTGATTTTTGCGTGAGCTGGTAGCTTAGACTGTACTCAATCCACAGTAAAAAAATCAACACAATCAAACTTAACCCAGGGGCGTAACAGCCCTAGAAACCCAAGAAAACAGCAAAAATGTGAAATTCAGTGTCCGCGAACGGCAAAAACGCCATAACTCACATTCTAAACGTCCGATTTGAGTGATTCTTGCGTGAGCTGGTAGCTTAGACTGTACTCAATCCACAGTAAAAAAATCAACACAATCAAACTTAACCCAGGGGCGTAACAGCCCTAGAAACCCAAGAAAACAGCAAAAATGTGAAATTCAGTGTCCGCGAACGGCAAAAACGCCATAACTCACATTCTAAACGTCCGATTTGAGTGATTCTTGCGTGAGCTGGTAGCTTAGACTGTAGTTAATCCACAGTAAAAAAATCTACACCATCAGACTTAATCCAGGGGCGTAGCAGGCTTAGAAACCCAAGAAAACAGCAAAAACGTGAAATTCATTGTCCGCGAACGGCAAAAACGCCATAACTCACATTCTAAACGTCCGATTTGAGTGATTCTTGCGTGAGCTGGTAGCTTAGACTATACTCAATCCACAGTAAAAAAATCAACACAATCAAACTTAACCCAGGGGCGTAACAGCCCTAGAAACCCAAGAAAACAGCAAAAACGTGAAATTCAGTGTCCGCGAACGGCAAAAACGCCATAACTCACATTCTAAACGTTCGATTTGGGTGATTTTTGCGTGAGCTGGTAGCTTAGACTATACTCAATCGACAGTAAAAAAATCAACACCATCAGACTTAATCCAGGGGCGTAGCAGGCTCAGAAACCCAAGAAAACAGCAAAAATGTGATATTCAGTTACGTCAAGTAAAACAGTTTTTTCCTATTTTTTGACAGATAAATTAGGTTAAACTGATTTTTTGTAAAATTTGCTAATTTTGACAGTTAAGTCAGGAAAAACTTTTTTTTTTCGATAAATTTGACAGATAAATTAGGTTAAAATTGTTTCTTGACATTTTTTACAGTTACGTCAAGTAAAACTGTTTTTTTCCAATTTTTTGACAGATTAATGAGCCTGAACTGATTTTTTTACACTTTTGTCAATTTTGACAGTCACGTCAAGTAAAATTGATTATTTCTATTTTTTTTTACAATTTTGACATTTTTAGCAATTTCGACAGATGAATTAGGGTAAAATGAATTTTGGACATTTTTTAAAGTTGTGTCAATTTTGACAGTTACGTCAAGTAAAACAGTTTTTTCCTATTTTTTGACAGATAAATTAGGATAAACTGTTTTCTGATGTTTTTCACAATTTTGACAGTTATGCCAAATAAAACATTTTTCTATTTTTTGACATTTTTAACAATTTTGACAAATGAGTTAGGTTAAACTGATTTTTTGTAAAATTTGCCAATTTTGACAGTTACGTCAGGAAAAACTTTTTTTTTCGACAAATTTGACAGATAAATTAGGTTAAAATGGTTTCTTGACATTTTTGACAGTTACGTCAAGTAAAACTGCTTTATTTTGTATTTTTTTACAGTTACGTCAAGTAAAACTGTTTTTTTTTTCAATTTTTTGACAGAGAAATGAGTTTAAACTGACTTTTTGTCAATTTTGACAGTCACGTCAAGTAAAATTGATTTTTTCTATTTTTTTTACAGTTTTGACATTTTTTGCAATTTTGACAGATGAATTAGGTTAAAATGGATTTTTGACATTTTTGAAAGTTGTGTCAATTTTGACAGTTACGTCAAGTAAAATTGTTTTTGTTGATAACAATTCTGTATGTATATGAACACTATATTAGTTTATAAGTCAACTGTCATGTGTGTCATTCAGTTAGAAGTTGAATATATTGCTGTCTTGAGGCTTTCTTAGACATATCTAAAATTGATTTAAAAATTAAGTTTGGTACTTATCCTAATTTTGAATTAAGTACTTACTTTTGCCGGGAAAAAAACTGTAAGGCCCGGTTGTAAAAACTAAGATTAAACTGAGTTCCGTATGAAAACCAAGTTTATCCTAAAAACAGTGTTGCAAAACAGCGGTTTACATCTTAAACCTGGTTTTGACCTACGGTTTCAGTAAACCGTCGTTTTTCTTGGATTAGACCTCGCTTAACCTAACTTTTTACAAGTCGTACAGAGGTATTAAATTACGTTTCCTGTTTAATTTCTGAAAAGAACTTACAGATGATGAAGATTTTCTAGAACTAGTTAATATCTTGCAAGAAGGACCAAGAAGGCGTCGCTTTTTCAGAATAAGGCAAAATCATTTCTTAGAATGGAATGAGCTAACAGTTTTTAATGAGATTTCGTCTATCAAAACAGACATTCAGATTTATTCTTAGCGAATTAGAGCCCTTAATAGCCTTGCCCACACTTAGGTAAGTAAAAGTATTGTCACGTTTGGTCATATCGACAAAATACATGTACGCAGGTTTATTGAATTCTATAGATTTTTCTGATACTTGTTTGACAATGAATATTGCATCGATAGTGGATCTGTTTTTTCGGAAGCCTTGTTGTTCTTCTCGTATGTTTATGGTTTTTTCATGATTTCTTCCAGCATTGCTTTTGTAAATGCTTTGAGTGTGCTATCAAGCAGTGTTATTGCACGATAGTTTTCTGGATTTGTTTTCTGTCCTTTTTTAAAAATGGGTATGGTTACACTATTCTTCCACTCGTCCGGTATTTTTCTCTCTTCTATGATATTGTTAAATAGGGTTAATATTTTGTTCTGTAGGTTGTTTCCGCCATATTTAAGCATCTCATTGGTGATCTCGTCTGGTCCAGGACTTTTTCTATTTTTAAGGGACTTTAAGATGCTTTGTATAGTGTCAATTGTTAATTGAATATCGTTATCCTCCTCATGCTCATTCTGTAGCTGTTCTATGTCTTCCTCTTCCTTATATAGATTTTTTAATAGTATATTCTATATTAAGAGCGGAAAGTAGATGTTTGCCGCTTGCACATGAAAATTGCAGCTTGAGGCGAAGCCGAACGCTGCAATCATGTAAAAGCGGCAAAAGTACTTTCGGCTCGAAATATAGACGATATTTTTTCGACGACTGCTGTGGAGTGGAGTAGAAGGACATTTCACATCATTTTCGTAGCTCGAACTCATTGTCACCGATAAATCACTTTGACGGAATGGCTTTATTTCAAACAGGTATGTCAAGCGTTGTTATGAAAACGCCGAAAAAGTTGGTGAGTAGATTGTTAGTAGAAAGCGAAAACGCTCTAGAGCAGAAAATCTCTCTTTCTGCTCGCGCGCGGCAAATAACCCCTTTCTGCTTCTAAATGGAAGCGTACATGAGGTACTTTCAAAGTAAGTCGTCGAAAAAGTATGTTTCCCACTGCTCTGATGTGATTTTATTGGTTTTGCACTGTATCTTTGACTTCAAGCTTGTTTCTTCTTAGCATTCCCCATATCTTTCTCTGGCTTCCATACAGGTCTCTCTCCATATCTTTTATGAATTTTTCCCAATGGTTCTCTTTTAGTTCTTTTATCTTTGCGTTTACTTCGTTTCGTTCTCTTCGGTAGTTGTTCCAGTTTTCAGTGGTCTTATTTCGTATATATTGAATGTATGCATTTTTCTTTTGTTTAGCGAGTTCCTTCACTTCCGGCGTAAACCAAGGCGTTCTATTGATTTTGTTGACATCTACCTGTCTCTTTCCAATTGATTCCATGGCGGCGTCTAGTATGTTACTTTTTAATGTTTCCCATTGTTGGTCTATACTGTCTTGAGTATTAACTGGCCTTTGCAATATTTTCTTTTTTAATCGGTCTTCGTATAGGTATTGTGTGCTCTGGTCTTCTAGTGATTCAACGTTGAATTTACTAATTATTTGTGGAGTTGGTTTTGAAGTTTTAGGAATTTTTTTAGTCTCATTTTGCAAAGTATCAGCTTATGATCGCTTCCAGAGTTGGCGCCATTTAAGGTTCGTACATCTAATATTGTTTGGGGGGGCGACTTTTCTGTTAGTGATAATATAGTCTAATACCGACTGTTGCCCTCTTGTATTCTGCCATGTGTATTTGTACTTCATATCATGTTGGAAGAAAGTGTTGTTGATTCTCATGTTGTTGTTTGCACAGAATATTTTCATAAACTCTCCATTTTCGTTAGTAGTCTCTTCGTTAAACCTCTGCATTACGCCGTCCAGTGGTTCGTTTCCTATCCTTGCATTTAGGTCCCCCATAATAACGATTTTATCTTGTGCCCTTATTCTGTCCACTACCGCTTGCAATTCTTCATAGAATCTCTCTCTTTCCTCTCTTTCCTTGCTTATATCTGGAGCATAAACGCTTATAAAATGGATCTTTTCATGGTTAATACTCACTGTTACTTGTAGTATCCTATCATTGTCTAAATTCCTCAATTTGAATGTTGTTTACTACTTCAATTTGCCTTATTTCATCTTCATCTAGTTCAGGTTCGGGATCTTAAAAGCGTCTAGAGACATTATGTAAGACAGCTGTTGCTATAACGATGGCCTCTACTTTAACAGTTTTTATACGAATACCGAATGATAAAATAGGAAACCTTCTTTTCCATATTCCAAAGCATCGTTCTATTGGGTTTCGGGTTCTTATTTGAGACTCATCGAAAAGATTTTCAGCTGCTGTTACAGGATTATTCAATGGAGTAATCAGATAATTTGTTACTCCATATCCACTATCTGCCACTAATAAATGATTATTAAGATCACCTAAGAAGGATGAATAAACAAAAAGAAATTATGAACACCATCAAGATCCGAAAACTGCAATATCTGGGCCACATCATGAGAAACGACTCCAGGTACTCCTTACTCCAGACAATCATCCAGGGAAAGATCGATGGAAGAAGAGGTCCAGGAAGGAGAAGAATATCTTGGCTGCATAACCTCAGGAAGTGGCCCGGAAAAACATCAACCGAACTCTTCCGCATTGCCGTAAACAAAGTTAGGCTCGCCATGCTGATTGCCAACATCCGTAACGGATAGGAACCACAAGAAGAAGAAGAAGAAAATCACCTCTTTCAAATCTGCGTCGTATTTGAAAAAATTAATGCATCGTGGGTGGATCCTGGCCAACGACATACTAGATCTTGGAAAAAGCATTCTGAGTTGCAGATTGCTTGAACGTTGAATGAAAAGAAACCTTTTCTGTTTCGATAAAGTTCTGCTTCATCACCACCCGGGGATAATATTTTTACATGGGTGCAATCTAGTGCACCAATACATTTGGGAAAACGACTTATGTGGTAAAAGCCCTGTGAGACCTTTCTCAATGCTTCATCATGTTCAGGCATCTGGATAAATTGATTGTATAAACTTGCAAGAGCTCGGACCACCCTCCATATATGTCTGCTGGCAGTTGCTTTGTCGACACCAATAAAATCACCCACAGCTTGCAAAAAATCTGAGTGTCATCAGGGGCGGCTCCTCAATAAGTGCACATGTGCACGTGCACTCCCAAATTTTGAGTCCAAAAATGCATGTTTTTATTATAAATTTTATAATGATTGAAATAATTTTCTTTTAATACCAAGTATTATTAATATTGGAAATAAATGAGCTTTTAATAATAAATAAACGAAATCTGGACGAATTACGGATCACCGCCGCCACCGTGCACTGTGTGTCGTGGTAAAATCAAGTGCACAGCTCATGGGTAAAGTAAATCTGATTGGTCTAACTTACACCGCGACTGTCTAGAGTCAGTCGATGTTTTAAGCTGGCCCGTGTGCACAATTAGATTGTGCACTCGGTGTTTTTTCTTATCCTTATATCCTTATTTAAGTTTGAGCGTGGTCTCAAAAAATTTTTGTCGGTACTCTTTGAAATTCAATATCTCGGTAACATGAGGAGCTACAGAGGCCATTTTTAACCCATTTTGTAGTATTTTTTATGCTTTTTTCGAATGGCATAGGAACGAATTTCCTGCGAATTTAAATAAAAGAGCTACGATTTTTCAAAAAGTAAAAAAATGCAATTTTTGTCAAAAGTGCAATTTTGGCAATTTTTTATTTTGCTCTATAAGGGTTCCAATGCACAGCAAAGGGCATATTTATACAAAAGAACCTTAAATTAGGTGAAATAAGCACAAAAAAAGCACTTTAAAATTTTTCAAAAAAATTGAATGATAAAACTGTCGTTGTCCTCTTTCACGTCCAAAAATTCGATCAAACCTATGCCGGAAATTACATTATAAGGAAAAAATCAAAATGGCCGCCATTTTGAATTGATCTAGGTTAGGGTTGACGGTACTCGTTTTCGACTAATTCGGGGTCAAGGAATCCATTTCTGTAGTCAGTTTGTCCGTATAAGTTACTCAGTTCGGGAAACTTAACTTTTCGTAAAAATCTGGGTTTGGGGGAGAGTTACGCAAAAATTAACGTCACCACTGAATTCCCCATCCTCGATTTAGTAGAAAACGAGTACAAACTTGATTTTTTACGAAAATGTCAAAATGACGCTTGTGCAGGCCATTTGCAATTTCCGCCATTTTGGATCGAAATAGCATAGGGTTGATGGTACTCGTTTTCGACTAATTTGAGGTCAAGGAATCCATTTCTGCAGTCAGTCAGTCTGTATCTGTCACTCAGTTTAAAAAGATTGTGTTTTTATTAAAAAAATGGGTTTAAATACAAATTGTGAAAAAATGAACGTCACCACTGAATTCCTCATCCTCGATATAGTAGAAAACGAGTACAAACTTGATTTTTTACGAAAATGTCAAAATGACGCTTGTGGAGGCCATTTGCAATTTCCGCATTTGCAATTTTGGATCGAAATAGCATAGGTTGATGGTACTCGTTTTCGACTAATTCGGGATCAGGGAATCCATTGCAACTGTCAGTTTCGACCTTGTAGTATTCTTTATGCTTTTTCGAATGGCGTAGGAACGAATTTTCTGCGAATTTAAACAAAAAAGCTACGATTTTTCAAAAAGTAAAAAAATTCAATTTTTGTCAAAAGTGCAATTTTGACAAATTTTTATTTTGCTTTATAAGGGTTCCAATGCACAGCAAAGGGCATATTTATGCAAAATAACCTTAAATTAGGTGAAATAAGCACAAAAAATACCCTTTTTCAATTTTTCACTTTTCAAAAAAATTGAAAATCATGAAAATTGGTTTAAAAACTAAAAAATTAGCAAAACTATGAAAATTGATCAAAATCACGAAAATTGGTTTATAAACTAAAAAATGAGCAAAATCATGAAAATTACAAATACACATGGCAGAATACAAGAGGGCAACAGTCGGTATTAGACTATATTATCACTAACAGAAAAGTCGCCCCCCAAACAATATTAGAAGTACGAACCTTAAATGGCGCCAACTCTGGAAGCGATCATAAGCTGGTACTTTGCAAAATGAGACTAAAAATTCCTAAAACCTCAAAACCAACTCCACATATAATTAGTAAATTCAACGTTGAATCACTAGAAGACCAGAGCACACAATACCTATACGAAGACCGATTAAAAAAGAAAATATTGCAAAGGCCAGTTAATACTCAAGACAGTATAGACCAACAATGGGAAACATTAAAAAGTAACATACTAGACGCCGCCATGGAATCAATTGGAAAGAGACAGGTAGATGTCAACAAAATCAATAGAACGCCTTGGTTTACGCCGGAAGTGAAGGAACTCGCTAAACAAAAGAAAAATGCATACATTCAATATATACGAAATAAGACCACTGAAAACTGGAACAACTACCGAAGAGAACGAAACGAAGTAAACGCAAAGATAAAAGAACTAAAAGAGAACCATTGGGAAAAATTCACAAAAGATATGGAGAGAGACCTGTATGGAAGCCAGAGAAAGATATGGGGAATGCTAAGAAGAAACAAGCTTGAAGTCAAAGATACAGTGCAAACCAATAAAATCACATCAGAGCAGTGGGAAACATGCTTTAAAAATATATATAAAGAAGAGGAAGGCATAGAACAGCTACAGAATGAGCATGAGGAGGATAACGATATTCAATTAACAATTGCCACTATACAAAGCATCTTAAAGTCCCTTAAAAGTAGAAAAAGTCCTGGACCAGACGAGATCACCAATGAGATGCTTAAATATGGCGGAAATAACCTACAGAACGAAATATTAACCCTATTTAACAATATCATAGAAGAGAGAAAAATACCGGACGAGTGGAAGAATAGTGTAACCATACCCATTTTTAAAAAAGGACAGAAAACAAATCCAGAAAACTATCGTGGAATAACACTGCTTGATAGCACACTCAAAGCATTCACAAAAGCAATGCTGGAAGAAATCACCAAAACCATACGAGAAGAACAACAAGGCTTCCGAAAAAACAGATCCACTATCGATGCAATATTCATTGTCAAACAAGTATCAGAAAAATCTATAGAATTCAATAAACCTGCGTACATGTGTTTTGTCGATATGACCAAGGCTTTTGACAGAGTACGCCTAAAGGATGTTTTAGAAATAATGAGAACAAAAGGTCTTAATCATAGACTAATTAACCTAACATACGACATTAACACCCAGTGTAAAACAAAAATCAGGGCAGGACATATGACAACAAAAGACATAGAGATCAACACAGGAATTAGACAAGGCGATTCACTTAGCCCCTTCATATTTAATTTGATAATGGATAAAATAATTGAAAACCTACCCAAAACTGCTGGATTCAAAATGGGAGGCACATTCTTCCATGCCGTCTGCTATGCTGACGATGCTGTCCTTATTGCGGATTCCGAGGAAAATCTCCAAAGATTACTACATTCCTTTAACACTCAAGCAAAAGAATTAAATATGGTCATTAACACCGAGAAGACCAAATGCTTAGTAACATCTAAAGAATCGATAAGATGCAAGTTGGAAATAGATTCTAAAATTATCGAACAGGTAAACCACTTGAAGTATCTGGGAGCAGAAATAACGAGCCATGGAAATCTGTATAACGAAGTTAGAGAGCAAACAATGAAGGGGGCTAGAATTTCGGGATGCCTGAGAGAAATTGTCTGGAAGAACAAATACCTTAACACCGAAAGCAAAACGAGAATATATAAAACGGCCGTAAGACCTATCATAACAAACGCGGCAGAGACAAGATCAGACACAAACAGAACTCTACAACTGATGAGAACAGTCGAAATGAAAACATTAAGAGCCATACAAGGCAAAACGCTACACGACAGAATTCGGAATGAAGATATTAGGCAACAATGCGAAATACAGGACATAGGAAGGTGGGTGAGACGAAGATTTTGGAACAAACATATAAAAAGAATGGAGGACAGCAGACTCGTCAAAGCCGCAAAAATGAACAACCCAGTAGGAAAAAGATCACAGGGAAGACCACCAAAACGATGGCGAGAATGCTGGACATCATCCTCCGGGGAGGGCATGCTGGCAATGAACAGGCAGTAGCCTACTAATATGGTTCACCATGTTAGAAAGAAAGAAGAAGAAGAATTTAGACAGGCAAATAATAGGATAAATGTAAATAACATTGTTAGACGCCAATTAATATATGAGTATTTTGCCCAACTGCAATAGAATTACTTGTAAAACTATTGGTGTTTATTTTATCAATTTCCTGAGAAAATTACTTATCTACTTGAAAAATGCTGATTTAAATGCCATTTTGTCAAGCTTGTACATATGTACCTATATTATTAAAAAAATAACAGTTAAAAGTAGCCAGAGTTTCCATTTATTGCATTTTATTATTTTTAAATATAAAATAAATTAGAAAAACAAATTACTTATACAAAGACAAGTAGGCAATTAACTCTTTAAATTTTGTAGAAGTGCCAGTTTTTGTAATTGATGTAATTCTTTCTTCATTTTTTGTTCTTCCAACAGATTTTCGATAAGCAATTTACTTTCATTTTTCATAACTTCTATTCGCTAGTTCCAATGTATGCTTTTCTTCCAAAAATTTAGCTTTCAGTTCTCCTTCTCGATCAATCCAAATTTGTTTGTCATTTTCTGAAATAGCTTTTGCTTCAGCCCACTTGCTAACTTTTTTCATTACTTCATTTTCCTTTCTTTCACTATTGCTTTTTCCTATAATTTTTAAATGATGTTATTTTCAAAAAATGTAAATTAAAAATATGCTTTTAATTATTACCTGTCTTTAAAATTGCAGATTTGGGAGTTTTCAACATGTTGGGTGTATATTTTGCCCAACTTGTGCTTTGTGGTTCTTCAATTGTAACTTCAGATGATTGCTTGGATGTTACATTATCTCCAATCACTGTCATATTGTGTTGTATTAAATATCAGATTAATTGGGGATAAATTATTGGCCATATTCAAGAGAGGGCAGAGTACTATGTAGCTGCTAACATTATTGTTATGAAAACAAAGAAAACCCCATCATATAATTTTGAAAAATTGTTTCATAGCTCCTACAAAGAGCTTTACCGCCTTGAATCTGCACAATATTGTTAGTTACATACCTGTTAGTGGAATGTCATCAAATTCCAATACAGTAAGTTCATTGAGATTCTCAGATATTGCAATATTACCTGAAAAAATTGTTATGTTTTATTTATAATACTATGTACCTACTTTCAAACAGCAGCTAAATAAAATAATTTGAGTCCTGCCTTTTGTTAAGTAACAACTTGATGTACATATTATATCTGTCATGTGCTTACCATCCACACTAGTAGATATTTCTATATTACTGGTTTGAATTTCTGGCATCACTTTATTCACTGATATATCATTTTCTATTTAAAAAAATATCTACTATTAATATTGATGGCGCTAATTACTTTAAGTACCTATCTTCTTAAGAATACTATGCCATAGGAATAATATAAGAAATACAGCTAACCTGATGAGATTGCATCCCCACCAAACTCTGTGGAATGTCCTTGTACCCTTGCTGTACCCAAAATTTCCTGAATTTTGTTATCTATGTCATCAATTTTGGTTTTCTTTTCAGGGCCTCCCCAGTTCCATAGTTATAATATTTTTCTTCTGAAAACTTCTTTTTTGTCTTTTTTCTTCATGTTTTCATACTTCCTTCTTAGAATTATGGCAGATCGATAAGTTGTGCTGCTTGAATTAAATAAAGTTTCGATTTCAGCCCAGCAACCATTCTTTTTATTATTGGCCCCACTGTCTGTTTTTTTATTTTCTAATACACTAGCAAACTTTTGCACCAAGGACAGAAGAAGTGCTTCTTCTGTGGATGAGAAATTAGATGTTCTTTTATTCTCTCCCATCTCCAACGGTCAAACGGAGCAGATTATAATAAACAATTAAATAAAACAAATATTTAAATAAATAAACTGTTGAGTACAACGCCAAAAACAAGACAAGCAGTGTTGCCACAAGCTGATATATTTTCGAGCGAGTTTTCCTGTTGAAAACGAGCGAGATTTTTTTTTAGAATAAATCGGTCAAATTTTGCGAATTTAAGTTGAAACAATTTAAAAAATATTTATACAGTAATCAGAGTTGTAATTAAATCAATTTTAAGGATAAGATCATGAATTGATGATTCAACTAATTCATACAATCTTGTCCCACTGTCTTCAGTTCTTCTGTTTGTTCTGTTCTGACACTTCTGACAGCGTGTCAGCGTCAGCAGTGATAAATTGGCGTTTCGATACGCCATCTGATGGTCAATTTTGAAAAAAATCTAGGATGCCAAAATTTTTTTCAAACTTGACCACCAGAGGGCGTATTTCTTATCCTCAAAGGCCAATATCGCCAATAGTTTGCTCGTTGCTGGACTGCTCGTAAGTTAAAATGTTACAAAAAATAAAAAACAACAAACATTAAACAAAAAATCAGTTACTTTACTTGATTTTAATTAGGCAAAACATAAATTAAAATATACTCTAAACAGTGATAGAGAGATCAAATGTCAACGAATCATACATCTACATTGTAATGTAATGTACAAATTCAAACAAAAAGTAGTTTTTTTCCTAACTAAAAGTCTGTTATAAAATAAAACAAAAAATAAAATCTCAACAAAGAAAGAACATAAAAATTCTTAATTCTTAAATAAATAAAATAATGCTCAATAGTTAATAGTGTATTTCCTAATACAGGAAATTTGGTGAAAAAAATATGTCATTTTCGGAAACCTTTTTATATACCTTACTTAAAACAAATAATAGAAGTATGTATAAAAATAATAATATAGGAAAAAAAACAAATGCAAATACTACCTGTCCATTTTATTTAAATCATATGCTTCTGAATCCCCTGATAGGCCTGATATGTCTTAAGTTTCTATGCACTTCTTTCTGATCACTTGCTTATTATGTACTTGAGGATTCCTACGTCGTTTCGTCGTTTTTTTGTTTTTTATTTCTTAGTTTTTAAGAAATATATGTTTACAGTAAACCTTAGGGCTTACTTCTTAAAATAAAACTTCAAAAATAGTGTCGCTTTTTGTTTTGACTACTTGATACTGATAGTATGGATAACTACTTGATTACTGGATACTTTGAATTTGAATTTGGTTTTTTGGTTATCGGTTATGGTTACTTTGATGACTTTGACGTTGAAGCTGTAGCGTCAACCGGCGTTTTTACGTCGATTGGTACGACATCTGTCAAGGGGAGAATAAGAGTGAGATTTCGGGCGCCAATGTTTCGGACACGAGTTCCAGATATATTGTTCTTTGTACAATCTTCTTGTTGAGAAAATGTCTCAAGGTTTCCCTTAATGTGAATAAAGCATAATTAGTGATATTGGAGCAGTTTGATTTACACGTGGAGTGTTGTGATTAGTCAACAACGAGCCTACTGACCACGACACCACCACAATTGGTGACCCTTCCGACCTTCGGACACACTCCTTCCGTTTTCAATCTTCTGGGACCCTTTGGGACGACTGGAAACATCTAGCACCATGTCTCATCCATCGGCAAGCATCCAACATGACGATCAACCACCATCGACATCTGGAAGTGGGAACATCCCAAACCCGGAAATCAACCAACAATACGTGAGTAGAGTAGCGATCAAACCTCCTCCTTTTTGGAAATCCGATCCAAAACTTTGGTTTATCCAACTTGAGGCGCAATTTGAGCTCTCTCACATCGTTCTGGACAGTACAAAATATAACCACGTTTTGAGTGCCATTGACACGGACATATTAACCCAAGTGACTGATTTTCTAATTAATCCTCCTCAGCAGGGTAAATATGAGGGAATTAAAAACCGACTAATATCAATATACTCCGACTCCAGTGAAAAAAAACTGAGGAAATTGCTGTCAGAAACTTCCTTAGGTGATCGTAAGCCATCACAACTCCTAAATGAAATGACTCGTTTAGGTGGCAGTTCCGTCTCTCAGGAAATTCTGAAGACTCTATGGCTCCAACATTTGCCAACCCAGATTCAGTCTGTACTAGCCGCTAGTAGCGATTCTCTAGAAAACTTATCTAAAATGGCAAACAAAATCGCGGAAATCGAACAGCCTCAATCTTTTGCTGTTGCTGCCGACAGTCATAGCAACCTTGTTGATATTGTACAAAAGTTAGCTCAACAGGTAGAGGAACTAAAACTTTGCCGGAATCAGAACGCCTTCAGACGCAACAGGTCAAGGACGCCTCATCGCACTCGTCAGAACCAAGAAAATTCCACGTCGGCACCGAATATTTGTTGGTACCATGCCAAGTATAAGAACAAAGCCAACAAATGTGTACCTCCATGCAGTTTCTCTGACCAGGAAAACGATCAACCACGCAATTAAACGCGGCGACAAACTGCGTGGTTGAATCTGGTCGCCAAGATGTCCAGAAGATTTTCACTAATGCAGTAAGTTACAGACTAATTATTAAGGACCCTTTGACAAAAATTAGGTTTTTAATAGATTCAGGCTCTGATGTATCAATAATCCCTAGCACTAGCAGTGATAAAAATAACTTAAACCCAGATTTTACCTTATATGCAGCAAACAATACTTCAATCCCTACATTCGGTTCTAAAATTTTAAAATTAAGTTTAGGTTTACGAAGAACTTTTTCCTGGCCATTTACTATTGCCAAAACTAATCAAGCAATAATTGGTGCGGATTTCTTACACCACTTTAGATTATTGGTGGATCTTCGACAGAACTGTTTACTGGATACGACAACCAAGTTGATTACTGGTGGATCATTAAGTCTTACACACTTACAATCAGTGTGCACCTTATCACCCAAGTGTAAGTATTTCGATCTTTTGAAACATTATCCTAATATAACTAAATTTTCTTCCTTGCCTATTGACATCAAACACAATACTGTACACACTATCTTGACTAAAGGACCTCCAGTCACTACTAGAGCTAGACGACTACCACCTGACAAATTAAAAATTGCTAAGCAAGAGTTTCAATACCTTTTGGAGCAAGGAATTTGTCGCCCTTCTAATAGCCCGTGGGCCAGCCCTTTACACTTAGTTAAGAAAAAGTCTTCAGGAGACTGGAGACCAGTAGGTGACTACCGACGCCTCAATTCGATTACTGTAGACGACAGGTACCCTATCCCTAACCTCCAGGATTTTTCTCATTTTCTAAATGGTAAACAAGTCTTTTCAACTTTAGATTTGGTTAGAGCCTACCATCAGATTCCTCTAGATGAATGTTCAATCCCCAAAACCGCGATTATCACTCCTTTCGGTCTTTTCGAATTTACCCGCATGCAATTTGGACTGCGAAATGCTGCTCAAACCTTCCAGCGATTCATTCACGAGGTGCTTAAAGATCTAGACTTCTGTTTTCCATATATTGATGACATTTTAATAGCCTCTGACAACGAGAGTCAACACACCCAACATCTGCAGATCATTTTTAAAAGATTTAGTGATTATGGACTAGTTATAAACTTACAAAAATGTGTTTTTGGCGAAAGTCAAGTGACCTTTTTGGGACATGAAGTGTCTTCACAAGGTTCTAAACCACTAATCGACAAAGTTAATGCTATTTTAAACTATCCTCTTCCTAACACAGTTTCAGAGCTTAGAAGATTTCTTGGAATGTTGAATTTCTACAGGAAATTTATTCCTCATGCCGCAGCTAACCAATCAATCCTTCACTCTCTTCATAATAATTGTAAAAGAGGGGACAAAACCAAGTTAAATTGGTCAGAAGAGTCATTATGCGCTTTTAACCTTTGTAAGCAAGATTTAGCTAATACATCTATGTTAGTTCATCCCTCATCAACCGCTCCGATTTCTTTAACAGTGGATGCTTCAAACTTTGCAATGGGGGCAGTTTTAGAACAATTTGAAGACGATTCTTGGAAACCCTTAAGCTTCTTCTCAAAGAAAGTTTCAAAAGCTCAGGTAAATTATAGCACATATGACAGAGAGTTGTTAGCAATTTATTCTGCAATCAAACATTTTCAGTACCTTCTTGAAGGGAAACCCTTTACAATTTTTACTGATCACAAACCACTAACATTTGCCTTCAAGCAGAAAATGGATAAAGCCTCACCAAGACAAGTTCGACATTTGGATTTTATCTCTCAATTTTCCACCGACATTAAACACATTAGCGGCAAGAATAACATTGTAGCGGACGCACTCTCTCGAATCAACAGTATTGATTTCCCTCAGGTCATTGATTATGAAGTTCTGCGTGAACATCAATCTACGGACCCGGAACTATTAAATTTGCTTTGTAACCCAGAACAATCTTCTCTTAAACTTAAAGAGTGTACATTTTCTGACACTGCTACAGTAATTGTTTGTGACTCATCTCAATCCAAAATTCGACCTTTCATACCCAAAAGCTATCGTCATTTTATTTTTAAAAAATTCCATAACATTTCACACCCAGGCATTAAAGCTACTAATAAGCTTATAGCTGCACGATTTGTATGGCCTTCAATGAATAAGGATATTCGCCAATGGACGAAAGCGTGCATTAATTGTCAAAAATCCAAAGTTAATCGACACACTATCACTCCATTTAAACAAATCGAGATTCCCAACTCTCGTTTTGAAGTTGTTAATATGGACATAATTGGACCTTTACCATCTTCAAATGGGTATTCTTACTGTCTCACCTGTATTGACAGATTCACTTCCTGGGCGGAAGCCTACCCTATCAGTGACATAACAGCTGAGACTATTGTTTCAACATTTTATAATAACTGGATTTGTCGTTTCGGAACTCCATTGCGAATTATAACCGATCAGGGCCGTCAGTTCGAAAGCTCGCTTTTCAAATCCTTGTCAACATTATTAGGATGTAAAAGGATTCGTTCTTCACCATACCATCCTATGACTAATGGGAAAATTGAGCGCTGGCACCGAACTCTTAAATCCGCCATCATGGCGCACGCTAACCCTAAATGGTCTGAGATATTGCCAACAGTTTTGATGGGACTTCATTGTGCAATTCGAGAAGAGATGGGAGTTTCTCCTGCAGAAATGCTTTATGGAACTACACTCCGTTTACCTGGAGAATTTTTTGAAACCTCCAGAGAAGAGACAGACCCTATTACCTTTGTCGGCAAACTCAAAGAAAAAATGCAGTTTTTAAGACCAGTATCTTTTAATCACCATTCACAGCCAAAAATTTTTGTTTCACCTGAATTGAACAACTGTACACATGTTTTTGTTAGACGTGACGCAGTAAAAAGACCCTTACAACCTCCTTACGACGGACCCTTCCTTGTAAAGAAACGTTTTGACAAATATTTTTCAATTGCTATAAAAGACAAAGATGTAAATATTTCAATGGATCGGTTGAAACCGGCCTTTTTATTACCTCAAGATATTATCCTGCACGACCACTCATATGCTAGTATCAGCAATGTCCAGGATCCAACCTTAACTAAAGGCGTTAACAAAAAAGTCAAATTTCAAATTTAATTAAGTATTAATAGTATAAGTACATATCTTGTATTTTTATTTTACTGCTGTTAATATGTTTTAACATGTTTATGATTAATTTGTTTAATTAAGCTGTTATCTTGTCAGTTAATATGTTGTGATTTTTAACTTAAGATTAAAATTACTCCGTTACTGGGTGGGGAGTATTGTAGCGTCAACCGGCGTTTTTACGTCGATTGGTACGACATCTGTCAAGGGGAGAATAAGAGTGAGATTTCGGGCGCCAATGTTTCGGACACGAGTTCCAGATATATTGTTCTTTGTACAATCTTCTTGTTGAGAAAATGTCTCAAAGTTTCCCTTAATTTTAATAAAGCATAATTAGTGATATTGGAGCAGTTTGATTTATACGTGGAGTGTTGTGATTAGTCAACAACGAGCCTACTGACCACGACACCACCACAAACTTAATCTTGACTAGACTTATGATGCTTGACATTTGTCATAAGTCACTTAACGGTAGACATTACTAACTTATACATATACACATAGGTGGTTTTTTTTATTGGTATTTTAACAAATTATATACCTTTTTCCATTGTTCCCCAGTTTTTTGGGTACCTCCAATAGAATTTATAGCCTTTGCAGCTTGTTCCCAAGATTGTCTTTTTAAATCTGGGGTACCTTTTCCCCACTTTAAAACCTCAGAACTTTCTACCTCAGTTAGAAATTGAATATATTGCTGTCTTGAGGCTTTCTAAAACATATCTAAAATTGACTTAAAAATTAAGTTTGGTACTTTATCCTAATTTGGAATTAAGTACTTACCGTTGCCGGAAAAAAAACTGAAAATCACCAAAAGCCGTTTAAAATGTACATAATTTGTGAGGTTAGGTCCGTACTGCTCGTCTGGTTTGGTCTGGCCATAACACAAATGCAATGTTGCCATAGTGAAGCTTGAAATCTAAGGAATCAATTGTCCTTAGTTCATATCTATGTGACCAAAAATTGAAATAGTGGTAAATTTTCATTGAAATTATTTCAATATTGATATTAAAGTCAATGGATTTTTCGGCATAAGGCTGAACATCTGCGTATCAAGTACTATAATTGTAAAGAAAACATCTTTGTGCTGCTGCAATGTTCTTTTTAAAACAATTAATCCAATACTTAATGGATATAAATTTTTAGATATTTCGTTTCGTAGAACTTACCCCTTCCTATAAATACCATTTCAGAAGAATGTAATGCTTCCACTCTGTGAAGATGGACTATCAATGATAGTAAATACCAAAACCACGGACAACGCCTGTAATTCCTTGGGTATTAAGTGCATATTGTGCACCCGAGCATCCACTGTGACGTCACCCGGCGTAACGCATTGAGAAAAGAGGTTCCGCTGATAGACCATCTTGGATCTGTTATGATGTCAAATGCCAACTTGTCACTTTGCTGTTGTTTTGTTTTTGTTTTGTTGTGTCAAAAAAATTAACATGCAGCTGAAATAATTATTGTATTTTTATTACAATAATCCAATAATTGGGGAAGATTATTCACTAAATTCAAGTAAATGTATATTTTTCAATGGTGATAATGCATACAACGCCTGCTAGCCCAGGTAAGATTACAATGACAATTAGCAATTTCGTACTTAACCTAACTGAAAAAACTCTGCTGATGCATCACTTTGTATACATTACTAAAAATTTGTCTAGTCTGACAATTTTTTAAGGGTGGTTCAACTAACAAATTGGGCCTATTTTACAGATCTGTATCCTGTATATGCTGAATACTTCACTACTTTTCCATGTGGATGAGAAAATACAACTTTTATGAAGAAATTGACCTAAGCGAAGAGCAAATTACCCACTAAGAAGATTGCAACATATCAATCAAGTTGAAGAGTGAAATTGTGTGCAGGGGTTTTTACTTTACATTAGAACAGTGAATAAAAAAGCATGTTTTAAGGTCAGTATATTGATTTTATTTAAATTAACATTCAAATGAAAACCAATGCAGTTTTCATTATTGTTTTATGTTTAATAATTATCATTATACACTTTAGTAAACGACATTGCTCAACATTAAGTTAATATGTATTATACAATGTCTTTGTAAAGTACGTACTGCATAAATTTGATGAAATGGAAGGGACTTAAGCCTAGTTTATAAAACAAAATTTAATTTTAGTTATAGTATTATTATTAGGACCAAGAATAGAATCAATGCTTATGACCAAAGAGTTTGTAAAAAAAATAATTTATTTTTAGTGTTTGTAGTAACCTGGCAACATTATTTTATTAGGTACTTTTTTTATTTTTTCATTTTTGGGTTCCTGCTTAAAGAAAAAGGATTTGCAGTTACAAGCTACAACTTTTTATTTAATATTTACTATTTATGTACTGGCACTTGTCAGTCTATATGTTATGTAATAACCTCCATACACTTATCATTTATAATCACCTTCAATTTTTACAGTGAATACTAATACTTGAACTAAATTTCTCCACTGGTACACCCACTCTGTAAGGTGGGCTGTACTTTTTCCAAAAACACTTGGAACCTTGTTTTTATAGGAGGTTTTGGATTCTACAAACAATTCTTATATTTCATGCAACATACTCCATACTGATATTCAATTGTTTTTAAACAAATGTCAAATACACTTTTCAAAATTATAAGTCCCAAAACTTTTACGTAAAAAAATTGAAAAAAATTAAAATCAGCTATTCAAAATGAACTCTATGGACTGTTACAATAACCAAGACGGTTTATTATCTTTTTACATTTTTTTTTAAATGTCATACATAATTTTTGAGGATGTTAATCTGACTTGGAAAATTATTGGTTTCAAATTATCAATATTTACAGGACAATTGTGGTACAAGTTGCATAGAACAATACTTAGAATTGGTTGTTTCTAGAATCCAAATTATAGAATAATAAAGAAGTGTTGCCATTTGAAAGATTAAAAATATTTGAAATACTCAGTTTTTGGGCCCTGTATAATTTCAATTCATACAACACAAGCAGAGGTTAATAAAATTAGAAACATAGGAGTCTGAGAATTTTTGTCAAAAGTCTTTTTAATTTTATTGAACTTAGGCAGTATGCATGTTTCAAAAGCACTATATGTAGTGTTATCTAAATGCATGTTTGAAGGAACAGTAATAATCTAATTCATAGACGTGTCAATTCTTCAGATCAAATGATGGCTACGAAGTTACTTACATGATACAACATTTGCTTATCTAGTACAATAATTGTAAAGCAAACATACAGGGTGTACAAACTCGATGCATCGGCATTGCTATCTCAGAAAGTATAGTTGATAGAGATTTAGTTAAATGGAGGAAAAGTTGCGCATTTTATTGATAAATAATTTGGTAAAAAAAATTCAAAAAAGTTTCATTACATCCGGAGATATCCGACAAAAACCGGAAAACTCAAATTTCTATTTTATTTTTTTACCACTTTAATCAATGGCTCCTTCCGGGGGCACTTTTTTATGCTCTTCAAGAAAATAGTTTTAAGTTTTAGCTCCGACATTTCGTTTTTTAAATACCAACATCAACTTCAAATTTTCAAATACGGACCTCAACTTTTTATTTCATTTTTTAGTAGCCACAGACCTTCTGAAACTAATAATGTGTCACACTTCAAAAAAATATACCTAGTGTACCTACTCGTATTATGTATTTGTTATTTTAAGATTTTTAAAAAAATTAATCAATTGAAATTGATATGTTGTCATAATGAGTAGATAATTTAGTTTTATATAATTTCATAATTAGGTTCATTGCTTCTTCGAAAAAGAGAGAGAAGTTCTTAGGGTACTTTTCATTTATTAAAAAAAAAAAAAAATGTTTTTGATTAGTTATTGATTTTTCGGATACTCACCTGTTTGAATTCGAGGTTGAGTTTTGATGAAACAGCTTAATCATATCAAACTAAATTATTTACTCATTATGATAACATGAATTTCAAATGCATATTTGAAAAAAAAAACAAATACCTACCTAAGTACACTAGGTATAATTTTTTGACAAGTGTGACACATCATTATTTTTTTTTTGGTTGGTAGCTACTAAAAAAACGAAATCAAAAGTTCCGGTTCGTATTTTAAAATATTAAGTTGATGATGGTATCTATCTAAAACACGAAACTATCTCTAACTAAACTCTAAAACACGAATTATTTTCTTAAATAGCATAAATTAATGCCTCCAGAAGGTGCAATTGATTGAATGAAATGAATTTCCAAAATAATCAATAATAAAGTGGTAAAAAAATAAAATAGAAATTTGATTAATTGTTTTTGTTGGATATCTCCGGATGTAATGAATTTTTTTTAATTTTTTAGCATTAAAATGCGCAACTTTGCCTCTATTTAACTAAAGCTCTATCAACTATACTTTCTGAGATAGCAATGCTAATGCATCTAATTTGTAACACCCTGTATTTGTGCAGCTGCAATGTTTTTTTTAACAATCCAATACTTAATAAAATTCAATTTTTTGATATTTTGATTATTTGAGCTTACCATTTTCTATAAATATGGTATGTCTCAGATGGAAAGTAGTGCGTACATTCTGTGAAAATAGATTTCTAGTTTCTACTGTTCAATGTAAAAAATAATATAAAAAGTTTTAAGTGCATATTGTGCAGCCTGAGGAAACAAATTCAGCTGATTAAGTCATATTCCATCTGTTGTTATGTCAACTAAAGTTCGAATTTGTCACTTTGCTTTTGTTTTTATTTTGTTATGTCAAACAGATTCCCATGCAGCTAAAATAGTTATATTTTTAACTTTTATACAATATTTCAATAATAGTTGAAAATCATACTCTAAAATCAAGTAAATGTATATTTTTTGAAGGACATAGAGCCTGCTGGTCCAAGTAAAATTACAATGCCAATTTCAAACTTAACTTAGGCATTTAACCCTGCTGATGCATCATTATTACACATTTTTTTCGTCTGGCATTTTTTAAGTATAGTTTAAGTAACAAATTAGGCCTATCTTACAGATCTGTATCTAGTATATGCTGAATACCACTACTTTTTCATGTGGATGAGAAAGCATAACTTTTATCAAGAAATTGACTTAAACAAGGCTCAAATTACCCACCAAGAAGTACTACATTGCAAAGAGCGAGTATTTAAGCAAATATTTCTTGAATTTGTTTTTTGTTTAAAATACACATGGAAAACGAAATTAATGCAGAACGAAACGAAAAAGTATGAAAGCTGGTAGGGACAGTAGGGGTTGGCAGACGTGAAAAATAAATAAAATAATAATTAAAAAATTAAATTAAATTAATAAAAAAATTAATAATTAAATGCTTATTCAATTAACGAGTATTCTTCTATATCTTTCGTTATTCTATACATAAACTTTGAATACTAATTTACATAAAAAAACTAGTGGAACGAATATTTTTAATAACATTGTGGTTTAAGCAGTTCAATGAAAAATCGATTTATCTCGAAAACCGTTTATTTTATCAAAATAAAAGAAGAGTACAATTTTTCGATAAAAATGTCAAGAGTATACATTAATGGCGTTTGCAGCTGAAAATAATGACAGCTGTCAAAGTTTAAGCAAATTTTGTCTTAGGTACCAGTTAGTTCCTGTCTTTCTGTTAAGACGAGATACCTGGTTTTGATATCAAATAGAAGGTCTTCTTTGATGAAACATTAAACCCAAAAATCATTACAATATACAAAGTGGTTCAAAAGTTACGGCCAAAACCGTTAATTGGAAGGCAGTTCTTTGGGGCTCGATATCTCCCTTAGGAGTGACTTTAGGAAAAATCTTTATATGAACAAATCGTATTATTTTGACCTCCTCGGTATGCTCCCGAGAGATTGTCATATAGTTATGGGACACCCTGTATAAAGGGTGTTACAAATTCGATGCATTGCTATTTCAGAAACTTATAATTGGCTTTGTAGGAACAACTTAAGTTTAAATGCGGCTAAAACAAAATTTTGCATTTTTGGAAAGAAACATAAATTAAACAACATACAAGCTGACAGCATCAAAATAGTAATAAATAATATTAGAATAGCTTTCGAAAGGAATGTAAAATATTTGGGTGTAGTGTTTGATCCGTATTTGGAATTTTATGATCATGCCAATTATGTGATGAGAAAATATTCAAAAAAAAAAAAAAAAAGTGAACTTTATTTCAAGAGTGGGTAAACATCTGTCGTCACAAACCAGGTTGTTGTTATATAACAGTATCGCTTCTCCACATATACAGTTCTGCTCCACGCTCCTTTGCGGACTACCAAACTTTAAGATAAAGAAATTCCAGGTAATACAAAATAGGGCAATGCGAACCATATTGAAGTGCAATAGATATACGTCTTCGTTCTTAATGCGAGAAACATTAAACATGTTGTCTATAGAACAGAAAGTAATCTTTGATGCTCATTTGTTTATATTTAAATTAAAAAACAACTTACTGCCTGAATACTTATGTATAAAAATTAATTATTTCTCGGACATTCACGAGTATAATACAAGGTATCGTGGTGACTTTATAGTAAATAGGAAATGTTCAAGTAAGCTAGCTCAAAATTCATTATTATATAAAGGACTTCTAAATTTCAATAAATTACCGGAAGTGATAAAAGAATGTAGAAATTTAAAATCATTTAAAGTATTGTTAACCAAGCACATTGTTAGTAATAGTTTAGTTTTTATTTAATTGTTAAAATTTCTGTTTTCCTTATTGTATTTGTATATAGCATTTCTGCTAAATAAATATTATTATTATTATTATTAAACTATTGTTGATAGAGCTTTAGATAAATGGAGACAACGTTGTGCATTTTATTGCTAAATAATTTGGTAAAAAAATTTAAATTTTTTTATTACATCTGGAGTAAATTCCAAAATAATCATTAATAAAGTGGTAAAAAACAAATAGAAATTTGACTTTTTCGGTTTTGGTCGGAAATCTCCGGATGTAATAAAAAGTTTTTGAATCTTTTGTTAGGTATTTAGCTGAAATCGGTTAAAACACGTTGACGTTTTTATGTTCTTGTCGTAATATTATTTTCTTTGTTTCAGATATTCTCCCGGTGAAGCGAGATGCATAAAAAGTCGTACAGGGGAATGCTGGAATTCTTATTTATTTTAATAATAAACTAAAAATTGGGGAGCGGGTTGTGTGTAGTTTTATTTGCTATTTCGATTTGCTGTTATGCCATATGCAGCATTTTCCTATCCACAATATTTGGCAGCATAATTTTTATTTGATGTCCGACTAAATGGGGATGTATTACAAGAATTATCATTCCTTTAAATGTCAATCTACGCATGGCGAACTGAGTAACTGTGCAGAAGTTGACATTGGAATTGAACCACACCAGCAATCAGTCATTAATATCTATCAAACGTACAATTTATTTTCCTGACTGATCAACATCCTACAGCAAAATTAACTTTTTGTGTCTGCTCAGCTTCAATTTACATCGAAGAATCAACCTTTTATCAAGTGGGTTTTCTAAGAACGAGCCAGAATGTTTATTATTAGAACTTCAAAAAAACCGCGTCTTTTAATGTGTATACAAACTTAGAACGCGCTTGAAACACTTTTTTACACTCAAAAGTTTACACATTGTTTTATTTTGTACCTTTCTTGCGATTAATCTCTTTGAGTAAAACTTCTTTTCTTTGCTACTACGCCTTTTTATAAAATTTCAGTTTGAAGTTTATTAGATGTCAAATATTGTATGACGGATTTTTTGAAATCTGTGATCGAGATGGTTTCTTGTTCATTTTGTTTGTACAACATATATGTATGCGTTCGCCATAGAAGTGATCAAAAGTAACTCGAAGGCGACTATCTATCAGATAGATCGACAGATTCGTTAGCCCTGATATAATCCCAAACAGCTTCAGGTTTTAGTTTTACCCCTATTGTGCCCCTCACCTCGATCATTTTGTCAGTATGTTTACTTGACAGCATAAAAACATTTATGTTGTCTTTCCAATTTATAAAAATTAGACCCTCCCTACTCTGCTGCGCAAATATTTGACCTTTTTGAAGTTTCTTTAATACAACTGCTTTTGGCAAACCACATCGTTTTTTCCGTACCGTACCTACTAAGTGAGTATCTGAATCGATTAATCGCATAGCTAAAGGAATGTTGGTGTATAGGGTGTCCCATTTTCGACACTTTTGTAAGGTATCTCACTTATTTTTAAAGATACGGGGTTGCGGTTTTTGCGACAGTGTGTTACTTTTTTGTGAAATTTAACATGGCGTCAGCAGAATTGTCATAACCCATTTCGTTGTTAAGATACAGGGGATAATTGACAAATATCATTGTCGAGGTACCCGCCGTATCTCAGATATCTTTAAACTTTTTGAAGAGGTGAAAACGGATTCTTATAGATATTTTTCCGTAGAATCCAGTGACGTAGTTGGTTTTGTGCTGAAATCTTTCGTTTTTTAATTATGGCATAAACATATGTTGAATATAAAACACCTTGTATCACAGCGTAGTACCCTGCTGTGGTGGGTAATTTGATTAAGCACAACAAAAAGTTGTATTTGATTTTTATGGCTTTTTTAGAAAAATTATATAAATTTTTACTTGCTTTTCTCCAATCCTTCCATTCCTTACGTGGCACTGGGACAGAACTCAGAATATCTGTTAATTCACACCATAGTTTTGACACGTCTTTGTAAGACACTCCATTTGAAAGTTTTCCGGTTTGTAAAATTGGGGTTTTCTTTATAAATTCCATCATAATTCACTTTTGTTCTTCCGTCATCGGAGAACTTTTAGTTTTTAAATATATAAACATAACACACTATAACAATAAATTAACGTAAAAGTAGATTTTCTTACCCATTTGTCAGACTTTAATTTGGTTACCCATCAATAAATTATTAATCACAGCTATACAGGAACAAATGTTACAATAATAATAAATTAAATAACACCGTTCAGAGGGGCAGCCGGCAGGGTCAAGTAAACCCAGCTGATTCCACTTTTTTTATCAATATTTATTATTAGATTACCCACTAAACAAAATAACGTCGTTGTTTCAATACAATTTAGTTTCTATGTTTCTTTGTTTCGTTATTTATTTGACACATTTACATCTTTTTTAAGTTTAAACGTTCGTTATATGTCCCGCAACTCAACATTCTCCCTGTTACGTGAAAAATGTTCCTTTTTAGTTTTGACTCCGTTACGAATCGCAACAAACCTGTGTCAACTTACAAACGTACAACCGATTATGAATCGGTTATGTTTGATCTAGGACGTTTTCCTAACGTTTCTTTATAGAACATTTTCGTTTTGGCTACGACATTAAACCGAAACTGTGTCTAACCAGTATCGACACATGCTGGTGTAAAAATCGTTCCAGCATCGTTTCCATTTCTACAGGGTTAGTTTCTATAATGTGACAAGCTGAGGTTGTTTATTATTTATTTTTCAATTTAGAAAAAAAACTTATACAAAAGTTAAGATATTTGCATAAATATTTTATACGTGCTGTCAATAAAAAAATAAACGTAGATGGCAAATCAAGAAATTCGCCTGAATATACGTTTTTCGAAACGAACACTCTGCATATATTTTACATAAATAAATTGGCTGCATTTTGTCACTTCAAAAATACATAGGTAAAGCACTGACATTTTCGTCTTTGAAACGGAAGAAATGCAGGAAAGCGGTTTACTTATGTAATAACATTTTCCAGTGTCATTAAAAATGTAGATTTTGTAGAGGGTTATCCACCAAAATATACACACCACTGTTAACTTTAATTATGTATATATTGAAAGATGAACTTAAACTACTAAAATAGATCATAACTTGGTTCATAATTTTGGAAACATAAAAAGTTTATCTTAAAACATAAAAGCGTTTCCTAAAAGTTATTTCTTAAAAAACGCCATCATCATTCCCCCCCCTCTAAACCTCAAACGTCTCAAAAGTCACTCGTCAATATGTCAAATGTCACGTCATTCAACAGTCGCTAAATAACATTCGACAGCTAAACTATCAGGCAACCCACATTACATAAATTTTCAGCCTACAACTCGGCCTTCCTGACTTGAAATCGTCCCCGATTTACACTGTAATACACCCTGTCAAAACTGTGTCTAATAACCGGAAAACATAAGCCATAAACATAAGTATCATAATCATAATTCATAATCTTACACGTCATATTCACAATTCATAAACATAAGTGACATAATCATACTTCAAAAACTTCCAAACTAGAATCTGACATAAAAGATCACTGTAGTAGTACATAATACATACATAAGGCATGTGGCGCTCAGGTTTCAACTTTTCTACCCAATTTCCAAAATACATAAGTCAAAAGTTACCACACTTCATAATCACTAAGCTCTCGCTCGATCACAAGGCATAATCTTTAACAAAATAATAAAGTCCAATAGAGATTAATCATAAGCCCAAATGTAGATACAAACAAAACTCTTTTTCTACGTCTAAACTAAAAATCTGTCTCACTCCAACGCAGTCGAAAGTAAGAGAAACATACTTCCTCTTATTGACTATAAGGCTTTAGCCTTGAGGCTTCAAGCATACACATTATAAGGAATTTGGGTGTTTTGAAAGCCCATAATGTCGCGAACAATATAACGGTCATTAGGTAATACCCGCTTTATTTCATAAGGCCCTCTATACTTAGGTATTAATTTCTTACTAACTCCCACTGTATTATCTACGTTAGCCACCATTACGTACTCACCTTCCTGGTATATGTGAGTACTTTTGTGTTTGGAATCATAATAGTTTTTATTAATTGATTGAGCGTGTTCTAAATTTCGTGCTGTCTCGGCCCGTAAGGTTTCTATCTTTCCCGATTCTTCCTGAATTTCCGATTCAAGAAATCTACGCAAATTATCGTGTATGCTACCTATCTGGTTCCTCCCGAAAACTAGCTTAGCTGGTGTTTCCTTTGTCGATCTATTAATGGTGTTATTCATAGCAAACTCTACCTGATCAAGCGCCTTATCCCAATCAATCTTTAACTCGTCCGTCAATTTACCCAACATAGGAGTTAGAGTACGATTGTACCTCTCGATTTGCCCATTTGCTCGCGGAGCACCCGTCGCAATGAGTATATGCTTTATACCATTAGTTTCCATAAAATCCGAAAAAGCTTGTGACGTAAAACAAGAACCCCTATCCGAAATTAATGTCATTGGTTTACTATACGATTTAAAATAGAATTCCAAATGTCTGATAACTTCTTGAGTGTTAGTGGTCTTACACGGATAAAATTTAATAAATTTGCTAAACCCATCCACAATTTCTAAAATGTACCGGTTTTTACTACGCGTTTTATCCAAGGGCCCGTAATGATCTATGTGGACACATTCAAACGGTAACTGTCCCTTCGGGATATTATGTAAAACACTTTCCCCTTTACCGGCTTTAGGATTAAATTCTATGTATTTGAGACAATTGCTTATATAATCTTTGACTTTCTGAGTCATACCCCGGAACCAATAAGTACGTGCGATCAATTCTAACGTTTTATCCACGCCCACATGTCCCATATTGTCATGATAAGTCGCTATCATACAACGTTCCATACTTTCCGGTACGTAAAAACGAAGTTTTCCCTTAACCTTCCGATAAACTAGTCCGTTACGCAATTCGAACAAAGGGTGTTCGGTTTTTTCTAATAAAACTCTAGTTGCCGAAATCGCCTCGTCCTGGTTCTGTTTCAGTGCTAATGTTTGTTCTAAAGTGTTTCCTTCCAATACTAAAATATTCGTTACCCTACTCAACGCGTCTACGTGTTGCATACGATTGTTCGATCGATGTTCAATTGAATAGTCATAGTTTTGTAATAACAGACACCATCGCATAATTCGAGGACTAATCACTCGCTTGTCTAGAGTAAGTCGTAAGCTGTCACAATCGGTTACTATTTTGAATGAAATTCCCTGCAAGTACACATGAAACCGTTTTAAAGAATATATAATCGCCAACGTTTCTAATTCATAACTGTGGTATTTAGATTCGACCTCCGTAATTCTTTTGCTAAAATAAAATACGGGGTGAAATTTACCGTCTGACTGTTTTTGTAATAAAATCGAACCGAAGCCCACAGCGCTCGCGTCACAATGAAGTTCTGTTTCTGCACTAGGCGAATAAATACACAAAATTGGTTGCGATATCAATTTCTCTTTTAATTCCTCAAAAACTTGTATATGTTGACCCGTAAATTCAAATTTAGAACCTTTCTTCATCAAATCGTAAAGAGGCTTAGCAATAATAGAGAAGTTCTTAATAAAGCGCCTGAAGTAACTGCTTAAACCCAAAAACCGTTGGACTTCTTTGACGCTAGTCGGCACTGGATAATTCCTAATCGAATCTACATTTTGCCCATTTAAAGTAATCCCATCCTTATTGATAGTGTACCCCAAAAAATCAATCTCTGTAGATAAAAATAAACATTTATCCAAGCGTAATTCCAATGGATTTGCAGACAACCGATCGAAGACCTCCCTTAAAGTCCCCAAATTCTCGTCATAAGTTTCAGACGCAATCATTATATCATCTAGGTAGATCTGAATTTTACCATGTTCGATTAAGTCCCTGAAAATTTTGCTAATATACCGAGTAAAAGTCGCTGGACTGGTACTATGGCCAAATGGCATACGACAGAATTCATATTGCCCTGAAGGGGTGATAAAAGAGGTGTATTTAATGGAATCCTCATCTAAAGAAACATGATAGAATGCATTCCGGAGATCTAATTTAGTAAAGTACTTTTTACCTCTTAAATTGTCCAACAATCAGTGGCATAGGAAACTGATCTCTAACTAAGTACTTATTTAAAGTCCGGTAATCAACACACATGCGGTATTCACCATTCCTTTTCTTAGTTAAAACTATGGAAGAACAGTAGGGAGAATCACTGTGCCTAATTACGCCTTTTTCCAAAAGTTCATTTATTATGTCCCCAACTGCCTCTTTCTCGACATAAGATAACCGCCTGGAGTGTACATAAAATGGTTCATGAGGTTTTAACACCAACTTCATTTTGAAATCTATGTTGGGCTTTTCAGGTTTTGAACTAAATAAATAATGCTTTTCAAAAATTTCCCTTACTTCTGACTGCTGCTTTGGAGTGACCGATGAATCAAAAGGCAAAAGAAGTTCATTAATACTGTAAACATCACCTATTAGAAGAATGTCTCCCTCAGCATGGGTGCCAGGTTCAACTGAAACCTCATTTTGCTTAGGAATAACCTTTACACCTGAACTGTTAAATACTATCTCCTTAATTTCACTGTGATTTAAAAAGTTTCTTCCTAGTAAACATTTACAGGACATAGTTCCATCCTCAACAACATAAAATTGCATTTTGTACTTGTAAAAATTGACTAAGACATCCACAGTAAAATATCCCTTAATTACTAACTGTTGTGCTTTGACTTATTAGTTAGTTAACTTTGTTTTCTCGGCTCGTGAGAGAGAGTAGTGGACGTATCGTATCGCGCGACCTTTAAGAAAACTCTTACCTTTGGTTAAATCTGGTCCTATTCGTGGAGGCCTCCCTGATGCTGATGATTACGTGGTGATGTGGATTAATATCAGTCACTCATGGCGATGGTGCGTTAGAACGAATATGCGGTAAACCAAGCGAATAATGGTGTGATCGAACACGCGAACCGACCACGATAGGTCCGGTCAGAACCTTCGGAAAGGTGACATTCCTTAAAGGTATTTTTTATTGTCGATCCGAGGCACGATCGAGAAAACAAAGTGAGACGTTCGAAAAACGGTAAATTGACAAAATATTACTGATAAATATTGCGATAAAAAGGATTGTTAATTAGCACTGACAACATTATGAAACTATAATTGGATTGAATGATACAGCTAAAAACAACAACTTGGACGAACACACAAAGTGGACGGACCATTTCCGCCCCCTCAAAGTGGAGAAACTAGGACTCTAACGGCAACGGACAGACCTTAACAGCCGGTCGTTTAAAAACACCATTAGCAGTGCGTAACGTTACCACACGGACAACTCCATCCTTACCCGGGTGTACGTGTATGATGCGAGCTAAGGGCCACTCTAAGGGAGGGACGTTGTCCTGCTTGATGACAACTAAGTTCCCAGGTTCAAGTGCACGAGACGTGGAGTGCCATTTAGTACGTTGGTGCAGCGTGTGCAAGTATTCGCGAGACCAACGGGACCACAAATGCTGTTGCATTTGGGTGAGCAACTGCCAACGAGACAGGCGTTTGGAGGGAACCAGCGTAATATCGGGTTCCGGCGGTGCGTTAAGCGATTCCAAAGTCAAGAAATGACCTGGAGTTAAAGCTTCGAGATCATTAGGATCAGAACTAATCGCCGTCAGTGGCCGTGAATTGACAATAGCTTCAGTGCGGGTCAATAAAGTATAAAGTTCTTCATATGTAAGGACGCATTTGCCTACTACGCGAATTAAGTGAGTTTTGACAGATTTAATATTGGACTCCCACAAACCTCCAAAGTGAGGTGAAGAAGGAGGATTAAAATGCCAATTAATAGTCTCGCGTTTGGTCGCAGAAGAGGCAAAGTCCATGAGCATTTTGTTCGCCTTGACAAAATTAGTCCCGCAATCGCTGTACACATCGGTACAGCGTCCACGGCGACTGACAAAGCATTGGAAAGCGGCTATAAACGCGGATGCTGACAGATCTGAGACCAGTTCAAGGTGAATGGCTTTAATTGTCAAACACACGAAGAGGCAGAGATAAGCTTTGGTGGTACGAGTACCACGACCTTTGGACATCGTAATGTGAAATGGACCGGCAAAATCGATTCCCACATAAAGAAATGGTTTCACTTGGGAAACGCGCGACGAAGGTAAAGAACTCATAGTGGGTAAAGTCGCAATGGGTTGCGTTTTCCAACAACGAACGCACTGTGATAGAACTTGTCGAATGATTCGTTTAGCCGACAGTATCCAAAACTGTTGCAGCACTAAAAAATGTACAGTTTGAATTCCTGCGTGAAGATAGCGTAGATGCAATGACTTAATTAGCAACCTCGTAAAGTGATGATGAGACGGCAGCAAAATGGGAAATTTTCGATTATAAGAAATAGGTGCGTACCGTACACGACCTCCAACGCGTAACAAACCGGACTTGTCAATAAAAGGGTTCAGTTTACGTAAACGCGGTGGTACCTGGTCACGTCGAACCGCGGCTATCTCGGAAGCAAACGCGGTTTCTTGAACTCGTTTGACAAAAATGAGCATGCAATGATGGTGTTCTTGAGTTGAGATAAAATCATTGGACTTGTCTGGTGATAGCTTACGAACGGCATTAACAAACCGTTTAACATAAACAAGGATGCGTATACACCTGGATAAAGAAGAATTCCTTTCGAGTAACGAGTCCAGAAAATTAGAAGAGAGAGTGCTTTGTAGGGTCACTTTTTTTTGCTCATCGAGCGTTTCCGAACATTCACCTGAAAGTGGAGAAAATGGAGAGGGAAAGTCATCCAGAAAAAGTACAGATGGAAACCACCAAGCTCTGCATTGTAACAATTCGTCCGGTAACAGGCCTCGCGACCCGAAATCAGCGGGATTATTACCAGAAGGCACATAGAACCAAGAAGAAGCGGGACATCTATCATGAATGTAAGACACACGGTTGGCCACAAACGTGTGCCACCGGTGCGGGGACGAATGAATCCAGTGAAGAGTGACTTTACAGTCAGAATAACAGAAAACTTGAGAAATGGAGATTGTGCGCTGGAAGACGCTAAATGCAAAGGAGACAAGTTCAGCTGTTAACGCTGCTGCGCATAATTCAAGACGCGCCAGTGAAATTGTTTTTAATGGGGCGACTTTCGATTTGGCGGAGACAAAATGGACAGTAGGTTTTGAGACTTCAGAAAAACAGCGTAAATATAGAACACTGCAATAACCCTTTTCGCTTGCATCACCAAATGCATGAAGCTCAAACCGAATAGAGCCAGCAGGACAGAGTAAACGGGGTAGATTAAGTGAATTCAACAAGGGTACCTCGACAAATCGTGTCCAGAGACGAAGAATGTCATTCGGGACGGCGTCATCCCACGAAAGTTTTAAAGACCATATGCGCTGAATCAAATGCTTAAGAAGAAATGTAACTGGTGTAAAAATTCCAAGAGGATCGAAAATTTGAGCGAGGTGAGAGAACAAGGTGCGTTTGGTGCAAAGATTGAGTGCGGGTATGTTGATGGAAAAGAAAAAAATATCGGAAGATGCGTTCCATCGAAGACCAAGAATCTTTAACGACGATTCGGAAACCGACTGTGAGCCAAAGCAAACGGCGGGGTCAAGTGCGGTATGTGAAGAAGGAAGGCGATTGAGGAGAGCTGGATTGTTGCTTGCCCACTTTCTAAGTTCGAATCCACCTCGTTGAAGAAGGCTGATTAAATCCTTTTGGAGCTGCCACGCGGCTTCCAAGGATGAACAGCCTGTGACTAGGTCGTCAACGTAAGTTGACGTGCGTAAAGTGTCAGCAGCAAGAGGGAAGCTTGATTCCTCTTCTTGAGCTAATTGAAGAATGGTGCGGAGTGCTAAAAACGGAGAACAGTTAAGTCCGTAAACCAAACGTTTAATGCGAAACTCACGAACTTGTTCATGTGGAGAAGACCGCCACAAGATGCGTTGATAATCTTGATGCTTGCGTGCGATAATAATTTGACGATACATTTTCTGTATGTCTGCGGAAAAAACAAATAAATGAGTGCGAAAGTTAAGCAAAATCGAAATTAAGTCAAGCTGCAGCTTTGGTCCTCGAAGCAAACAATCATTAAGAGAAGGTTGTCCGGGTACATGTGCAGCTCCGTTGAAAACAACACGCAGTTTAGTAGTTAAACTCTCGGGCTTGATCACACAATGGTGTGGCAAATAAAAACAATCACTCGTTCCAACTTCGGTAACTAGCTCCATGTGATCCAAATCCAGGTATTCGTTGATAAAGTCACGATATTGTTGATAGATAGGCGGGTTTTTACTGAGTCGGCGTTCTAAACTGTAAAATCGGAGGAGAGCAAGATTGCGAATTCCTGGAAAGGTTGGCATCGCATCGAGGAACGGAAGTTCGACTACAAATCTGCCAGTTTTCTCTCGCTTGTAGGTATCAAGAAAATGTTTTTCACATACAAGGTCATCAGGAGAGAGGTGTGACACGCTTGGAACCTCTTCGACCTCCCAAAACCGGCTGATTTGGTTATCAAGTGTTGCAGAGGAATCAAAATTACAATGGAGCGAAGTTATTTGATGCGGTGCCTGATTACTAATGCGACCCATTAAAATGTAGCCAAGCACTGTGTTAATAGCAACCGGTTGACCGGCCTGACCTTTCACCTGACCATCCAACAACAGTTGACCAAAGACATCTGCTCCTAACAAGACATCGATCGAACCGGGAGTTCCAAATTGCACATCAGCAAGTCGCAGATTACTCAAATGCGGCCAGTCCGATCTTTGTAAAACAGATGTCGGTTGATCGTTACAAATTGTATCTAACACCAGTGCATCAATGGTGAGTTGAGGCTCTGGTTGTGCAAATGGTCTAAAAGTAAAAGTGACTCCACGCTGGATATACCGGTTGCCGTCCGATCACCGCAGTCAAGTAGCGTAGGGCGTGGTTAGTACTTGGATGGGTGACCGCCTGGGAACACCACGTGTAGTTGCCTTTTTTTTGCACTTGTGGACGAAAATGATATGAAATTCATGCTTTTTTTTTAAAGTCGGTTATATCATCCGAAACCGATAGAGTTCTCGATTCAAAAGCCAAGGCAAAGATTATCTTATCTCGATCCCAGCTTGTATGTACATGTTAGGGAATCGACAACCGCCAAAGACGTATGGCTGAGGTTAAAGGATTTGCACGAGAACAAAGTGTTTACAAGAAAAATTTCACTCCTGCGTACATTAATCTCACTTAGGCTAGAAAATTGCTCTGGTATGGAAGAGTATGTAAACCAAGTCATCGAGACTTCTCAAAAATTGAGCAGATCCGGACTGAAATTGGAATCGACCTTGATTGGGAGTTTGCTGTTAGCCAGATTACCCGAACGCTTCGCTCCAATGGTGATGGGCATCGAGCATAGCGGTATCGATGTTACCATCGATTCAATTAAAACAAAACTGCTGGATTTTGCGGCAGATGGCAGTAGTCAGCAGTCAACCTCGGGTAGTGCTTTTGCCGGTAGCAGTGGCAACACTGGTAAATTCTACAGGAATGAAGTTGACAGACGTCATCAGCATCCGTCACCGTCATCAAGAGGAATTGAAAACATAAAAAAATGTTTTGTGTTACAAATGCAAAAGCGTGGTCATTATGTATCCCAGTGTTCTGCACGCAGTTTTGATAAAAGAAAAGTCAGTGACAGCACCAAAAGTGCATTTAATATGGCGTTTCTAAACAACAAATTCAGTGACATGGACTGGTTTTTGGACTCGGGTGCCAGTACCCACCTCACTTGTAGACAGGGTTGGTTATTGAACAAAAGGCAACCTCAGATTAGAAAAATTGCTGTTGCAGACAATAACAGAATAGCTGTGGCCAGTTGTGGTGATGTTGGGATCACTACAAAGGTTGAGAAGAGTAATTTTGATGTGGAAATTCAAAATGTGCATTATCATTGGCAACAAATCTACTGTCTGTGAGTGAACTGTTAAGTAAAGGCGACTTTATTAAGTTCAGTGAGAATGGCTGTAAGATTTTTAATTTTAATTTTTAATTCCCAAAAAGTTTTGGTTGCTGAAGCTTTACTGTCTGATGGTGTTTACAAAATTACTACCACAGGTAATCATTTGATTGTTGGTCAGTTAATGTTAGTTTCAGGAGAGACATGGCACAGGAGATTGGGTCATATAAATGTAAATTTTCTGAACAAAATGAAGAACAGTGTTTGGAATTAACTACCCCAACAACTTAAGTATTGGACTACAAAATTGTGAAATTTGCTTTGAAGGTAAACAATGCCGTCCACCATTCAAACAGTCTAAAAAAAAATTGTGGTGAAATTGGTCCATGTATGGTTTATAAATTAAATTAAATTTAAAGCCAAAATTGAAAAACCTGTCCCTTAGGAGTACAATAATGGGAGTACCATTTATTGACTCTGTTGACAGGGGACACATGGCAGTACGGTACTGGTGGCAGTGACGGCCAGTACTTACTAGTGCTGTTTGGTTTTTAAATTTTTATATCTAACTAAATTATATGATTTTTATAGTATGTTGGTTTCGGGATTTATAATATTAACAAATTTTATTTCTATAGTCTACATTGAGATCTTGGAAACATAGCAACTATAGAGGAGTTAATTATGGAAAGTTTTGAAGGCTTCAGGCTTAACAAAAACGAATTTTTGACAAGCCCTGGATACAAATTTAATTATTCTGTATTATCTGATGGCCTAGTGTCTACTCCATAAACCTTTTATTATCGAGTATTTTTTGTTTTTTAAATAGGCATTTGCCTTGGTCCATGTATTCATGGCTAACCGGACCAGGACACTCTATGACGCAGTATTTGACCACATCGCAAGGACCTTTCCAACCTGCATCCGAGGGACTGTCGTTACGGTCTATGAAGTGGGGCTATACGAATCAGTGAAGGCAAGATATCCAGATGTAACTCTACAAGTTTGTTTTTTTCATTATTGCCAGGTATGCATTAATGGTGTCATTATTTGAAAAATTATGTTAAGAACACTGGTTATTTTATTTTTAAGGCTTTAATGTGCAAGGCAAAAGAACTAGGTGTAACCGTGTAACCCATAAAAGGAGGAGGCAGCCCATAAAGTTTACCTGAAGAAGCACTACGCGTTGGAACTTATATCTGCGGACAGGATTATAGATGCACGGATATTGATAAAGAGCAATTAAGCTACTTATAATTTTATCTGTTATTAGGATCGGGAACGGGAAATAATTTTCGGCGAATTCAGGGTCTACATCAAAGGACAGTGGATTGGACGAGTCACCCCCCAACATTTAAGCGTTTACGGACAGAGGCATCAGACGAACTACGTGATGGAGGCTTACCATAGGCGGCTAAACAGTATGCTGATGAGATATTCTGGTGTCTGGGACTTAATAGGTATTTATAGGAAGAAGCAGGACAGCAATTAGTTGATTTGTATCAACAATTATTTAATAACCCTATTCCTAATCAACTTCCTCTTCTTGTCCCTCTCCAACGTCCAAATGTCCCTCAAAACCGTTACCAAATCCTAGATAATCCTTTGCCTCTTGTCCCTTTCCAACGGCCAAATCTCTATCAAATTCTAAATAATCCCCCTCTGTTTAGTGCTAAATGTGGAACGTGGTCTAGGTGAAAGAAAGTGACGTTTGACAGTGATGGGTGTGAAAGATGGGGACGGAGAGACTCCGATCCTAAGATTTTGGGAATAACCACGCGATTTGGGAATTTTGCTAAAATACATATTTTGTTCACCCTATCTTTAATAAATCTAATGTTTTATCACAGTCTAAAGGTTCTATTATTGAAAAGTTTACTAATTAACATTTTTGGTGCTTCGAGTCGAATGTATCTGTGGCAAATCAGACTATCAATAATTGCGAAAGTTCCAGTCTAATTTACACTTTAAACTAAGTCGAAGAAGCCGAAAGTGAAACTAAGCTACAGATCGATATACAGTGTGTCCAGCAAAAAAGAGTTTTTTGCAAATCAACTGCTAAAGTGCTAAATTAAGGTCAGTACCATTGTACTTGTGATTTCCTTTGTATATTTGTACAAAGAAAGCAAGCACTTTTTCAACGGTTTCTTGATCAGGTTTTAACCTCAGTTTCCAGCTTACATGGTGTTATTGACTATACAACTATTGAGCGTAAGCTCATATTAGAGCTAGAATATTATCAAGATATGAAGGTCTATTACAATAATTTGATGATATTCAATGCCAACTTGAATTAGAGTTGGATGATGAAAGTATGGCCAGTGCGGATAAGGTGAGGATTGAATTCGAAAGTAAATACTATGCATCAGTTAGCCTGGCAAGGGAAATTCTCAATTGCTATTATGAAGCTAGTAAACAACATTTATTTAAACCTGAAGAAGATATCAGGGCGTCTAGGTCTAATGTAGGTGTAAATTCCTGTAATGGAATTTAGGAAGATTGCTCAGGATACTTGGTAGTTTATTGTAGTTTAGGTTGGAAGGTTGAGTAAGAACCGCTGTTGGATTAATACTGATTTTTATTTAACAGTTAACAACTATTTATACACATTTACAAACGTTATAAACAAATGAAAATAATAAATGCTGACCAATATTGTTCTGTGCTCCACATTCGAAGGTTTGGTGATTTTCCTGCTGACGCTGCGTTTGGTACCTGGTTGCCCGGTGACCTGCTGGCGGTGCATTAGCCGCAATAACCTAGTTAATTACCTTTGTGTTGTTTATGAAATATATAAACTGATAATATTGTCACGTTTAGGGGGTAGCGCAGGAAGAGAAACAACAAACGTAGTACAAGTATGTCTCCTTTATTTTATACTGAAGATAGTGCCTAACTAAATCTTACCCCCAGATTAAGAGGGCCGCTAGTACCGCTACAGGCGGGACGCCCATGGAACACTCTCTACGAGGGGGTGCGTGGGGGTGTGTGTGTGTGTGGGTGTGCGTAAGGCCTTCTGATGTGCCGCCAAGCGGAACCCGCTCGATACGAGCAGGGAACCCCTATGTCCGACAAGCCCGAAGGATTTACTTTAGGCACAGCAAGCCCCCCTTGAAGTGTCGCCAAGCGAAACCCGCTCGATACGAGCAGGGAGCCCCTATGACCGACACGCCCTAAAGGACTTACTTTAGGTACTGAAAGGGTCAAGAGTCCCGACGGTCACCACTGGGTTGCGCAAGGACTCTAGTCTGTTCAGCCTGGATTTCCAAGAAGGTATCGAGCCGTCCGGGCACTAGAAAGTTCGGACTGATGCTCGATAGACCGACCCAGAGACCAGTAATGTTCGATGGCTTGAGACGCTGATTAAATACTCATCTCATGACCCCAATTTGCCGGTCTCGCTGATTCGGCAGTGTACTGGGGGAGACCGGGGCCAGGCTAGGCAACGGAACATGGTGCAACTTCTGTTATTCGTGACATCTCCCCCCTCTGAAGAGTGTTCGCCCCGGACACTCAACCCTAACTTAACTAAATAACCTACATGCTCCATGGCTTTATTTACAACGTATGACCAATCGTAACTTATATCTTATTACGCTCCCCTTGTTGTCTCCCTTGTGGTTCTCCTGGAAACTGTTGCTCCTTCCTGGAGGGCGGCCTTACGCGGCTTCGTCTTGCCTATCTATGCGCCAGAGCACCCGTTACTCAGTTCGCGGGTGGTGGCGCCCTCTACTGACTTTCCTTGTCACCTTCGAAGTGCGCGGGATGGTCGCTCTAGGTTGTGCTGTCCTGGCGGGAGAGGGCGTAATGAATGGTCAACCTACTTAAATAATTGTTTAGACTATGTAAGCTTTATGAAATATACTGAGTTTGCACCCTACTTATGCAAAATGTTACCCTTACAACTTATTTTATTGTTCAGCTTCCTTGCTTTCTACGTCTGAATCTACATCGGATATATCCCCCAATGTCCATTCATCGTAGAATGGTAAAATCCTCCCTATGTGCACTATATCCGTTTTTTTTCCTTTTTCCTGTTTTACTTCATAGTTAACTTCACTGAGTTTCTTTATTATTCTGTAGGGTCCGAACCATCGTAGCAGCAGTTTCTCACTTTTTCCCACTTTCCTGATTGGGATGAATATTTTCACCCTATCTCCTACCTCAAATTCACCATCTCTGTGATATTTGTCGTAAATGTCCTTGTCCTTTTCTTGTTTTTTGTGGATATTATCCGCAGCAATTGCCCTTAACAGTAAAGCCTTCTCTCGTAATTCGTTCGTGTTTGATTCGTCCTCAGTTTCTAAAAGGGTGGCGTCCAATGGGAGTGTGGGATGCCTTGCGAATATTAGTTGAAATGGGCTAAAACGTGTCGTCTCTTGTTTGGCCGTATTGTATGCAAATGTCACGAAAGGCAGATACGTGCACCAATCTGTCTGCTCTGTGTTGCAGTATAGAGACAGCATGTCAGCCAACGTTTTGTTTAAGCGTTCAGTTAGGCCGTTGCACGAGGGGTGGTATGCCGTTGTAAAAGTGCTTTTCAGACCCATAATCTGTTGTAGTTCCTGCACTAGTTCGGATTGGAATACCTTGCCTCTATCGCTGAGGATGCTTCTAGGAACGCCGTGAATTAGTATTACACGTTCTAATAGGAACTTTGCCACAGGTCCTGCCTTCCCGTTAGGCAGGGCCGCTGTGATGGCGTATCTTGACGCGTAGTCTGTTACCACCACTATCGTTGTCTTGCCTTGGTTACTCCTCCGGAATGGTCCCAGTAGGTCTATTCCTACTTTATCAAATACTTTGCCCACTTTTATTGGCTGGAGTAACCCTAATGGCTTATCGTTTGTTGGCCCTTTCCTCGCTTGGCAGTCCCTACATCCTTTAATGTAATTTCTGACGTCCTTAGTCATAGAATCCCAATAGTATTTGGGAGTAAGTCTACTTATGGTTTTTGTTACCCCCATATGTCCGCTGGTAGGAGCGTTGTGAGCTTCCCACAAAATTTCCTCCCTAAGTGACCGGGGTATCACGAGTGCGTGTTCCAGTCCTTCCTTCGTTTGTGTTGCTCTATACAGAACGTCCTCCCTCAGCCTAAAATTCTTTATTTTTCGTCGTGTCAGTGCGTCGACGTTTGTTGATTCGGGGTTGCTTATTGCTGATTTTAATTCTAGTATGTCCTTATCTTTATTCTGCAATTCTCCTATGTCTAACGTTGATATCGTAAAAGTGGGTATATCATCTAATTCATCTAATTCGACTTCGCTCCACCCTGCCACCGGGTTCCGTGATAGACAGTCCGCATCTTGGTGCTTACTGCCCTTTTTGTAGACTACCGTGTAGTCAAATTCTGCCAACTTGAGAGCCCAACGTGCTAATCTTCTTGAGTGATCTTTCACATTGTGAATCCAACATAATGCGTGATGATCTGTTACGATTTTTACAGGATGTCCATAGATTAGATGCCTTAGGTAGGTCATCCCCCAGACTGCTGCTAATAGCTCCAGCTCGCTGATCGAATAGTTCTTCTCAGCTTTTGACAAGGCCCGGCTTATATAAGCTATCGGGTGGTCTTGACCGTCACTGCCTTCTTGGAGCAGAATTGCCCCTATTCCATCTATACAGGCGTCCGTGTGCATTGTACATCCCACATTAGGATTATAATGTTTTAATACTGGGGATGACGTAAGTTTTTCTTTCAGCAGCTCAAATGCTTTCACTTGATCTTCACCCCAGCAGAATTTGTTCTTTTTTGTGGCCTCATGTAAGGGCCGTGCCAATACCGCGTAATCCTTTATAAATTTCCTATAAAAATTGCATAATCCTAAAAAGCTTTGTAGGTCCTTTGTTTTCTTTGGTGTGGGGAATTGCTTAATCCCTGCAAGTTTTTCTTCCTCTGGGCTTATTCCTTCTTTGCTTACTGTGTAGCCCAAAATCCTTATCTTCTCCTGTAAATATTCGCATTTACTCGGTTTTAAGGTCAGATTGGCTTCTCTCATTTTCTGGAATACTTTTTGTAATTTTGCTAAGTGTTCCTCTAAGTTTTCTGAATAAATAATAATATCATCTAGATATATTAGTATGTCCTTCCACTTTAAGTCCCTAAATATCTTATCTGCAAGTTGTTGGAAGGTTGCTGGTGCATTGCATATGAGACGACTCTTCTGATAGGAATCTGCCTATAGTAACCCAGTAACCCGAGAACATGTCCAAAGTTGTAAAATACTTGGCATTTCCCATGTATGTGAGAATGTCATCGATTTGTGGTATCGGGTAACACGACTTTTTGGTGACCGGGTTTATAGTTCTTTTGTAATCCACGCAGAACCTCGTGGTGCCATCTTTCTTTTTCACCAGTACAACGGGGCTTGCCCACGGCGAGTGGCATGGTCTTATTACTCCGCAATTGAGCATTTCTTTTATTTGTGTGTCAATGATTTCTCGCTCGGATTGTGAGACTCTATAAGGGCGGCATTTCACTGGTTTATCTTCTGTTACTTCTATTTTGTGCTCTATCAGTTGTGTTTTGCCCATATATTTTGGTGACTTGCAAAACACGTCCCCATATTCAACCAGTAGACTCTCTAGTTCTTTTTTGAACTGCTTATCCGTAATGTGGTCCAGTTTGTGGTCTTCTAATGTCACTACTTCTTCGTCTATTCTCTGTGTTGTAAAGAGTGCTGTGGTGCTCAAACCACTGGGCTCTTCTAGCCGTGCCACCGTTGTGTCTTTGTAAATAACCCTTCTAGTTGGCCCTATGTTCTTGAGGGTCAAAGATATAGAGTTTTCGCCTCTTTTTAGGTTGCAAAGTAGGTTGTTGCGTACTAGCCATCCCTCGTTTTGTACTACCCTCATTTCTGTAGACATGGGTATTTCTGGTGCAGTTTTGATGGATTTTTCCTCTCCTGGCTTCAGGGTGTAATCTTCCTTTGCTTTTAACTTAATTATCAAGTGGTCATCGTTTTCTATATAGTTCGGCAGGGTGTTCCAGGAGCTGGTTACTTGTGTCCTGATCTTTCTTGGTCGGGGTACTTTATTTTTTGAAACCAGCACCGTCACACTTGTTTCCTTGAATGCCTCATACAGAAAGCTTTTCAGCTTCTCCCAATCTGACTCGCTGTTTGCGGATGTCAGTCTAGGTATAGCCACCTTACTTATTTTATTTTGTATTGCCCACTCTTTCAACTTTCTACAGCAATGTTGGAGCGTATCCGAAGGGATATATTCGCTACCCTCTTCTTTTACTGTCATCTGTAGGGTATGCCTGTTTTTCTTAAACAAACTGACCATGCTCCCTATGGGTAGTTTTTCCGTGTTGTAATCTGCCAAATGGTCCCTGATGGCTTTTCCCACTCCTCTGTCTCTACTGGGAGTTGAAGAGACTGCAAAGGCCCATGCAGTGCTGCTCGGGAGACTGAAGATGGACCCCGGCATTTCCTGGACCACCTCTGTCCAGCTTCGTGTTATGCCTGGTTTTTTGGGTGCAGAATTTCGCTTTCCCCCGAGCGTTAACACCAAGTCCTGATTTAGGGTGAGTGTATTAGATATTAAGCAAATTGCTGCCTGCATTTCTCTTAAGAACTCCATGCCCAAAATAAGGGGTTGTGGTGTATTCTCCAATATCGTTGCTTTAATTTCTAATTTTTTATTGTAATTGCCTCTGAGCTCCAGTGATGCCAATGTGTCGCCTAGACTTCTTACTTTCTGACCGCCAGCTGTCACAAGCAACGTGGGTGGGTCTCTGATCCTATGTTTTTTGTTGACCAGGATATGGCTTATCACATTTAGTTCCGCACCTGTGTCAATGATCGCCGGTACGTAATAATCGTTCACAACAGCATTTATGTATAGTATCTTATGGTACGTTGGGCCCCGAGTGGAGAGGGTGACGGGGCTTAGTTTTGCCACCCCCTGGAGTTTGGGTGCTGCTGTCTACTTCTACACACAGCAGCAAAGTGGCCTATTTTACCGCAGTTGTAGCACCTGAGCCTGTTGTCATATGTCCTCGTGGATTGGTACTGTCTTTCTGGATTACTGGCATGGTTTGTGCCATAGTCTCTCCTGAGCGGTGGCGGGGTTCTGTAAGGGCGGGGATTGCCAAAAGGTGACTGTCTTTGTGCTACTGGTCCAGCGGCCTGTTCTTCTATTTGATGCTGCGGTCTAAAAGTGAGCGGTGTCGAGAACTTTTCAGGAGCGTTATCTATTGTGATGCAAAGTTTTTTGACTTCGTCCAAGTTCCTAGGTGGGTTATTAGGAAAATTTGTGAGCCAGTAGTATTTAGCTCTTGGTATATCTTTTAGCCCACTCTGGAAAATATCTACGAATTCGTCGAGATCCACGTTTTCTTTGTATTCTTCGTATAGGACCCTTAGATCATAGAAATAATTCTTTGTCTGTTCCAGGTCCCTTTGCTTCCTTTGCCTTAACTTTGCAAGCAAATGGCGACTGTTGATACCGTCGCTAAACTCAGTCTTGAATGCTTGACAAATGTGTTGCCAGTTGCTGTCAGGGTTTGCTGCTTTATATTCTCTATACCAAATGTTTGCGGCGCCCTGCAGGTACGAGTGAAAGTATAGTATTTTTAACGCATCGTCCCAGCTATTGGCCACTGCCGTTCGCTCGTATGTGCCGATAAACTGAGGGGCTGAATGACTGCCCGGGTTGAACGTTGGTGGGCTGATGAATTGAGGTAGTGCGGGTGTTTTTTCCCCTGCCTCAACCGCCGAAATGGTAATGTCCGCCATTTCTCTTGACCCCTTCTTGCCTTCTAATGCTTTATCTCCTTTCTCAGGGTGTACTTGTGCTCCTGTCTCTATCACTGTATTTTCCAGATAGTTTTCTGGTTCTTGTGGCTGCTCAATGTCTTCCCTTCTTGTATTTACAAGCGTAAGGGTTAGGTAATCTGTTTCTTGCATCCAAGGGTCTCCTACGCTTGAACTCCTGTGCCTTGGTTGAAAGGGGCTGCTAGGGTTTGCCGATCTCAAGTTGTACGCTTTTCTCATTCCTGTTAGGGCGTACGGCTTGGTTTGGCCACAGATATGGAGATCAGTAGCCCCGGGATTCAACAAGGCGCCTCCACCATGTCACGTTTAGGGGGTTGGTTAGCGTAGGAAGAGAAACAAGATCGTAGCTTAAGTAAGTCTTCTTTATTACTCTACTTTATTACTCTTAGCATCGAACACTGTCCAAGAGGGGGTGTGTGGGTGTGGGTGTATGTGCGTAAGCCCTCCTGAAGTGTCGCCAAGCGAAACCCTCTCGATACGAGCTGGGAGCCCCTTTGACCGACACGCCCAAAGGACTTACTTCAGGTACTGATAGGTTCAAGAGTTCGGACGGTCACCTCAGGATTGCGTAAGAACTCTCGTCTTTTCAGCCTGGATTTCCAAGAAGGTATCGAGCCGTCCGGGCACTAGAAAGTTCGGACTGATGCTCGACCGACCTAGAGACCAGTAATCTTCGATGGCTTGAGACGCTGATTAAATACCCACATCGTGACCCCAATTTGCCGGTCTTGCTGATTCAGACAGTGCACTAGGGGAGACCGGGGCCCGACTAGGTAACGGAACATAGTGCAATTTATGCTATTCGTGACAATATGATGGATGGGTCTAAAACATCTGGAATTTCATAACAACGTACCAAGGGCAGACTGTGCCACTCATCCCCAAAATCCTGGACTTGTTTCGGGGTAGGCCATGTCCCTGTCGTTATATGGGAGTAAAAAGGGTGGTCTGGATGGACTCTGGTTTTATCCACATACCATTGTTTTGTCTCATTGAATTTTGATGACAGGACCAAATAAGCCAAATCGCTTGCCAGCGCATTCGCGTAATCGACATCAATCTCTTTTGGCATGTGAACTTGATCTGACAGACTCTTCAACCCGTCTAAATACTGCACATAGGGATGACCCCAATGTCTAAAAGAACCAAAGATTGTTAGTACCAAATTGGGGTTTTCTAATTTGTGGATAGGATTGAAGATGGGTTCAAGAGGAATACCAGAATTTTTCATGTTAGCAACGTATTGTCTAACATGACGACTAAACTCCGGGAATTCGGGGATTAAATGGCGGTATTCATGTGCCAGGTCTGCCATTCTAAGAGATGATATTGGCTCTATCAGTGTTAAGGCATCGTAAGCCTGATTCCCCACCAGTCTCAAGCATTTATCACCCACTAGGTATATTTGATTCAAGACTTTCCATTCTGAGGATTCAAACATAGTGTCTACCCTGTTGATCATTGATATTAATGTTTGGAATCGAGCTACATAGGTGTCCTTGCACATTAGTAAGTATTTCGGTCCATGATGACCTTTTCATCTAAGAAAAACACAAACCCGTGATTGATCAAGATTCTCCCAAAATTCTTACTCCGATAAATGATCTGATCCGGATGATCTGGGGATACCCTTTTCGTCCCGGTAATTTTTAAGAGTTCAGTCACTTCAATACTATCAATTGCATTCAAAAACAGAGTGACAATGTGAAAATCTAAGAAATATGCGCCCCATTTGAGGATTTTAGGATGACACCTGGTTTTGTCCGGATTGCCTGTATTTTTATTTATCCATCCTCGAAAGAACGCCGACACAATCGGGTAGGTCATGTCACTGTCTGCTTGGGAACGATTCATTAGGTCCTTGATTAATAAGTGCTGTAGTAAAATTAGAAGTGCTGTAGCTTTTAGGCGACTGTAATAATTGTTCACTAGTAATGACAGCCGGCGACAATTCCAATTTACTTTGAACATCTTTATGATAATTTAACGGCAATAAAGATAAATTGATTTCAGCATCGTTTCCTAGAGCAACGTCTACATTATCAGCATGCAATAATTGACAATTTTTATTTTCTGGTGGCGCTATTGGTGTTTGCAAATAAGTGAAACAGGAAGGAACATTTTTTTTGTTACACTTCCAGCCTAATTTGGAACATAACATTTGAACAAAGGAATCAGATTTTAACTTTTTTAAAAGATTTTCGTTAGATATACCTCTACTGTGTACCTCTTTAATTACCAAACCACTTTTAGAAATACGGTTTTTTTCACCCATAATCCTTCGTCTAGCAAAAAGCTTTTTTTCAGTTTCTCAAAATTTCCTATTACATATTCCTTATTTTGTTGCAGATATCGAACGATCACACTTGGATACTTAAATTTTAAATATTTATTTTCTTTTAGAATTTGTTTCAAAATAGCACTTTTTTCTGTTAATTTTAACAAATCTGTGTTTGACATATTAGGGCAAATTGCCATTACGCTAAATACAAATTTGTCAATATTACATTTACTCATTTTGGATAAAATTAAAATAATATATGAAGATGCTAGCTAGTAGCGTATTTTCTCTTTGCGATATGACTCTAATTAAAACTAGGCACTTTAAATAAAAATACTTTAATAACTGTGTGTGTTTAATTGAGTAATGATAAGACTGTGCTTTAACCAAATACTAACTTTATTTTTCTATCTACTTCTACAATCACTTAAAACTAACCAGTATTACCAGTGATGTTCAAACTGTTGTACAAATATAAGTTACAATATATTTACTGGTTTCACAAACAAAACAGTTTGGTGGTCGCTGTAAACCTGATGTTGCAAATGCTGCCTACTGATCGTCCTACATAATATAGCTTGTACAAACACATTATGCGGATGTTTACTATTTCTTAATGAGTTCGATTGAGCCATATTGAAAATAATTAAACACTTAAATCATGTCATGTCAATAACCTATTGTTTAAATGAATATTAAACATACTGGCAACTCTCAAGTTGAGAGGTGAGTGATCGAGGTGTTTTCCTTAGGTCAGCTCTGCAGTGTTAATCATGAGTGTCGTTTGCCTGATGACTGTAGTGACGGCAAATTGATTCTGTAACAATATAACCGCAGCAGTTTGATGCTCACATGGATCTTATCCTAAATACAGCTTAATGTTGTTTTAATCATTTCAATGCAATAGAATACTAATAACTGATTTATAAAGATATCTTATCCCCTAATTTACCGTGGTTAATGTAGTATAATTCTAACTAAAGGAATTTTGTTCCTTACGCACAAATCTAACTAAATATTGCAACTCTAAACTTTCGTATATTAAGCCAACATTATAAGTCCAGATTTATAGTCGAACCAATGATATGCTAATAAAGTGGTTGATCACATTCTATGAATAGGCGTATTTATTTTATGACCTTGATCTTAGGATGGCAGTTGTTGCCCTGTGGTTCTTAACGGTCGTAGTTCGATTTCTTCTTCCTCATCCTCAGTTGGTGCCCTAGGAGGTTTTGGTTTTAATCCTTTGTTGGGGATGATATGCTTTCTAAATCGCCAACTTCCAAAGACTATTATAGCTACTACTGCCGTGAGTATTAGTGTAGTAATCACACTTGATATTGATGCGTGATGTCTTAAGTTTTTCCAAACTGTGTGTTGAAGTTCTTCTTGGATCTTCTCTTGTTCCTCAAAAAGATCATTAATTTCTTCGTCGGGTTCTATAATGTCCTCATTCTCCGTTGTAGAGTGAGATGTTTTGCTGTGAGGTGTGGGTGTTTTTGACAACGTCAAATTTGCCTCCACCGGCCTAATATAGCCGGCAATGACTGGAACGCTCTGTATTCTCGCCGGTGATAGTGTCGCTGTTCTAGTTACTATCACACAATTCTGTGATATTGTAATAATGCCACATTGATGTAACATTACCTTCTCTCTATGCCCACTGCAAGTGATTGCCACTTTAACCCTTGCAGGTGCCACAAAAATCCACGTATTACTTGTGTATACCTTTTTCCAGATAGTACTCGTTAGTCTCATTTCTTTCACTGGACACGTCACATTTTCGGTTCTCTGGTATAATTCGTCTATCAAACAATTCCGGTTGTTATCAATATTCCTTATGATAGATGGAGAACAGATGTAAACTGTCTTATTCAATTTTACACTGTTTTTTAGCATCGCATCATTTAGTTGAAAATATCGCTGATTATCATAGTCTATTGCGATAATGTCGGCGCTTATATCATATATCCAGTAGTTGTTCGTTTTCATTTTTAGTGGAAGTGTTTTGCCAATTTGTGTTAATTCTGTTTTAATTATAGGCTGTGACTGAATTTCTATGTTATGAGGTAATTTTATAGATGCTTCGTTGACAATTTCTTCTATATGTACTGGAGATAATATCTCATAAATGTTTTATTTTCTTGTTTACTCGCAAATGGGAAAGTCCAGACGGAAAACGCTTTGTTTACCAAACAATAGCGCCCAATTCCTGCAAAGAGAATGTGCTGCGAGAACTACATGACAGTCGCGGAGGAGGACACTTTGGAGTAAACCAGACTTTGGCTAGAATAAGAGATCGATTTTACTGGATTAACTTCAGAAAGGACGTTGAGGAATGGTGTAAACGGTGTGACCAGTGTTCGTTACAGAAGGGATCCATCACAATTCGGGAACTTGAGAGAGAGAAGATGAAACCAAACAACGACCGTATGAAGATGACACTGGACCACAGACCAACTGGTGGCAATTATAAGGAAGGTGATGCTGTGTGGATGTTTCAACCCAGGAGGAGCAAAGGATTAAGTCAAAGATGGCAACGACACTGGGAGAGACCTTACAATGTGGTAAATGTGTTAAACGACGTCGCATACAGAGTCCAACGCAGCCCCAAAGGCAAGATGAAAATTGTCCATCTGGACAGACTCAAGAAATACCAGGGATTAGATGAAGCGGATCGGGACGATCAGCTTTAAGAGGGGGGCAGTGTTACGGTTTGGGCCTACTATGCTCGATACTCGATGAAACCGATGCGCCGCAATATCTGGCCGGTCGCGTATTAAAGTAGGCCACACTTAGGAAGCGACACCTGGAAGTATCTTGATTATTCGAAGCAAATCGCGAAGCGTTTCGCGGTCATTCTAGAACGTGGTTTGCGAATATAAAAGAAGCGGCGTCGACGACAGTGTAGAGAGTAGTAGTAGTGAATTTGGGAACGCGGTAAAGTTTAAATAGTGGAATAGTTGTGGAATTGTAGTAGTGTTTTTAATAGCTGAGTTAATTATTGTACGGAGTGTTTTGGTGTAAATAAAGTTATTAATTGTTGAGTTAAACTGACTTTGTGTGAACCCACGGGAAAATCGTAACAATATTATTAAACATTCCTAGAAAAAATAAGTTTCAAAATTGTTGCTGTTCTGGTGAACAAACATGGTATTTTCAAACAATTTTATTCTGCATAGATACTAACTTAAAATTTTTCTTAGGAGGGCTACAACTGTCTGCAAAAAGAAGAAAATAGTTATTATTTAAAAAATATATGTTTTTTTGCTGAAAGCTTACTATTGGTAAGTCGAAGGCCACGGCCTCGCCCACCTCCACGGCCTCGCCCACCTCCACGGCCTCGCCCCCCTCCACGGCTTCGCCCACCTCCACGGCCTCGCCCACTTCCACGGCCACGGCTTCGGCCCCAACCTCCCCAGCCCTGGCTTTGTTGATTGCCAGCTGCACCTGCAGGGCCGCTAACTGCAGGGCCACTAGCACCTGCAAGTGCCCCCCTGCACCTGCAAGTGCAGGGGGGCACGCTGGCCTGTTGACCAGGCTCGGGCCGCTGCGGTCGCGGTTCTTTCTCCACCATCGATTCTGCAAAAAAAAAAAATACAAATTTTTCCGATTTATTTAAGTTTTGGTGGTGCGATAAATTTGTTGTAAATGTTAATTCTACATACCATCGGACAACAAAAGTTCCTCCTCTTCAGGGATGGATGCCAGACTAAATTCTGGCATCTCACCCCCATTCCCATTATTATTTTCGCTCCTGAAACAATTTGGTAATGTAATTGAAAAGCGGGTAATTTAAACAACCAACAATGTAGTCTAGTCTAGTGATCGACCGATATGAAATTTCGGGCCGATACCGATTATAGCCTATATATCAGAATCGGTCGATCACTACTAGTCTAATTTTACTAAATTAAACGCTGGACAGTTAAAACATATCACTTCAAAATAATTTAACTGAAATTTCTTCGAAAGAAATCGAGCGGTTTCTTTCAACCATATGCCAGCAATTTAGTTAATTAACACGAGATATTATTGGCGCTAGACGAGTACCTATTTAATTACTTACATTTTTTCAGAACACAAACTACCAACACTAAGATCAAAACAGAAATGAAGCCACCCAACACCCAACGAAACGGAGAAAGCCTTAAAACCAACAAAGATAAGAGCCAAAACGAACAATTCTGACCAATTCCCATTGTATAACCATACCATTGTAAAAAAGTTGCCAGATTTTATTAGATTAAATTGCTTTCGCTAGAATAGATAATTCAAAATTGCCACCCTCTGTATCGGCACGTACAGGAAGACCTGCATTCTTGCCTTCATGGAATTACCCAAAACGCCACTAAAAAACTGTTTTGATATCTATCCCCCGATTTACCGCTCCCTGTTCTAGGCACGTACACGTCTGTTATATGGCGCCAGAGTGGAAATTTTCAGTTTGAACTTGTTAAACCACATACATTTACAAAATACATTTTGCGATTAGACGCTATACTTGCAAAAAATCTAATTATTCTTAAACATGGCTCTACTATGGGTAATGTAACAATAACTGGAAGTTTCTGTCCCAAAAACCAAAAACCAACAATATATGTTTAGTATTCGTATTCATTATGTACAATTTTCAAAGTCCCTACGGCATGCAAGGACAAGTGATTGGTACCAAAATGTACCCACTAATAGTCACTATTAAAGGCCAGAAAGACAATGTGGGAGGCGGGACAGTTTGTCCAGAAACCAAGAAAAACCAACAATATATGTTTAGTATTCGTATTCATTATGTACAATTCTCAAAGTCCCTACGGCATGCCAGGACAAGTGATTGGTACCAAAATGTACCTACTAATCGTCACTGTTAAAGGCCAGAAAGACAATGTGGGAGGCGGGACAGTTTGTCCAGAAACCAAGAAAAACCAACAAAATATACGCTTAGTATTCGTATTCATTATATTCAATTTTCAAAGTCCCTACGGCATGCAAGGACAAGTGATTGGTACCAAAATGTACCTACTAATAGTCACTATTAAAGGCCAGAAAGACAATGTGGGAGGCAGGACAGTTTGTCCAGAAACCAAGAAAAACCAACAAAATATACGCTTAGTATTCGTATTCATTATGTTCAATTTTCAAAGTACCTACGGCATGCAAGGACAAGTGGTTGGTACCCAAATGTACCTACTAATAGTCACTATTAAAGGCCAGAAAGACAATGTGGGAGGCAGGACAGTTTGTCCAGAAACCAAGAAAAACCAACAAAATATACGCTTAGTATTCGTATTCATTATGTTCAATTTTCAAAGTACCTACGGCATGCAAGGACAAGTGGTTGGTACCCAAATGTACCTACTAATAGTCACTATTAAAGGCCAGAAAGACAATGTGGGAGGCAGGACAGTTTGTCCAGAAACCAAGAAAAACCAACAAAATATACGCTTAGTATTCGTATTCATTATGTTCAATTTTCAAAGTACCTACGGCATGCAAGGACAAGTGGTTGGTACCCAAATGTACCTACTAATAGTCACTATTAAAGGCCAGAAAGACAATGTGGGAGGCGGGACAGTTTGTCCAGAAATCAAGAAAAACCAACAATATATGTTTAGTATTCGTATTCATTATGTTCAATTTTCAAAGTCCCTACGGCATGCAAGGACAAGTGATTGATACCAAAATGTACCTACTAATAGTCACTATTATCGGCCAGAAAGACAATGTGGGAGGCGGGACAGTTTGTCCAGAAACCAAGAAAAACCAACAAAATATACGCTTAGTATTCGTATTCATTATGTTCAATTTTCAAAGTACCTACTACAATTTTTCAGAAAGCGCCTATAAGTAAATGTGGCAACGTTGTATTTGCTGTCATTTTCTTTCTTGGAGTATTCGAGTATTTTATATTCGTAGATTTGTTTACTATTTATCAGTCTGTTGAATGTGCACTTTTAATAAAAATTGAGTTTAAAGGTGGTAACTTAATAAAACATAATTGTATTGCTTTAATGTGTATTGTTTCAGATGATTATAAGTACTATAACATGTAAGTAATTAGAAATATACAAATTTTTGAATGTATTTGCCAATAGAAAAAAATAAATCGCCGCCACTGACCAATCGGGCATCTTCGGCTCCGGCTTGCTGCCTTCACACCAGTACATAGGTTAGGTATGAAATTGTCATTGTAATCTTACCTGGGCCAGCAGCTGTTGTATCCATTATGTCAATCAAAAAATATACATTTACTTGATTTTAGTGTATAATCTTCACCAATTAAATTGTTAAATTTTGTCATAAAAATATAATTAATTTTAGCAGCATGCTAAAACAAATAAACAAAAGCAAAGTGACAAGTGGAAATTTTACTTGACAACACAACAGATCCAAGTAGGCGGCCCTATCAGCAAAACCTGTTTGCTCGAAACGCTACCTCGCGTGACGTCACAGTGGGTGCTCGGGTGAACAGTATTAATATAATACACACACACAAACAATCTCTATTTCCGAGGAAAAAGGCTATCGACCTACCGGTCTTTCTGCCAATGTTACAGAAACAAAGCTTAATGTATCCACATAAATATTTGTTAAAAAAAAATAAATAAATAATGTTTTACAAAGAAAAAATTAAAATTAATAGTTAGTCCGTTTTTTTTTAGGTAAAATGTTCCAACAGAGTATATTGAGGAAAGTGAGGGAGATGGGGTTTATAATTGTCCAGTTGTGGGGGTTGCCTTTCCATTTTGCCTCTAGTTTCGTTAATCGTTCTGTTATTTTTGTCATTTGTGTCCGTTCGTAGAGTAATTTGTTGGTTGGGTTATGTAGCGGGTTTTGAGGATGTCTAATCTTGGTTACTAGTCTAAGTGCAATTTGTTCTGTAGTTTGTATGTGTTTTTTTGTTTTGCTGGTCGCATTAACTCTTAGTATGTGTCCGTAGTCGAGTAGAGGTCTGTTCTTGTACGTCAGGGCTCTGAAATGTTTAGTTCGTTTAATAATTTCATTTCTCACATTTGTGCATGTTTTGTAAATTTGAGTATTAATATAATAATAATATTTATTTAGCGATAATGCTTCTTGAAAAACAAAACAATACAATTCACACATGTCCCAAAAATTAACCAACAAGCAAATCACTAGCAAATTACATATACATTTTTTCTCGAATGTGTTTTCCCAGTTCTATTTTAAGTAGTTGTACCGGGTGACCCAATAAGACTGTTCCTCGATCATATCTCGGGAACCGTTCGTCGTATGATTTTGGGGTAAACATTTTTTTAGGTACATCGGCCATGAAGAATCGTTGGAAAATATTTTCGAATTCTAAAAATGACCACCAAAGGCCGTAACTGCCATCTTAAATTTTTAAATTGCATTTTCTATAAATTTTGCACAATAAACTAGATTTATTTTTTCCACATTTTTGCAGAGTAGCTCTAGTAGACTTAATAAAACACTTTGGGAACTTTAACTGTTTAATTATATATGGTAGAAGTGCAAAATACAAAGAGTGAAAAGACCGGCTACATTATAACTTGTTTTTAGACTACTACTTGTTGACATTTAACATACAGTGTTGCCACATAAACTAATTTTCATTGTTTTCTCTAATACGCCCCCTCAAGGAAAATTATGTCAAATGTAACATTGAAAATTTAACATTTTACTTAAGACCGAACTTATCTCTAAAATAAACAAATTTAACTTTTGGTAAAGGTTTGGTAAAAATATCTGCTTGTTGTTCTGAAGTTTGCATATATTTAATTTTCACCACACCCCTATCAATTTTTTTCTTTAATAAAACATGACTTTATGTCCAAATGTTTAATGCGTTTAGTATTTCTGGATTATGTGCTAACTTTATTGTAGACTGATTGTCTTCGTAAATTATTATTGGTTGACTTACATCAAATAAATGAAAATCCATTAATATATTCTTTAACCAACAAGCCTCTGAAACTGCTGTGTTAAGTGCAACGAATTCTGCTTCTGTTGAAGACACTGACACACAAGCTTGTTTTCTACTTGCCCACATAATCGGACAATCAAACATTTTGAACACAAAACCAGTAGTAGATTTCCTATCTACTAAATCACCACCCCAATCCGAGTCTACATACCCACAAATTAAATCACTTCCATTTGTAAATATCAATTTTAAATTTAAGGTACCGTGTAAATAACGTAAAACTCTCTTTAGAGCTACAAATAAATTATGATTTGCTTTTTCTTGAAAACGACTCAATAATGAAACACACTCACATATATCAGGTCGAGTACCAAGTGCTGCATACATCAAAGATCCTATTATTTGTCGACACTGATTTTCATAATAAGGATTTGCTGAATCATCTTTTAAACTTGTCAAATCAATGTTATAATCTATTGGTGTACTTACTGATTTACAACTTGACATTCCAAATTTTTGTAACATATTTTTTAAGTAATCTGTTTGATCAACTTCTATGATTCCCTTATTTAAATCATTTTTGACATGAATGTTTAAAAACCTTCCCACTTCACCTAAGTCTTTCATTTGAAAATTATTATTTAAGAAACTTTTTAAAGACTCTACTTCTTCATAGTTTGTACCAAGAATAAGCAAATCATCGACGTATAACACTACATAAAGATTACTTTTACTACAACACTTAAAGTAAAAACAAAAATCAAAATTTGAACGCTCGAAACCAAATTTTACCATAACAGAATGAAACTTTTCGTTCCAACGTTTGGGTGACGCCTTTAGGCCATAAATCGATTTGTTTAGTTTGCATATACTTTTAGCATTTCTTTTATTTTGATGTGGTAACAGCATAAAAACGTCATCCATAATTTCACCATGCAAGAAAGCTCCTTGAACATCCATTTGATAGATTTTTAAAGATAATTTACAAGCTACAGCTAATAACAATCTAAAAGTTGACAATTTAGCTACAGGGGCATAAGTTTCATACAAGTTATTACATGATTGCTGAAAACCTTTCGCTACTAGACGCGCTTTATACTCACTATTATTTTTCACTCGAAAAACCCACTTACTGTCAATAATGTCTAAATTTGCATTATTTTCAGGGAAAGGTACAATAATCCATGTGTTATTTTTCTCAAGAACATTCATTTCCTTTTGTATAGCTTCTTCCCATTTTTCAGCATCTTCACTAGTCATCGCCTCCTCAAAGGTCAAAGGTTCTTCAACAACTGATAAAAAAGAAGTGTCATAATCATTTAGCCATTGTGGCTTGATTATTTTCCTTCCTTTTCGGTCTACTTTAGGCAAATAATTATTGTCTTCCAAATTAGTTTCACTTCCTTCACTTATTGTAGTCTCATCCAGTTCGTTTTGATCTACTTCTTGATTTTGAACATTTTCAATTTGTTGATTCTGTGGTTGATCATCATAGTTTGTCTCATTGTGTGCAGGATCATATTGCAGGTCATCTTCTTCGCCAAACGAATCCAAAACAACCACTTTCTCTTTATTCTCTTTGGCAACTTCTTTTATTGGCTGCTGGTCTTCAGTGTCAACCTTTAAGAAAACCACATCCCTGTGTACTTCAATCTTGTTTCTGTCTGTGAGATAAATTCGGTATCCTTTTGTCTGTTCGCCGTAACCAACAAGTATTCCTTTCTCATTTTTGACATCTAGTTTACGCCTCTTTTCTTTTGGAATATGCACTGATACTGGTGTTCCAAATTCTTTCAATAAAGTTACATCAAAAGACCTTTTAAACCAAAGTTCGTATGGAGTAGAATTCTTTTTATTACTTTCACCTATTCGATTTAAGACAAACACGCTGGTGTTTATTGCCTCAGCCCAAAACGATTTGTCCAACTTCTTACTGTGTATCAAAGTGCGTGCAGCCTCCACTATAGTCCGATTTTCCCGTTCAGCACGGCCGTTTTGTTCCGGTGAATAAGCACAAGTTCTCTCATGCCTGACTCCTTTACTCTCCAGAAAACTCCTTAATTCTTCATTTATGAATTCCAAACCATTATCACTTCTGAGAGTTTTTAATCGGTTTCCAGTCTGATTCTGCAACATTGCTATGAAAATTTTAATTTTCTCTTTGGCCTCGGACTTATTCTTTAAGAAATACACAACTCTGTAATTTGAATAATCATCCTTAAGCAGAAGTAAATATTTGGATTGACCCAAGGATTCCACTTCGAATGGTCCACAAAGATCAGTATGCACTAACTCTCCAATTTGCCTTGCTCTAGACTGACTCACACTGAAATGAACTCGATGTTGTTTGCCCTTTAAACAATCATTACATGTAGTGGCATCATCCTTGAACTTTATGTTATTTTGCTTTAAAACCTGCTTGACATGCTGAAAATTCACATGGGCCATTTTACAGTGCCAACTATTGACGCTTTCAACTACATAAGCAACATTAGAATTAACAGTTTGAACATCCTTTTTAGATCTAAATAACATTTTAAACAGTTTACCGCTCCGCATGGCTATGGCTCTAGTACAATTTTTACTATCAACAATTTTACACTTTTCTTTTGAAGATTTCATCAACATACCTTTATCTAAAGCTTTACTTACTGAGAATAGGTTTATCTTCAGCTGTGGTACATACAAGACGTCTCTCAATTCTGTTCTCATCCAACAACTGTCATTCCAAGCCTCTAAGACTATCAGTCCAACACCCATAACGTTAATGAGTGAACCATCACCAATTTTAACTGTCCTGTTCGCTGAATAGTCTAAAAATGCAAAATTTTTAACATCATGAGTCATGTGATCTGACGCACCACTGTCTAAACACCAATCACAACCATTTAGCTTGGATTCATCGATTAAAGTAAACGCCTGTGGTTGACTTCCCAATTCCAGCAAACTTACGAAGGCATTGCCACTTTCTTCACCTCTATGTGATGATCGTCCATGTTTATTCCAACAATTTTGAGCAGTATGGCCATTTTTATGACAGTAGCCACATTTTAATTGTGCAGATCTACTATTAAATCTGCCATGTGCATTATGAGTCCTTGAATTTCCCGCCGAGCATAAAAACAGTCTTTTTTTAAATGTCCAGGCTTGTTGCATGCAAAGCATTTAATATCTACTCTTGCATCTACTTTATTCCTATTTTTAGAAAACAAGGCACTGACTTCAAAATCATTTTGCTGACCTTTCTTATTCCTGTCTTCTTCCACTAGTAACCGTGATGTTAGATGGTTGAGAGTTTGTTGTTCAGCAGGAGTTGATTCCCACGCCGAAACGAAATACTTCATGTTATCAGGAAGAGACATTAGAATTTTAGTGACAATCATTTTATCACTAAGCTCTTCACCAAGATGCTTGAGTTGGGTTTTTAAATCTTCTAATTGTGAAATAAAATCAGCAATGCTTGAGCCATTTTACTTTAAATTAAAAAAACTTTTGTTGAAGCAAGTGTACGGATACTTCCGACTTATGTTCATAAATTGCTATTAGTTTGCTCCACATTTCTGAAGAAGTAGTACATGATAGAATGTGATTTACCGGTTTTTCCTCCAGCCTTGTTACTAAAACCTCCTGGGCTTTTGCATCTTTTTTATCCCATTCATCTGTGTTAGTTTGTGGCCTTCCTTGATCTCCTGACACAATTCCATATAATCCCTTGGACTTTAGCACTATTATCATGTGGAACTTCCAAACATTCCAATTGTCCCAATTCAACTTTACGATAACTCCTTCTTTTTGATCCATGGCTGATTTAAAAACTTAACAAGTCGTTACACCGCGTTAGTCCTTACAACCGCCACACAATTTTTACGACGTGTTCCCGACAAAAAAAACGAAAAATTAAAAATAATCCGGACTTATTTTTTATTCGGTACACAAGCAGTTATCGACAGAAGTTATTGTTCTAGATATCGATACTGGAGCTCATCCCTGGTGTACTATCGTAACCTCAAAAAGAACAACTCGTGTGCCCCGTTTTCTTTTTCACTTTTTCGGCTTTCAAACCTTCACTTGGCTACCTGGGCCCATAACCTTTTGCAGAGTAGCTCTTGTAGACTTAATAAAACACTTTGGGAACTTTAACTGTTTAATTATATATGGTAAAAGTGCAAAATACAAAGAGTGAAAAGACCGGCTACATTATAACTTGTTTTTAGACTACTACTTGTTGACATTTAACATACAGTGTTGCCACATAAACTAATTTTCATTGTTTTCTCTAATACACATTTTTAAAGCGAACCAATTTATCTATCATTTTCGTAAAAAACAAATTTCCGTTATTTCAAAAACAAAGATGGCGTGGGGTGTTCAATTGTTTTTGCAATAACCTGCTTTAACTTCTTAACGGTTTGACCAATTTTAACAAATTTGGTATTGTTGAAAAGAGCATTTCTTGGGCAATAAGAATCAACCAAAATATAGTTAATTTAGTTGAATATTTCTCCACCAGAGGGCTAGTTTTGACACCATGACTCAAATTCCAAAAAAGATAAAAAAAAACAAATGGAATGGTATGACTTTTTCTTTATGAAAAAGTAGCCAAATAACATCCAAATAGGCCAGTGAAAACCGTTTTTTAAATTCTCGTTCCTAACCTGAAATATTGAGAAAATGAGATTAATGGATCTGTGTGGTAAATTTCATAAAATTATTAAAAATTTAACTACATAATGAATAAAATGTCACAGAAACAATTGTGAGTCTAAATAAAATTCATTTAGGCATTATTTAAAAAATACCACATATCGTCAGAACATTCATCTTGCTCCAAAGGGACTAAATGCATCCTGAACTTATTGTCACTTTAATGTTACACTCGGAATTTGTCTATTGCATTGTAGTGTCCTCCTGTTTTTGTGTGATTTTTGGAGTCAATTTCTGCCAAAAAATATATAATACGTTTGAAAATTAAAAAGTAAAAGGTATAACTTAAAAAGGTTTAAATTAAGGTATAAGGTTTAGTCCCTTTGGAGCCACATGAATGTTCTGATGATATATGGTATTTTTTAAATAATGCATAAATCAATTCTATTTAGACTTACAATTGCTTCTATAACATTTTGTTCATTATGTAGCTAAATTTTTGACAGTTTTATGAAATTTACCGGGCGATCCTTGGCCTTCAAAGATCCATTAATCTCATTTTCTAAATATTTCAGGTTAGGAACGAGAATTTGAAAAACGGTTTTCGTTGTTACAAAATTTATTCGCAGGACTTTCTCATAAGCATTTTCCTGGTTGATGGTCAGTTGATTGGGTTGATAATTGCCACAAGTTGTTGTTTAGCGATATTAATTGGACTATTATGGGAAAAATGTATATTGCTTAGTCTAACTTCCAATGCTTTAAATTTTGATGCCTTACCTTGTCATTAAAATAGAATTTTCTTGTTTTTCACTTAATCTTTGCTATTCACTTGACTAAAATTAACTAAAGTTATTTTAAATCGGAACTAAACATAAACAAATTGTCTCCACATTTACATTGGCAATTTAAATGACAGTGCGATGCTTTCTTCTTTAATATGACCCTAACCTACTTGAACCTCTTTTCCGGTTAACGAAAGTTAACCTTGGTTTTTTTCATGATTTTTGGTTGACACCACATGGTAGTCAACGATCTCAAATCGCTTTAAAGCGGATTTAAATACCACTTCAACCCTTTGTGACTCAAATTTATAGTGGAGAGACGGATTCTCTTACCCAATTATTGTGGGGATTGATTGAGTACAGGACAAATTGAAGTGACCTCTAAGAGAGGTTCGAGAAGGCCACATTCCATCCAAGGTATGATTTTAGAGAGCATCCTCATGTATTTTACCCTTTTCTAATTAACGAATTATTGCTAACTTACCCCGAAAAAGAGACTGAGACGCCAATCTTCTTTTGTAGGCCTTTTTATCGACAGAATATACCTTATACCTAAGTCTCAACTGCACATACTGCTTGGATGACAAGGTCCTAGGGCAACCCATTACCCAGCTAACGTATTTGAGGCCAGTAGCCTGGGCTGCTGCGTTACTTCGTGCTGCCAGCTAACTATCCTGGACTCATACGCCTTTTCTGAGAACGTCCCAGCTGATCGAGCAGTCTCAGGAGCACTCAGGTGGGTTCTTTCCATTTATTTGGCCTCAACTTAGAGTTCTGGAAGCCGATTGGCACCAGGCACTGCAGACAAGCCTGCATTTTGTTTTTAATCCCCTTTGACGGTTGCCACGTTAAAGTAATTCTCCTTAATTGGACTTTTAACTGTAGAAAATCAGAAGTGTTATCAATAATAGGTGGTGAAATTAGGTAGATGTTCAATAACTAGCCTGATTAGTTGGGCCTATTTCCTTGTAAACCGAAGGCAAATACGTATCTGCTGAAGGCCCCTGAATGGGTATCACCCCCGTTTTTGTTACATAAGTATATTCTGACTTTGGTATCACTTTTGGACTTCATCTACCCTAAGTTATTCAAACTATTCACCATCCATAAAGACATACATATGTAGGAAAGAATTAATCACTGATACTGTTAAAATAAAGTAAATAAATAAGGAGACTCAGGAGAGTTAGGTTAAGGTAATCTCTTTCTTCTTTCGAGTCGTCTTCTTTTCTTAAATCGTTGGTCAAGTTTCGGTGGTACTGGATTGGTTAATAAAGTCTTGCGAATATTTGGGATATTATTTCATTGCGCCTTTCCCGCTTTTGATTGAACGATTGTCGGATCCTACCGCGGCTATAAAAGTGGGTGGCGCCTATACTTTGTTTGTTATTCAAACTTTGTCATTACTCACGACCACTCTACCTGAGTTTGACCGGAGCATACGCCGAAGGGTCTGACGTCTGCGCTACCAAATTCCCGTTAAGCAAAACAGCTTTCCATTACCGAACATTCATTTACAGTAACAATTTTAAAGGAAAGTTCATAATTCAACAATCTGGAACTTGTGACAAATTTCATTCAATGAAAACTTGTGACAAATTTGGCCCAACTAAGTGGTTTTCTTTAAATTCATTGTTAGCTTTGTGAACGCAGGTTATTGGTGGTTTTTTTTGTTTTTTTATTTATTTTTTCCTACTTTCTCGTGGATTTTTCTTTTGCGGAGGGGGCGGCTTGTTGTGTTTCTATAGATCAATTTCACTTAAAATCGGAGTGTAAAGCTGCTATAACGTTTCTGTTAGTATATAGCGTGTTTATAGTACGGTCAGAAGTATGGAGAACTTCAAGATGGACGTGAATCGTTTGAGTGGTGAGGAGGTTAGATATGAACTGGAGATTAGAGGCATGCCTTTGACGGGTACTCTTGCACAGAAGCGTGCTATATTGCGTGATGTCTTAAGGTTGGAGCGGGTACAGGAGATGATTCCTCCGGCAACAACACACTATGACGCTGAGAGCGAACTCTGTCTTTGTAGAGCTAAGTTGTTTGCTGTGGAACGTGATTTGCGTAATGTGACTGCCGTCAATAGAGTTAGTGAGGTAAAGCGTCTGGATACTTTGTTATCTCACCTACATCTACGAATTTTGAGAATACATGTGGTTTCTGACGTAGAGCGGGCAATGTTGCAGGGAATAAAGCTGCACGAGGCAAATCTGCGAGAACAATTAGATGCAGAAAATGAAGTCGCACATGGAAATGACAAGAAAATTGAAGATCAACAAACACCAACTGCTAACGACTTGATAGTTTTGGGAGACTGTATTGAAGACATTAGTGATCAAACGTGCCGCAATAACCAGCCGGTCCACGATTTCCGAGCACCAGTGGGTGGTGTTCTTTCTAGTACTGCTGAGGGAGGTGCGCGACGACTCGTGGCAGCACCGATGATCACTGTGGAAGAATTTTCCAATGTTCCCATAGATATACCGCCGCGTGCACCTACTCCACCGGAGGAGTATGTTAGAGAAATGTCTGGTGGTAATTCACCATTGTCCACACAGTTTGGTTCTAGACGGTATCAGCCTCTTTTTGCGGATGATCCTTTGTGTGAGCAGCATAGGGTTGGAGACCCAGAAGGCGAAGCAGTAAGTCGAGAGAATCTTAGACGCCTTGATGTACATGAAAAAAATTCTCCATCGGACCCTCAACGGTCTACCACACAACCAACCTTATCTAGAACTGAAAGGTTGCAGACACATTCATATGAACTTAATGAGCCACCCATTGTTCATCAAGCTCAAAGGTCGTCGCTGTATCGACCAGATAGAGAAAACCAGTTCATTGAGGCTCAGGAAAGAGAACCTATGAACTTTGGTCCGGATGGTTCACGTTTTCCACCTCGACAAAGTCAAGTGCGTTTTGATAGACCTGTTCGACCGACAGCGCAGGGAAATTCCACGCTACGGGCGGAAGATTCGAATCAGACTGTGACTCTCGATAGCCTGGCCCGACTTCTTGAAGGTTTGAAGTATTCACCGATATCTCATCCACCTCGTGAGTCAACATTTGTCGACTTTAGACCATTTTCTAACCATTGGGACGTGAAATACAATGGTCAGTCCAGTGTGGGAGATTTTTTGGAGCGTGTTGAGGAATTGAGAGTTTCTAGGGGGCTTTCAAAGGCCAGTCTACTACGTGCTGCTCCGGAGCTTTTTACTGGCGATGCATTACTGTGGTATCGCACTCAACGCTTTGTCAGTTGGGATGATTTGACTTATCAGTTACGCGACGCTTTCCAACCTTATGATTATGAGGATTCTTTATGGGATGAGATCCGGCGAAGGACCCAAGGGAGTCAGGAAAGGGTCTTCAGCTATATTGTAGCGATGGAGAATCTGTTTAGAAAGTTGCGTGAAATACCATCCGCGGAGACGAAACTGCATATTGTACGTCGGAACTTGTTACCCTATCTACAGAGTCGTCTAGCTGTTCACAATATTTCGTCATTGGCAGAACTTCTTCGTCTTGGACGGGCCATTGAGGAAACGGAGGTGCGCATTCAGAGATTTGCGCCACCGCCGACCAATCGTCGCCAACTCTTGGAACCCGAACTTGCTTATCAGAAACCACAACATCATTCTACGGCTCCGATCGTTTCTGGCTATCGCAGTGGCGTTGATAGTCATGAGTCGCTGCCTACATTTCAATTGAACGATAATTTGGAAGCCGCTTCCTTGGAAACTAGCGACCAAATTGCCGGTGGTAAGTGTTGGAACTGTGGCCAGGCGGGTCATCGATTTCGTCAGTGCAAGGAACAGAAACGCCTATTTTGTTATCGCTGCGGAGAAAAGCAGGTCACCATAAAGTCATGCACCAAGTGTCAAAAAAACGACAGACCGACAAGGACGTAGGCCGTGTTTCTTGTCAATCATTCTCTAAATCGGTCAATTCACATACCGTCGCTATTTTAGATTACGTGATTGCGCACGCGAAGGATGACCAACGACCTTTCCTCGGAGTAGAGATTTTCGGACGAACCCTATTAGGATTATTGGATAGTGGGGCATCTCGCACTATTCTCGGATCTCCGGGATGGGCTATGTTAAACGCTCTTTGTTCCCTTCAACCCAGCCGAAGAGTTGACTGCATGGTTGCCAATGGACAAACCTGTGAAGTTTTGGGAACTGTCCAGTTGCCTATAAGGTTGAAGGAGAGAGTGATTTTGTTGGATGTTTTGGTGGTACCTGATTTGCCTCATGTCTTGATTCTGGGTGTAGATTTTTGGACTAAGATGCGCATAATTCCAGACTTGTATAGTGGAGAATGGACTTTTTCGAGTCAGACTCATACTAGTGATGTTAACCTTGCCGCAATCCAATCGACCAGTTCTATGTCACAACATCAACAGGAAACTTTGGAATCGTTTATTCAGGACACGTTTGCTTCTCAAAAGAGCAAGTTAGGTTGCACTGATTTAGTGGAATTGGTTATCAAAACCGATTCTCAGCCCATAAAGCAACGTCATTATCCTTTGTCCCGAGTGTTACAGGCGGAAGTTAATTTGGAGTTGGAACAGATGTTGGCCGACGACATTGTTGAACCCTCAAACTCTCCCTGGTCGTCGCCTATAGTGATGATTAGGAAGAAGACAGGGGGATGGCGTTTTTGTGTCGATTATCGCCAGTTAAATAAAGTGACTGTTCCGGATGCGTACCCGATTCCGTTCGTGTCTGCCACCTTAGACAAGCTGCGGGATGCGCGTTATTTGAGTACGTTAGATATAAAGTCCGCTTATTGGCAGATTCCGGTGGCCAAGGATTCCCGACCTTTGACTGCTTTTACCGTGCCGTCTCGTGGTTTATTCCAATTCAAGAGGATGCCTTTCGGCCTCACCAATGCACCTGCTGTCTGGCAACGTCTGATAGACAGGGTGGTGGGCGTTGATTTGGAGGAACACGTGTTTGTTTATTTGGACGACGTGATAATTTGCACTGCAACTTTTGATGAGCACATATCAGTATTGCGGGAGATCATCTCTCGTATTACCAGGGCCGGTTTGACCCTCAATAAGGACAAATGTAATTTCTGTAAGTCGGAGTTAAAATATTTGGGTTACGTAGTGAATTCCTCTGGTTTACTTGTCGACCCAGAGAAAATCGAGGCCATCTTACGTATACCTTCTCCGAAAAGTGTTTCTGATGTTCGACGGGTGGTCGGTCTTGCGTCGTGGTATCGACGATTCGTTCCGAATTTTTCATCGTTGGTGTCTCCTCTCACCCGACTAACCTGCAAAAATGCCAAGTTCAATTGGGATTCTGCGTGTGAGGACGCGTTTGTTGCCATTAAGGAGTGTTTGGTGCGGTCGCCTGTATTGTCTTGTCCCGATTTTGACAAACCTTTTATTGTTCAATGCGATGCTTCAGATTTTGGTTTGGGAGCCGTTCTGTCGCAAATTCAGGATGGGGTTGAACACGTGATTTGCTACTTAAGTCGCAGTTTGAACAAAAATGAGCGTAAATACTCGACCACCGAAAAAGAGTGTCTGGCGGTATTGTTTGCCATAGAAAAGTTGAGACCCTACATTGAAGGAACTCACTTTACGGTTATCACCGACCACTACTGCCTTAAGTGGTTAAATAACATAAAAGATCCGGTGGGACGAATTGCGCGGTGGGCAATTCGGTTACAGCAATATGATTTCGAGATTGTTCATAGAAAAGGTAAGGATAATGTTGTCCCGGACGCTCTCTCGCGGTCCGTTCCCATAGTTGACGCGGTCACAGACGTGTTGCCGGCCGAATTCACCACCGAGGACTGCAGTAAGGATCGGTGGTACGTAAATATGTTAGACCGAGTCAAGGCCGATCCTATGAAATACCCTCTGTGGCGAATTGAACATGGCTTACTATACCGACGGGTGCATATCAAATATGACGAGTTGCTAGAGGAACAAGATAGATGGCTCCTAGTAGTCCCAAAACAACGACGGGAGGCCATAATGAAAAGTCATCACGATCCGCCGATCTGTGGCCATTTGGGAGTTTTCAAAACGACGGCTAGGATTCTACAAAAGTACTATTGGCCGGGTGCCAAATGCGATGTAGCTCGTTTTATTGCGCGATGTTTAGTATGTTTAAAAACCAAGCCCCTTCAGAAGGCTCCTGCTGGTCAAATGTTGAGTCAACAACCAACCGCAACACGACCCTTTGAAATTATTAGTTTGGATCTGGTGGGACCCCTGCCGCGATCGAATTCGGGTTATTGTTATGTGCTCTCTGTCCTTGACTGTTTTAGTAAATATGTACTATTTTTCCCTTTAAGAACAGCCACGACTAAAGCTATTCTCAAGTGGTTGGAAGATTATGTTCTTCTAATATATGGGATTCCAAGAAAGATAATTGTGGACAACGGTAAACAGTTTTCTAGTCATCAGTTTCGGGATTTTATGCGACTTTACCATATAAATGTTCAGTATACATCGAACTATCACCCACAGGCAAATCCTGTTGAGCGAGTGCATCGCGTTCTGAAATCTATTATTTCCAGCTATATTGAGGATGATCATCGGATATGGGAGAAACTTTTGGCAAAAGCTGGATGTGCGATTCGTTCTGCTAAGCATGAGGTCACCGATTTTACCCCGAACTTTATTGTCTTCGGACGGGAACCTAGGTTCACGCCGCCTACTTCAGGCTTGTGTATCCAAGATGTGGGTCCCACGACGTTCGACCCGGAGGTTCGAGCTCGAGAGCTGAGTCACGTCTTCCGTGAAGTCCACCAACGTCTGAAGAAAGCCTACGAAAAAACGAAGGTTCGGTATAACTTGCGAAGACGTGATGACCGATTCACCCTGAATCAAGCCGTCTGGCATAAAAATTACGCTTTATCCAACGCAGCGCAACAGTTTACGGCCAAATTTGCACCCAAGTATATCGGCCCTTTCATCGTTTCGAAAATCCTGTCGCCCTGGTCATATCAACTGTCAGACTCAAGTGGTCGTATTCGCGGCGTCTGGCACGCGAAAGATTTAAAGGCACATCCTCCAGATGATTCCGACCGATCTGACTGAAAGCTTTATTGTTGCTTTACTTCGGCTATTTGATTCTGGTTCAATTTTAAGTTATGTCGGTTTTCCCTTGGAAACCCTTATTTAGGAAGGGGTGGTGTTGTTACAAAATTTATTCGCAGGACTTTCTCATAAGCATTTTCCTGGTTGATGGTCAGTTGATTGGGTTGATAATTGCCACAAGTTGTTGTTTAGCGATATTAATTGGACTATTATGGGAAAAATGTATATTGCTTAGTCTAACTTCCAATGCTTTAAATTTTGATGCCTTACCTTGTCATTAAAATAGAATTTTCTTGTTTTTCACTTAATCTTTGCTATTCACTTGACTAAAATTAACTAAAGTTATTTTAAATCGGAACTAAACATAAACAAATTGTCTCCACATTTACATTGGCAATTTAAATGACAGTGCGATGCTTTCTTCTTTAATATGACCCTAACCTACTTGAACCTCTTTTCCGGTTAACGAAAGTTAACCTTGGTTTTTCATGATTTTTGGTTGACACCACATGGTAGTCAACGATCTCAAATCGCTTTAAAGCGGATTTAAATACCACTTCAACCCTTTGTGACTCAAATTTATAGTGGAGAGACGGATTCTCTTACCCAATTATTGTGGGGATTGATTGAGTACAGGACAAATTGAAGTGACCTCTAAGAGAGGTTCGAGAAGGCCACATTCCATCCAAGGTATGATTTTAGAGAGCATCCTCATGTATTTTACCCTTTTCTAATTAACGAATTATTGCTAACTTACCCCGAAAAAGAGACTGAGACGCCAATCTTCTTTTGTAGGCCTTTTTATCGACAGAATATACCTTATACCTAAGTCTCAACTGCACATACTGCTTGGATGACAAGGTCCTAGGGCAACCCATTACCCAGCTAACGTATTTGAGGCCAGTAGCCTGGGCTGCTGCGTTACTTCGTGCTGCCAGCTAACTATCCTGGACTCATACGCCTTTTCTGAGAACGTCCCAGCTGATCGAGCAGTCTCAGGAGCACTCAGGTGGGTTCTTTCCATTTATTTGGCCTCAACTTAGAGTTCTGGAAGCCGATTGGCACCAGGCACTGCAGACAAGCCTGCATTTTGTTTTTAATCCCCTTTGACGGTTGCCACGTTAAAGTAATTCTCCTTAATTGGACTTTTAACTGTAGAAAATCAGAAGTGTTATCAATAATAGGTGGTGAAATTAGGTAGATGTTCAATAACTAGCCTGATTAGTTGGGCCTATTTCCTTGTAAACCGAAGGCAAATACGTATCTGCTGAAGGCCCCTGAATGGGTATCACCCCCGTTTTTGTTACATAAGTATATTCTGACTTTGGTATCACTTTTGGACTTCATCTACCCTAAGTTATTCAAACTATTCACCATCCATAAAGACATACATATGTAGGAAAGAATTAATCACTGATACTGTTAAAATAAAGTAAATAAATAAGGAGACTCAGGAGAGTTAGGTTAAGGTAATCTCTTTCTTCTTTCGAGTTGTCTTCTTTTCTTAAATCGTTGGTCAAGTTTCGGTGGTACTGGATTGGTTAATAAAGTCTTGCGAATATTTGGGATATTATTTCATTGCGCCTTTCCCGCTTTTGATTGAACGATTGTCGGATCCTACCGCGGCTATAAAAGTGGGTGGCGCCTATACTTTGTTTGTTATTCAAACTTTGTCATTACTCACGACCACTCTACCTGAGTTTGACCGGAGCATACGCCGAAGGGTCTGACGTCTGCGCTACCAAATTCCCGTTAAGCAAAACAGCTTTCCATTACCGAACATTCATTTACAGTAACAGTTTTAAAGGAAAGTTCATAATTCAACAATCTGGAACTTGTGACAAATTTCATTCAATGAAAACTTGTGACAGCCGACACTACCACAGCCCTGTCCGTTTCGATAGCTACGAAGCCCTTTCCACGATAACATTTAGTTATTGTCTGTCCTATTTACATCTGTTAAGTTTATTTGTAGAAACCTTATTTTATTGCTATGTTGTTGTATCGTGCTACTGGTCAATGGTGGATATTGTTACCTCTTCGTACATTTTCTCTGATAGTTCCTCACGCGGCTCGCGATTTCTGCGAGGTTCCTCCTGTCGCACTGCCCTTTTTGCCACCGAAAGTGATCTTCGGAAGATGACGCAATTCCTGGTTCCCGCCGAGTGTCCTACTTCTTTGCATATTGGGCAACTTACTTCGTTTATTTATCTCTGAGAAGCTTTATGAATTATATATTTTTGCTACTGTCCCAATATTTATTATTTTACATTGATAGGCTCGAGTATATTCGCAAGTGTAACTTGTTTTATGTTCATTTAATGCAAATACATTGTCATAATTTAATAATAAATAGTTTTTAGGGCTCGTACGTAGTTAGGTAATTCCAATTTACATTGAATTTTGCAATAGGAAATTTGTTTCTACATGCATAGTAACGATATCCTTTCTAGTCCGGCTTTTCTATTGGAATCGATTTACTCTAATAGTCTTACTGCGATTAGGCTTAAAGACCTATAAAAAATTGGGAGATTTTATTTAACTGGTATACTTCTTGAAAATTACAGTGAACTCTTCAGTTATTTTAGTTAATGATTGCCAAAGCAAATAACCCTAATCATTGAAGTAAAGCGAAGCCCATATTAGATTATTTTTTCAACTAAAAAATGCTAGCATTAATGGTCACGTAACCTTTAATTATTTTATGGATTAAATAGCCATATATCAAAGTAATTTTGACCAATCTCAGCATAATTTGCATAAGTTTATAAACTATACGAATGATAGTTAGTATTCAACATGTCGGATGCTCCAAACGACTACTTCAATTTTCATTACAATATTCTAAAGTGGTACATTTTACTTCCCTTCGATAATCCTGTCTTGAAAGCGTTATATAATATCATAATAGTACCCCATGTGATCTTAATAACCTCGTGCGTAATTTTGGAAAGCGGAGGGCTTTTAGTAGCTACCGGAAGCGACTTTAGTTCTACTGTATTAATTATCGCTGTTCTCATGTTACATTTACAGACATCACAAAGGTGATACTTTTTTTTATTTATACTTTTCATATATGTATAATGGTTTTGCCTTGCAGTTTGCAGTATACAGAGTGCCACAAATTTGTGTGTAAGTATGGGGATCTCGAAAACGGTAAGAAATACAGAGTTAGTTATAAATTGTGACAAAATCGTGCAATTTGGATAATAAAATGCCGATTTAAAATTGAAATTTTTTTAAGTACCTGGAGGAAAGCATACGACTGAAATTTTGGAAATTAGTTTTAAACTTTTTGCTAATTTATTTGATGAGATAAGTGTACATGAATGACATTTCTCTATTCCACTTTCTTCTTTTTCAACGTGGCAGTATCATAATGGAGATCTGACGTTTCGGTTTTTGGTTTTTATTATCAACTTTAATTTTTCTTAATGCGTCATATGGCTTTTTCTCTGATTCAGATATGCGATATGGTTCAGTCTTGCAATTTTACAAAAATGTCAAAAAACATTTTGTTATTATTCATCAGATAATTCAAAGTAATTGACACTTTGTCATTGAAACTATTTTCTTTCTAAAACTAATACAATGTCAAATTGCTTCAAAGTTTTGGTCATCTAACATAATTTTTTAACGTGAAGTTGTAGTCCATTTTTTCTCAAAGTGGAGGTGCATGTGTAAAAATTATGGAAAAAAACACTCAATCTTCTCCACAAAAAATGTTTATATATATATTTTTAAGTACGACCCTATTTCTTCAGAAGATTCTGAAAGTTTTGTTTGTCCTGATTTAAATGATATTTAACTGTTGTCAGTTTAATTCGTAGTAATCTATCTTCATTCATTATTCTGATGTGTGCGTTCCAGTATCTTTGTCGAGCTTTACACCATCTTACGATATCACTGGTGTCATTTGTCTTCTTAGGTCTTAGTTCCTTTTCTTACCCAGAAGGGTGTGGCCTGTTGTTATTGCGCGTATTGTTTTCATACCTGTTATTATTAGCATTCTTTTGGTTTTTGATGTATCGACTCTTGTGTTCTGCTCCAAAGGTCATTACTGGCCTACTGGACCTAGTTTTAAATAAAGTATAGTAAGTAGTTAAAAGAAGAAGTTGATGATGGTTAATAAAAATAGAAACGTCGGACCTCAAATATGATATTGCCACGTTTCAGAGGAGGTAAAGTGTCATTTATTTTCACTTTTCTCATCAAATAAGTCCACAAAAAAAATATTTTTTGGATTGTCAGGAAAAATGGTATGATTTAAAATTTTATACGACGGCATATTATTATACTGCAAAATTTTCAATTTTGCCATAATTTAATAAACTCCTTATCTTTTACCGTTTTTGAGTTATCCATACTTACACACAAATTTGTGGCACCCTGTACACTATGCGTTTGACGGTTTAAATTTTCAGAGTTATTAGATGGCATTTGACGAAATCAAAGTACCTAGTGATTCTTCAGGAGCTAAGGTCAATTAATTCCGATCTGTACGACTTTGACTATCAGCTTACCTCCTTTGATGTTTCCGCCATTGACTTTTCCAGTACTTCGACGGGTCAAGAACGGTTCAGAATTTGTAAATATTTTTCTCTAAAGTTTATTGATCATTTGCACTATTTTAGAGCCCAAATACGCAACTTTAACGACCGCGCACTTCAAAAAGCTTATAATAAGTGCAAAAGAATAACGTTATTTTTTCTTACTTATACCTTTTTGAACATCTTTATATCATACATAGTAAATTACTGGAACAGTCCTAGAGAAGAACGCTGGAATCTTGCTTTAAACAAAACATCAACTTACAAAGGCTTTCCGTACCAGCTTTGGTTTCCATTCGACACATCTATTTCTGATGGGTATTACTGGATTGCATTCCTGTACCAACCTTACGCCTTTTTCTTTCTTGTATCTGAATTTTTCTGTAAGTTGGAGTACGGGAGCTGGAGACAAATAATGCCACTTTAATTAAATTCCTGTAATCAATATGACGATTGTCACCAACTCCCGATTCATGTCATAAATAATGTTAAATGTTAAAAGAGAATTTATGCAGGTATTGACATTCTATGCGTCCTCCACTATCATTCATTTAACTGCTTTCATTAGAGTGTTGGGCCACCTTTTTGCTTCTGTGGATAGCAACGTGGACTTTCAGTTTGACAGAGACAAAAGTGTTTACAATTAAAGGAACACAGGCTGATAAAATGTATCAAACAACTAACGAAAATTTTCCAGTCAGATTGAAATTCTGTCCTGGTGAGGTCATTTCATTACAATCCTTTTGTAGATGTTGTGACATGCTTAATAACCTGGTATCTTCTCAATTATTACTACAGGAATTTTGCATGACCTGTGTAGTTTGCTGTAGCATCTACAGATCCACTTCTCCTGTAAGTATAATCCAAAATTAAGAAATAAAATAAAATGTCATTACAACGTAAGTAATAGAAAAGCAAGTGTTTTGAATATTGTTGTTGGAGAAAGTTCGAGTGGTATTTAGTGGGGAGATTGAAACCGCCCTACAACAGGTAAGCATTTATTTTTTCAAAATTTTAAAGATAATGGGTACAATAATGGATACTTACCCCGAGTTTACCAAGGCCAAGTAAAACAAGAGATTCATGATGGGTTAAAAGGAATTACAAGTGGGTACAGGAAAGCGACGTGCGGCAATTGCTCTAGGTAGAAGAGGATGGTGGCGGCCAAATGACAAAAAAATGTTTTTTTTTGGACTGGCTAGTGTCTTCCCTAATAGAACAGGTGATGAGGCTGCCTTTTGGATGAGGGCTACAGTGAGTCGACTAGACTAGTTTGTGGACTTGGGCTCAAATTTGACCCAGAAATTGGCGGGTTTAATGATGATTCAGTGTTGATATATATCAGTTATGAGGCACGAACTGTTAAGAATTACTGGACCTTGTTAACAATTGTCGCTACTTGGTGAATTTGACAGATGCAGAGTCAATTGTCACTTTCAATACCTTACTCTCACATTGTTCCGTCATTCTCAAAATTTTGAATTAAATTTAACCCAATATTTTAGGGTGTGAGTTCAACAGAAATGGCATACGTATCGACAATGGGTATTATAGCCGCTATCGAAATGTTAACAGTGTCATGGTTCAACCAGTGTTTCATGCTAGAAGTGTTGGAGCTTCTGAACCGTATTTACGAACTGGACTGGTTAAATTATAACACAAAAATGCGCAAAATGTTAGTGTTTCTAATGCAACGAGTACAGAAACCCTATCATTTCACTATGGGACTCGGTTTCCCTTTGAATTTGGGAGTTTTTCTTTACGGTAGGGTTTGTTTTTTTTTACTTGCGAATTTATGTCCTCTGTGCTTTGGTTTTGTAGATGATCAAAACGTCTTATTCTTTGTACGCCTTGTTGACTAATACTGGTTCTAAAGTATCCACTTAAGCAAATGTATGAAATGTTCGCTACAGAATGATGTACACCAAATCTAACAATAAAAAAGCACCTTCAGCAATATCAAATTATCTTCTATATTTCAACCGTCGAATCGTATATATAAACTATTATACAGTGTGAACCCCGATGAATCACCGCAGTTTATTATGGAAATACCGCATGGTCCAGAATTTTGAAAATTTTACAGCATTCCAAAGTCGATACGTGCAGATTATCTAATAGTTATTTATACAGCAAGTTACTTCCATTTTTTATTCACGAAAAGCGTAGCGAGTGGCCTTCAAGTTCTTCGAGTGAATAAACCGGTTTAAGTCATGTGTTTTATACAATATTTTATTAAATTTCGATTTGTTATATTAAAAAAAACTAAAGTTACAGTTCTATTAAATTAGCACCGCGCCCCGTAGATGTGACATTGATGTTTGTTTGTTTACATCTGTTAATAGGCGAATGTCAGTCAGAATAATGCCTGCTTTATACCTCTCAATTAACAATTAAACTAAACTTTTATATATATTATATATATTATTTATACTTTCAATTTACACTAAACTAAAATTAATTTTAAAATAAAGTTAAACCAACTTTATTAAAGTTCGGCTTAATCTCGTTTAAATCGTTTAAATTCGTTGACTTTCGGAACTATCACTGTCATACTTGTCATCATGATGTAAATTGCTGTCTTCTGTCAGTCTGTGAAGCATCATAATCCTAACAAATGTTGATTCCTGGTGTGTATATTTTTTTGATTCATTAAATTCTTGCAAAAATTAAAAAAATGGATGAAGAGGTGTATTTTGGATTGATTCTCCTTTTTTTTTTTGATTCTCCTTGCTGCAGTAGTAAACATATCTATTACTAAAAAACGAAGAAGGCAACGTAGATACGGAGTGCGGCCTATAAACAGATGTAGGAAAGAGTTTGGAATGTACAACAAGTTTGTAAAAGCCATGATTAATCAAGATCGTGAATACTTCTATAACTATTCCCGCATGTCTCCTGAAATGTTTGCATACTTACTAAAGTTGGTGAAGCCTAGGCTTACAAAATTAAAAACTACAAAAACGCCAATATCTGCAGGTCAAAGACTAATAATAACTTTGCAGTAAGTTCAATACTAGTATGCTAAACTTCTACAACTAATTTAATTACAAATGTTGTGTTTGTAGCTATCTAGCTGAAGGCTCCTCGCAACAAGAAGTAGCCATTGGATATCGAATTGGTCGGGCAACCATGTCACAGATAGTCAAGGAAACAGTTGTAGTAATTTATGAAGTACTTCAGCCTATTGTATTGCCTATGCCTTCTAAAAGTGATTGGGAGACCATATAAAAAGGATTTTGGAACAGGTGGAATATTCCTAACTGTGTGGGTGCCATTGATGGTAAACATGTTGCAATAAAATGCCCAGCAGGAACATATTGTTTAATAATATGCCTTACTTTCTGCTCCTTATAAATGGTTGTAAAAACTTCATGGACTGAAAGTAGGGCCAGGGAGATAAAGTAGAGCCGGACCCTGAGGGCACACATCTTATTGTTCTCAGTTCGGTGCAAAAACGGTTCCGCAGAACGTTCCACCGTTGTTCAGCCAATGTGGCTGCAGAGATATGTATTGCATATTTATTTGAAAATGTGATTTTGATGTTACATACGGGATAAAATCTCCTTTTTCGGATAACAAGGAGGGCAATAGTTTTCCACGCATTTTCCCGCACTATTTTGTTTTTATAGCTTTTGTTAGTTTTGTCATATAAGTATGGATATTGCGATACGTAGTCTATTAGACTTGAATCGTCTATTTCCATAATTGGATTTTTTACCGAAAAAGTGGTTTAAGAACAAATTTTTTAAATTATGTTAATAAAAATTTTCATTATCCACAAAACACGCGTAATGACGATGACAATAGAAACGTCAACGTCAAACATCAACGTCGAACGTCCAGTAAGTCAAAACAGTCATTTATTTTTCTAATTATTAATTTGTAGTATAAACCTAAACAAGATTTCTTAGTTTAAATATTAATTTTAGTGAAAATTTAAATTAAATTTAATTCTTAAATGGGAGGTATAAAGCAGGCATAATATTTTAATAGTTATTTACATTACTAGTGGGGTATGAGCATTTTTTATAGTCACGAGTGGGAGTGTTGCCACGACGAGGTCGTAGACCGAGTTGTGGTGATCACACGAGTACGTTAATTTGCCATACCCCACGGGTGATGTACAACATTTTATCTACGACCATCAGAAGCAGCGTAAAGTAAGAAAAAATTCATATTTTGTGCAATGTGAACTATTTAGGAACGTTTCGTATATGCTTGCTACGAGTAGTTATTTGTTACCCTTAAATTTTGTCATCTACGCTGTACTGTTTTGGTGTTGTTGCTATGGTGGCCATTTGTTTCCACATATCACTTAAGCGACAATTTAACAGTGTCAGTCACAAATTTTTAAAAGTGCATTTTGTTATGAACATGTCTGAAGAACTTCCGTCAGATATTGAAGAAGCTGCCGCAAACGTGGTATCTGGCTTGTTGCCTGCCAAGTCAAAGGAGAAATATGAAAAAATGTATCAACGTTTTGTCACCTGGTGCGAGACCAAGAACATAAAGAGTCCCCCTTTCAAGAAAAAGTGTTACTCGTGTACTTTGAAACCTTGGCAGCAACCTATAGTTCATCCAGCCTTTGGTCATTTTACTCGATGCTTCGAGCTACTATTTCTACAAAAAACAACGTAGACATCAGCAAATATACTCAGCTACAAGCATTTCTTAAAAGAAAGTCCGAGGGTTATGTACCAAAAAAATCAAGAACCTTCAGTCGAGAAAAAATAGAAAGGTTTTTAAAGGAAGCTGACGATAAGACTTTTTTGCTTACCAAGGTAAGGTGTTTTTGTTTAACCTCCTATTACAAAAATCTACTGAGATATTGATCTTATTGCTTTACCTGGTGTTTTATTCTTATTTTTAATACATGTTTTAATAGGTAGTATTAATTATTGGAATTGCTGGGGCTTGTCGAAAACAGGAAATGACAGATTTATTATATGGAGACGTTATTGATGAAGGCAGTGTTTTTCACATAAAAATTCCAAATACAAAAACAAAAATTGCCAGAGAATTTTATATCACTGCTGGAAGCATGGAAACTGTCAACATGACTGATATTGTACGACGGTACATATCTTTACGTCCTTCAGGTTTGTTACATTTTTTGGAAATGCGATTTCAAAAAATATACGCAACATTTTGTATAGGTCTTCAGAGCGGACGCTTTTTTGTCGGCTTTAGACAAGGAGTGTGCATGAGGCAGCCTGTTGGTATCAATACTCTTGCAAGTATGCCCAAAAAAATCGCATCCTTTTTGAATTTGCCTCACGTGAATGAATACACTGGACATTGTTTCCGGCGTTCTTCTACATCCTTGTTGGCTGATTCAGGAGCAGACCTTCTAACTGTCAAGCGCCATGGAGGATGGAAAAGTAATTCTGTTGCCGAAGGATACATTGACACTTCAACGGCAAATAAAAAGACAACCGCTAAGAAAATACTGGGTGAAAAAGTTCCTACGCAGAAGACAAATGTACAAGAAGAATTTTCTTCGATTAAATCTGTTTCTTCGTCTTTAAATCATTGTGTAAATTCGATCCAAGAACTTTTAATTCAGGAATTCACTTCACTTTTAATATTTATAAAAAGTAAAATATAGTTATTATTTAAGATAGGTCTGTTCATGGTTTTATCAAAGTTATGTTTAAATTCAATAAACAATTACAGCAGAAATTTTCATTTAAAGTTGTTTTATCGCACTAGTGCGATAAAATCGATTATTATCGCACTAGTGCGGTAAAATCGCTCATTACGTAACTCAAAATGAGCTATGTAATGAATGATTACCATGCTAGGAGTAGATAAAAAACTTTATCTATTAAAATATTAAAATATTCTCTAGTGATTTTGGTGATTTAAAAATGGATAATAAATTAATACAGCTTTTTATTGACAAATGGGGAAGTCCCCTATTAAAATGATTTAGTAAGAACTGTATTTTATTGCATTACAAAATACTATAAAAAATTAAGGAGTATTAATACTTTGATCATAATCTTGATCTAAAGTTACTGCTAACAAATTGGATATGAATTTTACACATAATGGGGCCTTCCCCTATGATGGAAATTTAAATCAAGATTTTATACTTGGTTCTAAGAAGTCGATTTAAAATTGATATCTATTAATATTTTGATTGGCTATGTCCACTTCAACGTCGATGCGCCCATAGCCGGGCGTTGCCATATCTCTGCTATTTTAAATATTTAATTTTTTGCCAAAAAAAGTAAATACCAGTTTTTGTGTTAAACAAAGCTAGGTACTAAAAAACTACCACTTTTTTACTTACTTTTTAAGAAAATTAAATAAAAGTTTTTTAAAGTTTATAATTTTGAACCAATATGCTGTTAAAATAACTCTAAAAAATCTACATATTTATTCATTTGATAAAAATATTTAGAAAAGTGTAATTGGTTGTATATCAAAGTCGTTATCAACTTTTTTTCTTTTATGTGTGACATTTATATTTATCTTATCTTTATTTATAATTTCAACGACTTTTGTCCAAATTTACATTAGCTTCCAATAATACATTTTTCTTACAAACTTCTTCTTTAATTTACAGTTTTAGTTGGTTAATAAAATTAGTCTTTCAATATTTTTTGAAACGTATGTATAAAATTTTGAATCTAAACTGAAAACTGTATCTGTAACCTCGTTAATAATAATACTAATAATAAAAATATCAAACTTAGTACGGGTATCCATTTTTAGTTGGGATTGTTGTAGAGGATATCTTAACTATTTTTTTAAATATTAAGTATTTGAGAAATGATCTAAAAAGAGAAAGAAAAGAAAGCCTCTAGTATTACAGAAATAAATCATTTTAGATCAAATTTTCGAGCGGGAAACTTTCGGAAATATTCTCAGAAAGTTTGTTTTAGAAAATTTGAGCCAGAAAATTTGACATTTGTAAAATGGTAAATTACTGAAATTGGGGTTTTTTAAGTCAAATTTTAAGGGAAAATTTGCAAAATTGCAATCGTCATAATCAGAAAAAAAGGCTTTATTCGAAAAGGTAAAAATTTAAATATGGCGCTTATAAGAGAAATGAAAGTGGATGGTAAAAACCGAAACGTCAAATAATGATAGTGCCACGTTGCAGACGAGAGAAAATGTCAATGCTAAACTGTCATTTATTTTAAGTAATCTTATTAAATGTCAACAAAAAAATAAAAACTAATTTTCAAAATTTTGGTTTTTGTAGGATATCCCCGGAAGTAATAGACATTTTTGAAATTTTTAAGACGGCATTTTATTAAACTCTTCTAAATTTTGTGGCACTTCGTAGACCCAAGTTAGTTTTGGTAAATTACGACACTCTGTATATTTTTACATACAGATCGCTCATCGAAACCGAACCAGGAATGTTTTTAGGAACCCTGTAGATTATTTCGAAAAACCCTCAAACACGTCAATTTTACTTTTGAGGATTTTTTACAAATGTCTACTTGTATACAGCGTATTCCAAAAAAGGCATTAAATCAAAGTCAAGATTTTAAAACAGAAATGTATTTTTTCTAGGGTTGTTCTTAAAATTTGAAGCATTTTCCATGTTGCATGTCATACTCAACTCCAACTTTTATGATAATTTCAAATATATATTTTTAAAAAGCTCACAATAAGTCTAATAAAGGCTAATAACTACACCTTCACTGAATTTTACAGAAAAATGTTAATAATAATCGATTTTAACCTAAGTATATCTGAAATATGTATCTCAAAAGTGGCAATTTCAATTTTTCCCTGAATCTTAAAAACGAAAAGGATTATGAAAATTCTGCTGATGTCCTTGTATTTAAACAATTTACCCTACAAATTTAATTTGTACTCTCCCCTGTAAAAAAGTTACATTGTGGCTTAGAAAGTCTTGCACTGAGAATGCTTTCATCAGAAACAACTACTAAAACGAATAACATATATTTAAAAAGAATTCTCGATTTTAATCGATTAAAAGAATTTCGTAGCTAAATTCAAATTATCGTTATCGTCATTATCTGTAATCTAATAAGATACGAGACACGATGAGTGTTTAGAGTGTATTGCGAGATTATATGGTGTTTAGAGGTGTTTGCGTACTGAGCTATTATTTTTTTAGATAAACCTGGCAAACGAGATAACAAAATATAAAGACTATTACAGATAAGTTTTATCGGCTAAAGGTGCAAACAACTCATTTGATTACATATATGTAGATGGAATTAGCTTTCAGCTGTTGACAATAGGTGTGAAGTTTAACATGTACATTATTAACCTTGAAGAAGTTTAGAGAAAAACTTTTAGACTAGATTTATTTGAATTTTCCTGCATTAAGTACTTAAAATCAAACATTTCTCTTATAGAAGTACATAAAAAAAATATTTTCTAACACCATTCCTATGTAATACTACTTAGATCTCGCTAGAGCCCTTAATACCATTATATGTCACACTGTTTACATTAACGCAGCTATTATCAGAATTGCACCTCGTATCGGTATATAATAGCCCTTCCAGTCATTGACCTTAGGAAAGAAAACTTTCACATGCAACAGGACGATTAAAAGTCGGTTAGGATTTTTTTTATCATAGTTTTAACAGCCTTTTTATAATTTTTAAAGACTATCAGTTAGGGAATTATATTGATTGCCAGGCAGGGACAGATAGCAAAAGGGCCTGGTTAACCATTCATAAAACGGTCATTAAACTGTTCGGGAATTTATAGTAACGCATTCGTGGTAGGAAAAGAAGGGTAGGAATCATAAACAACCATAACAATTAAGAAATTGCAGAATAAAATTAGTACATCAGGAAAAATTATCTTATGATGTTAGTAAAAAATATGGAAAAATTATCTTATGACCTAACCTAACTTAAATTGACCTAAAACAGATTCAAACTTGTACATATTATCATTTAGCCCATTTAATTGGCCAATAAATGTTAAACCTTTCTTTGAAATAATTCAGTTTTTATCCAGGACTTATTTGAAAACCAATCCAAATAATGAACTATTATCTTTTTCTTTTTCTCTTTTTTTCTATTCTCCTTTTTTCTCTCTTCTTCTTTAACCTGGTAGAATACAGTTTTGATCATGAAAATTATGTCGTCGACTTTTTTCTGGTACTTTTTCTTTTTCTGTTCGTCTCTTCTTTCTTCTTCTCTGAGCCTGTTGCAATTCAATTTTGAACGCAAAAATTATATTCATTAATTTTGGTGAATTTTTTTCTCTCCTTTCAAATCTTTTTCTTTTAACGTAGTAAGTAGAATATGATTTTTGGTGCGAAAATTATATCCACTAATTTTGCCGCCTTTTTTTTTACTTCTCTTCTTTCCTTACAATTTTTCTTCTTTTAATCTGGTAGAATACAGTTTTAGATGTGTAAAGTAAGTCCACTAATTTTGGCGTCTTTTTTTTCCGTTCAACTTTTCTTCTTTCATTCTGGTAGAAGAAATTTTTTGTCGCAAAAATTATTCGACTCTTTTTCTTTATATTTAATAATATTATTTTTTTAATCTAGGGGAATACAAGTTTTGACTCGAAAATTAGATCCACTAATTTTGGTACTTTTTCTTCTCTACTTTCAATTCATCTTGACGCTTTTTAAGTTTTCTTTTATCAGCTAAAAAATAAAATTTTTGGCGCAAAAATTCTATTCACTAATTTTGGCTCGAATTTTGGGGTCTTGTTTTTATTCCTTCTTTTAATTATTTTTTTCTTATTCTGGTAGAAAAACGATTCGTTCTTCTTTTTTAATCTGGTAGCCTTTTTTTCACTTTTCAATTTTACTCGTTTCAAAGTGATAATCTTGTCTTCTTCTTTTTTTCTCTATTCAATTGTTCTTCATTTAATTTAGTGGCCTTTTCTCTTCGTTTCTCCTCACCTTTTAGTTTTTTTCTTTTAATTTGGTAGCTTTTCTGCTTCTTTTCTTTTCTTCTTTCAATTCATCTTTTTGACAGAGCACAATTTTTGACGCCAAAATTTTAGGGTTGATTTGGTATCTTTTATACTTAATTTTTCTTTTTTCAATACCATTTTTGTTGTAAAAATATATTCTGTCTAGATTTGGCGTCTTTTCTTCATCTTTTAATCTGGTGAACTGGTGGTTCTTATTTTCTCCTCGTGCTTCAATTCTTCTTCGTTTAATCTTGGAACCTTTTTGTCTCTTCACACTTTTGTTTTAATCTGTACATTTTTTTACTTTTTTTCTTCAATCGTTCCTTTCCTTGGCATTTAGTTCTTATTCTTCTTTTTCCCTGTTAGTTTTTTTCTTCTTCTTTTTTTCTCTCTTTTAAATTTGGACAAACATTTTATATACCTAGATTGTTGCGTTATTCGCATCCATATGTTGTGAAGTATGTGTACTTATATTCGAAACCCTGTTAACTGAGAGACTTAAAAAGTTGAAAGGTCAATCAATTGCCACGTGCTGAACATAATTAACAACTGATTACCGGTTTGTACTTGACCGTTACATTTAAAGGTGATTGAGTTGTGTTGGCATAAATTTAAAATTGTATGGAATATTGGAGTATACAAACCTGCTCTGTAACTTTGTCATTTATTGATTCAGCGTAATACTAATAATGTATTCTAAATGTATACTTAACTGCAATAAATCACTATTTAATATCTCCAATTCCAAATAGGATTTTCCTAATAGCATGGTGATTGAATTGTAAAAATAAACATTGAAATTAATAATTTCTTAAATAATCCAGTGTGTTCCAAATTTGTTCTACAGGATGTTTCGGGAGGAAGAGGTTAAAATAAGATAAGCATAGTTTGACAGTTTTGACAGCTGTCACGTGATCGTACAACACTATATAGCTAGGCGGTCACGTGATAATTGTCAAAATAACGGAATAAATCTCAAAAATCGGTTTTATATCAAATACTACAAGAAAACGTTTCTAAACCCTGATTTTTGCAACTTTAGAGCATACGTTTGACGGTAGTGACAGTTGTCACATGATTGTAGAACACTATTTAGATAGACGGTCACGTGACAATTGTCAAAATAACTGTCATAAATCTCAAAAATACGTTTTATTATCAAGTACTGCATGAAAACGTTCCTAAACTCTGTTTTTTGCAACTTTAGAGCATGGTTTGACAGTTTTGACGTTATTGACAGTTGTCGCGTGATTTCAGAAGACTATTTCGCTAAACTATGAGGTGACAATTGTCAAAATAACTCTTAAATCTTAGAAAATCGGCTTACTTCGAAAACTGTGTTAAACTATAATTCTTGCAAATTCCAGTAAAATTTTGATAATTTTGACAATAATGACAGACATCACGTGGTTTTAGAGAATAATTTGGAGTAAGAAAGTGACTGTTTTAAGCGTATTTATAGAATCGTTATTAAATTTCCTATTTAATAAATTGAAAAAGTATTTGAAAAGTTTCACAACCAACATAATGGCATCAACGTAATTAAAAACGGTAGATTATATACAAAAAACAGGAGAACGGTAGGAACTACAAAAACGGTAGATATACCGTTTTAACGGTAGTAAAAAGTCGCAGTTTCGCAAAGAATGCGAAAAGCCAGTATTATTTGTTTTTTTGTTTCTTGATTGTTCCATTTTTAATAACGGGGTAGATTTTCATGGGAGGAGCGAGCGCGGTGAAGTTATTGGAAATGAGATAGATCTACCCCGATCGGAGTAGCTTTGAAAACGCTGCCCGTGATACTGTTTACATTTTACTCTGTTTCTTTTCTTGCTGGAAAAAAGCATCACATTTAGAGCCTTTTCACACGGACCACTCAGCAGCGCTGCTAAATAACGCCACTCAGAAGCGCGTGCAACTTTTTGCAAACGTTTGCCTGTCATAAACGCGCCACCGATCATCAGTTCAAGTCCTCGGGTCAGGTCAGTCTTCAGTTTGGTTTGCAATGGATAGTGAAACAGAAGCATTGTTTCTTTTGTTGGTAATTCGGAGGCGACGTCGTCACAAAAAAGAAGAAGATTTTGGGTCTATCCATTGCTAAGTGAATGACTTGAAAGAGGATTGTTTGCAACGTTGTACAGAGATTTGGTACCAGACGACAAATTTTATGATAAGGAGCTCCCAACTATCATATTCATAATTATTTAAATCCAAGTGACAGTAAATGGCAAGGTTTTTAATTAGACAGGATGACAAAGTCAACAAGGTGCGTTTTTTTGCTAAAAATTCCTCATTTCATGTTTGATATGCGAGAAACAAAGTTGTAAAGACATGACGGCATTTTAGAAACATTAAATTCTAACTATATACAGTGTGACCCATTTAGAATGGAAACACCCCTATAAAATTTTAGGTTATTAACCGATTTCAATGATTTTTTTTTTTGAAATAATTAGGAATGAAATGTCTATTACGGGAGAAAATTTTAAATATTTATTTCAGTTTTCAGGTCATATTACGATACTTTTCCTTGATAGAAAATGGAGAATTTTTATTAGCGATTTTTTTATTGAAAAAATTACTACGCCACTGGATCTATAGTGCTTTCAAATAGCTGTGACCAAAAAATTTTTTTTTTTTTTTTGATTTTTTTTATTTTTTATTTTTTTTTTGATTTTTTTTTTTTTTTTAGAAATTAATCAATTAATAATTAATAATAAACAAGTAAATAGTAACACCATTTCTATGACAACAGTTGATGCAGGGTGTTCTTTTGTGACCGTTAGCTTAGAGGATTTTTGAATTTTAATTTGTCATAACTTTGTTATTAATGAATGGATTTTCATGAAATTTTGGTCACAGCTATTTGAGAGCACTATAGATCCAGTGGCGTAGTAATTTTTTCAATAAAAAAATCGCTAATAAAAATTCTCCATTTTCTATCAAGAAAAAGTATCGTAATATGACCTGAAAACTGAAATAAATATTTAAAATTTTCTCCCGTAATAGACATTTCATTCCTAATTATTTCAAAACAAAATCATTGAAATCGTTATCCTAAAATTTTATAGCCTTTACTAAATCATTAATAATTGAGCCTTTACTAAATCATTAAAAAGAGGATATAAAGAAACGTGTCAAGTTGGAGTAAAAATTATTTATTTAATAATCTGTATATCTCAAAAATATTATGTATAAAATAAAGTGTTTTTTTTTTATAAAGGCACATAGCTGACTAATAATACAGAATCCTGCACAATATACAAAAATCTTATGTGGAAACAATCAATGGCACCGATTAGTAAAAACCTTCAAAACAATTAAAGCATAATTCGTCTTGGACGAAAATACTTTCTCCATATAAAAACGCTCAATCATTACGAACCTAGAAAATAAATAGAAGAGTTTAAGTAACAAAGATTAGAGGGGGTGTATCACCTTATTTAAGTTATTGCCCAAACAACTACTATAAAACCAACAACAATTGGTCAGTATAAAAATATAGAGTAAATATTAAACAAAAAAGAACAACAATCGATAGAGAAGTAAATTCGTTGTAACCGAAAATAATAAGCGTTCCCATAACGAGGACAATACTTGTAAAAAGGTACTCTGGAACAACTTGGAAGCGCTTAAAGCTAACTAAGATTAAGTACCGCTTAGATTTATACGTAGCAAAATAATAATACAAAGCGTAACACAGATAGCAAATATAGCACATCAAAACTTATCATACCGGATTAGTATGAAAGTGTAAAACTGGTACTTTTAGGTTAATAAGACAAGTTTAGTGTAAATCTCAGTTCAAATAAACAGGGTGTCCTGAAAACAGTTCAATATGTAACAATTTCGTGGCGCTCAAAGTGTCAACAAAATGTTGATCCGTGAATTTAGACAGTTAAAAGTAAAAAGATCTATCAAAATTTTTTTTTTCATCTTTGCCCATGTTATATTATTTTATACAGTTTTATCTGCAAAAATAAAGCCGCCACAAGCTGTCTAAATATACGGTCCAAACATTGCAAATCAAAAAGATGTAGAATTCTTAATTAAGAATCGAATTAACATTCTATTAAGTCCCAACATCTTTAAATAAAACAGGACACAACTGTTTTCCCAACCCAATATTTTCGGTAAAAAATCCTCATAAAAAAACGCATTAAATGCATTCTAAACATAAAGGCGCGCATCTAAGGCACTAAAAAGTGTTAGTTATTCCGCACCCTAACAACTAAATTCTTTGGATGTATTTAATATGGAAACCGCCTATTTAGCCGTCGAAAAATGACTGGATTTCACTCTAAATCGAAACGAGACGGCTAGTTTTTATAATGATTGTTTCCGTTTTCCAGAATCGCAAAACTGGACGGCAACATGTACAAAATATTGCTCCCGTCCTTTTTAAATGTGGGCGTCTGCACATCGGCGGACACTTGTACGTTGATTAGGCGCTGCTTACCACCCAACGAACACTGGAGCGTTTTGCTTACTTTAACGGGTAAGTCGGTGTTTCGCAGCCTAAAATAAGTTAATTAGCACACTGGAACGGGTGAGCTGTATCTTTCAAGAATACTTACTTGAAAAATTGGTTGCATATGGTTCCCACACATTCTCCTATACGGTCTTCTTGCTTTAAACAATGCAGAGAGACCAGTAAATCGTTACCGCCTGGGCAATGCAGGACTAAAAGTTGGTCTTGGCCTGGAGTCACACTAATTCCTAAGAAAAAAAAATAGCCTTTGATGTAACCAGTTACGAAAAGTCCGATTTCGTTTAGCAAATGAGTTTTTACAGCTTAAATGCATGGTGGCTTTGAAGAGCCATGTTAATTTCTCTCTGGCATTGCCATAATTTCTGGCAATTGTCAGATGGTTTCTAATAATGTTAGATAGTTTCCGGCATTGCCAGTTAGTTTCTGGGATTGCCAGGTAGTTTCTAACAATGCAACTGAATAGCTTGTAACAAATGTCAAATAGTTTCTGGCAATACTGAATAGTTACTAACAATTGTCAGAGTCTGTAACAATTCCAGATGGTTTCTGGGATTGCCTCATAGTTTCTAACAAAGCCAGTTAGTTTCTGGCAATGCCAGATAGTATTTCTGTGATTGTCATATCGTTTGTGCCAATGCCAGGTAGCTTCTGGCAATGCCAGTTAGTTTCTGAGATTGCCACATAGTTGCTAACAAACCCAGTTAGTTTCTGGGATTGCCAGATAGTTTCTAACAATGCTAAATAGGTCATCATCTGCGTGTCCTGTTTGTGATAAGTAACTTAAAGACGACAAAATATTGACATTTTCTAAGTTAGTTTCTATTAAAATGCCAGGTAGTTTCTAACAATGCTGAGTGCAAGATAGTTTCTGGTAGTTTCTAACAATGCTGCATAGTTTCTAGCAATTGTCAAATAGTTTCTGGATTGCCAGTTTTCTAACAATTCCAAATAGTTTCTAGTAATTGTCAGATAGTTTCTGGGAATTGCCAGATAGTTTCTAATAATGCTAAATTTCCAGTTAGTTTCTGGGATAGTTTCTGGCATTTCCAGTTAGTTTCTGGGATTGCCAGGTAGTTTCTAACAATGCTGAATAGTTTCTAGCAAATGTCAAATAGTTTCTGGCAATCCTGAATAGTTTCTAGCAATTGTCAGAGTCTGTAACAATTCTAGATGGTTTCTGGGAATGCCACATAGTTTCTAAGAATGCCATATAGTTTCTAGCAATTGTCAGATAGTCTCTAACAATGTTAGATAGTTTTTGGGATTGCCACATAGTTTCTAACAAAGCCAGTTAGTTTCTGGGATTGCCAGATAGTTTCTAACAATGCTAAATAGGTCATCATCTGCGTGTCCTGTTTGTGACAAGTAACTTAAAGGCGACAAAATATTGACAGCATTGAGTAACCTAACCAAAATTTCATTTCAGCCATAAAGAAACCACTCAGCTTTCTTAATTTTAAGTGAAACACACGGTTTTCTAATTTTTATCAATACTAATTTTTCGGTTAAAGATTTCAGCTGTTTACATGGTACAAAAATCAAAATACAATAAACAATGATCGGTTTTAAATCACTTACCTGTCAAGTCTTTCAATGGCACTCCCTCCTTCATATTTCTAAACTTTTCGCAGTCCAACTTAAAAATAAACTGGTCAGTCACCATCATCACTCGCTCCGCCACTTTATTAAACCTATTAAACTTGGTCACGTAAGAAGAGAACAAAACCTGGAAAATAACCACATTTTTACTACAATACAGAGTTGGCTTTGTGCTTATTTACCTGTGTAAAGTGTTTGGTATTTTTCAAATTATTAATGGCATCGTTGTATAAAGTGTAGTTGCTATTCTCGTCCAATCGGCATAGGTAGTTGCCCTCCCATTTTCTGTCCAGACCATAGTACGGTCTTTTGTTGATAAGGGCGCTGGCCGCGCTAATTTTCAACTTCATCTGCGGCCAATCCGCTTTGTTTAATTTACTGAGGATCATGTACGCTCTCCATCTGTTGTAAGCCATGCGGAAAAGTCTTGCCGTGCTCTGAAATAGTTTCAGTCAGTCAGTTACTCTTGAGTTAATTGTCTATGAACGTAGTTTACATTTAACGTTTTTGGTGGAGCAGTCCAAATAATACTTTTGCCATAATCTTTCATTGATTTGGCCCGTTGGAATTTTACTTGGAGTTGATTAATATACACACGCATTTTCTTCAGTCTGTAGGCTTTTACCATAACCATCGCCGCTTGCATTCTTCTATACAGCTGTCTTGCTTTATAACCTACATTTAGCACAACCGAAGTGAAAAACAGTTCATAAAACAACCAATTAATTTACCTCTCCACGTTTTTTGAATTAAAGTAACAATACCAGGAATTAACTGGTTTCTCTTATTTTCCAATTCGAACAGAGTCCGCGGTGACCGAATGAATATCTTGGTTTTGCCATATTTCACATCGTCGGTGTATCCAGTTTCGTCGATTAGGACTTGAACACCTTCCTTTTCTGAACCATTGCGGAAGTTAGGCCATGTGTATTGTGAAATCATTTTATACCTGAATTACAGCAAAAAGGATTATTTTAAATTTTTCAATTGAGAATAAAAAATAATACAAACATTACTATAAATAAAAACGTATGACTTGCAGACCACCCTATGTAATAGTTTTATCTATTTTTTTGTCCCTGACTGATATAAAAGAGCAAACAATTAAGTTAAAAATGTTTTGTGTGAAAATGACAAGGAAGGTTGCAAACAAACGCAATTAACGAAGACAGAAGCAGTTTAGAGATTTTTTAGAGCGCCAGTTTTATTGAATCTCCATCAAAGTTCAAAAGAATGTTGAAAATAGTTCAACTGCCCTGTTCAAGTCCCACCAATAGTCTTTTATAAAACCAAGTTTCCCATAAAAAACAAACAATATAGACCGGATCAAAAAAGCAACAATAGACTAAATTGTTCGAAGTAACAGTGACAATTGTTAAAAATAATGAAAAGAAAATTTCAAATGTTCATGTCTGACTGTGCTAAAATTACAAAGCTGTCATTTAATGCCTGACAAAGTTAAGTAATACAATTAAATTCACAATTTTAATAAATTTGTAATTGATTTTGGGGTTATTTGTTCCCTCATAACCACTTATCAGTTTGTACACTTTTTGTCAAACTTACCTCTTAAGGAATTTGTCGTATCGCTGCCTGTGGGCAAAACCAGCCCTACGAACTCGTACATTCTCGATCAAACCCAAATAACTAACTTGATGTTTCACTCTTTCGTAATCAAAACCAGAGGCTGACTTAACCTCATTGGGTTTAATACATCTGACATAATGAGGTTCTTTGCTAATTAACGTCTTTACCAAATCCTGCATGGAATTTTTGAACATTGTACCAGCTGTGGGAGGCCTTCTTGTAATCTAAAAAATATAATTAAATTGTTATGTTATCATATAATGTGTTTTGTAATAAGTGTACCTGTGATATGTCCTGAGCTCCTTCGGGCCACATTTCTTTCAAATTTGGATCGCTGGAATTATACAACAGTCTTTTAAAATCTTGGAATAGAGTGTCTTTGTTTTTGTCTAGGAAACCTATAATGCAGTAGGTCACGTCTCCTGCGTAATGGGTGATTCTAAGATTGTAAATGAATCAAAATTAGCACCAGAAATTAAATTGCATGTCTGAAATGACAAACCTTACCTAAAATCTACTTTGTGCCTTAAATTTTTCTCAGTGGTTTTAGTCTGTCTTGACATGTAGTGTTTGTGATTTTTAAGCTGTTTGTCCATTGCTTCTAGTAGTAGTTCATCGGTTACCCTTTCGGCCGTCATTTTGCATGCATCGTCCATAATAGCCATTACACCTAGTATTAAGTTACAATTAATTTAAGTGCTCAATTGATGCAAAACAATTAAGATGATTCTAGTGGAAAATAGTTTTGGAGCAAAGATACGGAAAATATGTATGAAGAAAATCAAACAAAAATAGGTTGCATTTTGAGGTATTTTTAGGGTATTTATAAGGCATTTTATAGAATTTTGAGGCATTGACTGTATATTTCAAAATGTTTTGCGATATTTTCATTGGAATTTTTAGCGAAATGAAGCCTAAATAAAGGAAATTTTGCGATATTTTAAGGAATACATTGTAGTAGACCAAGCAGAGTAGACAATATAGTGTATCAATATAACAAAATTGACCGCACATGTAATTATTACGGTAAAATCTTTGTTACATGGTATTAAGTTGAAACAATATTCATTACAAATTATTATAAAGAATTTTTCAACATTTAAACTACATTACACAAAAAATGTTAAGGGTGTATTTTATCAAGGTTTATCATAGTCTCAATACCAGGGACCTTATAACTAAATTGCACACAAATGTGTAGGTAAACATTGGAAGACATTCTGAGGCAGTATAAATAATTTAAAGGCATTTCGAGGTATTTCAAAGTAATATAAGGCATTTTAGGAAGTTTTAAGGCATTATTACTATGAGTCATTTTGAGCAATAATGAAGCATTGTGAGGTATGTTAAAGGCAGTTCAAGCTGCCGATTCAAAAACAAATGAAATTACCAATTATTGAGTCAAATGTAGTTGACCGCCCAGTTATAATTTAACTATATTAAAAAATAAACAGTCTTAACACAGGATTATGAGTAAAATTATATTACGAACCAATTAAAGGTTTGGTGCAAAAATCTATGAATACAATTCGTGACTTGAAACCATTTTCAAAGAGCAGGCAAAGTGATTGAAAATAATTGGTAGGTCAAACTGATTAATGTCACTACACGATTTGGCTTTCAGAAAATATGCAGGTGAAGAGTGAAATAAAGCACTCATTTAGATCCTTTAAGTGGAGTATTTATCACAAAAGTAAGCCACTATTTGAAAGGAACGTTAAATTTTACTTTCTGAACTTACTTATATGTACGATTTAACGATTTTTAATTTGTTTGCATATAAGTTTGTTGAAGAACGGAGTTGTTTCCAAGCAATAATTTTCTGAGAAGCCTATTACTTACTACTTTAGATAGTTCTATGTCTAGAACTATCTAAAGTAGTAAAGCCCGAAATATGACTAAAAAAGTTTTTACGTTGCCAAACAACGATAATAACCTGACATTTGCATCGAACACGTAACAAAGAGTGTAACTGCAAATAACTTCAGAGTGGTAAGAGATGCTCAGTTTAAATTAAAAAAGATCGCAATTAAAAACTTGCGCTAGTGTTTTTTTAAAAAGGATACTTAATGATGCCATCTATAAATTAAAATAAAACAACTTATATGACTTTGCCTGCAATGTATAAAAACATGTGAAAAACTTTTAGTCTATTTCTATAAGAAAAAATTAGCCTAATCCTTTGATTTTTTTGACGGTCTATGACATAATAATTTGTAGCAGTGTTTCTTGGATACCCTGTATATGATTTCAAGATTTCTAGAAAACTAATGACAAACAGAAACAATGGAATCAAATTCAAACATTCGAAGAAGTCATTCATTATCACTAATTAATTTACATTTCTAGAAACTCGCAAAACTAGAAAATAAATCAGATTGCGAGGCAACAACGAAGCGAGCTGATCTATTTGGGTGGGTAATAAACAAGTTTTTCAGAATATTTTTCTATTAATTAAAAAAAGAAGAATCCACTGCAAATGCATCATTATTTTACTACTTTACAGTACCTTAAACCATTACATGATACTTGAGTTTAGCATTAAATAGCGTGTTGGAAAGCCGACACTTAGTTTTACGCCATTATCTACGGTAGTAAAAGTCTGCCATTTTGTTATTACCTTCTTTAGGCAACTTGTAGGTTCGACCATTAAAGGAGTTAATCTTGGTCCCAACATTTTATTGCAAGTCGCTGTTTTTATGACTACAAAATGCAAAATGCAGTAGTATTACAGTAGTATACATTTTCAACTTTGTTATTACTAGAAATATAAAGGTATCTTCAAGCAATTACTTTTTATGAAATAATCCATCCAGAAAGATAACTCATAAATGTACAGGTTGTCGGTTTATTTTTACCTCAAAAAATATGAGAATGGTCAATTTCACTTAGTTTTATGTTAGATTTACTTGTTTCTATTCAAATTTTGAAAATTGAAAATTTCAATGCTTAATAGTAGAACAAAAATGCTTTGTGGTCATGCATTTAGTTACATTTTATTCGCCGCAAGTCTCTATGTTGGATAGTTCCGCAAATACAGTACCTCACATTCTTAATTATCCACCTGGTACGTAAAAAAATTCTTACCTTTGTGAGGTGCTTCAACTAAATCACAAATGATCTGATTGTTAAAGTACTCAATATTGGTCCACTCAATGCCCTCTCTATTGTACTCTTCCTGCTCCTGTTTGAGCACCAGTTCAATGAACAGCTGTTGCAATTTTTCGTTACAATAGTTGATGCAAAACTGCTCGAAACTGTTGTTGTCAAAGATTTCAAAACCGTAAATGTCCAGCACCTAATAATAATTCAGTTTAAAAAAACTAAACTAAAATTGGAAATTAGTGTCACTCACCCCAATTAAAGAACTTTGATAAACTTTCTGAAGATTTTGATTATCTACAGCGATAGCAGCGTTGATGCGTTTAACAATCCAGCTAAACAATCTCTCGTAGATTGCTTTGGAGAATGCGTCCCTACCAAATTGAGCTTCAGACTCAGTATGTTCCTTTCGCATTATGTCACCTCTGGCCGCTATCACTCTTTCACACAAAGCAGTTTCTAAGTCAGATTTTCGCACCTATAAATTCACATTAGCCAAGCTTTGAGTCATTAAAAAGATTCTTGTACCTTCAACAATGAAGCGACATCGTCAACAGATCTAGATTGCCTTAGTTCCAATTTATCTTCATTCAACATGAATTCCACATTGCCTAGATGCAGTATAGCTGCGACCACACTCCATAAAGTGTCTTGGTCTTCTTTGGAAAACTAATTGGCAACACCGCAATATTTAAACAAAACTTACTTAAAAACAGAATCTTTAAGTACCTGTAAAGTATTAAGTGATGTGGTAACGTCCTTAAAAAGCGCTCTATCATTGAGACTGTCAACCCTAGCGGCGTTGCCTTGTTTAACGTAAAAATACTGATCTGGATGGCGAGTTACATTCAATCGTCTTAGTAGCTCATCTCCGCCACCTGTCAACAACTGAAAATCAACCAATCAAATGCCGATTTGAATGCTTTGTCAGACCATACCTGATAGAAACAATGAAAGTTTCTCTCTCCTTCCTGTTGCATTGTGACTCTACTCTTTTCCAGCAGGTAATTGCTGATGTGGCCTCCGATAGGATCACCCTTAAAGTCAAAATGAATGTCCATGTACTTGCCAAATCTGGACGAGTTGTCGTTTCTGTTGGTTTTGGCGTTGCCAAACGCCTCCAGAATGGCGTTTGATTGGATGAGGACATTTTTGACGCGTTCGATTTCGTGTTTGCCCTCTAACAGAAAATATTCAACTTTAGTGTGTCATATCCAGAACATTCATAAAAACAAAACATAAAAATGTTAATTCATTCAAAACGAGTGGCTCATAACAAAAGTAGACAGTGTTTGGGTTAGAACATGTAACCGTTCCTGAAACAACCCATAATACAGGGTATTAGAGTTTCTAAAGTGTTACAAAAATATATCTCGACAACTTTAAAAGCTTTTGAACAATCAAACACCAGTTTACTTAACTCAAATGTAGTTTTTTCCTTTTTTTTAAATCTTGTATTAACTTGACTCAGTTTTGTTAAGCTGAAATCCCTATGTAGAATTGAAATCCTTTTACAGAGAAAATTATTGCAGAGAAAAATGATTATTCTGTTGAACAATTGTTTTCTTTGTAATCAAATGAAACTGTATAATGAATGAAAACGAAACTATTGAATGCGAAGTGGTGCGGTAAATTGTGCGGAAAAAAACTACTCGATTTTTCCTTGTGGGGATTTGTGAATGAAAAATGCTGTTACACATACGTACTTACGAAGAATAGAATTATTAGAAACGCTCGCCGAATGATTACGTCAGAATTGTTATAAATTAACTACTATACAGAAAGTTTTTTTATTGAACCATTGCATAACATGTTTGTGGATAGAATAAACCATATTTTGATAGAGAAAAAGCAACTTTTGCTATTTGTTTCTAATGTTAGAAGAAATTTATTCTACGAGTGTCAAAGTCAATTTACACCATACACACCAAGTTCAAAAATGCTCCTGGTATAGTATACAGCACAGCAAAAAAATTAATTTTAATATTGTTTTAAACGTTGTCAAGATATCCATTTGTAACACTTAAAAAAATAACTTCTAGATCTAATTTTGACAAAATTGTCCTATGAGTTTGAATTGGGTTAAGGAGCGAAAAATTATAACTTAAAACATATACATAAAACCACGCACCGTACTCATTAATGTGCGGAAATGTAGACCTGTGCAAGGTTATACAAAATCAACGAAAAGGAATGTCATTTAATGTGTAAGGCGCGTGGCAAAAGACACTATTCAAAATGCAAAACATGTAAGCTGACACCCGATAGTTACTTGCTCTGTCGTATCCGTCCTGACGTGGCAACATCCCTAGGAAGTAAAAAAGATAACCTAAATTTCAAATTCGCTTACAAAAATATCGAGTATGCTTCAGGTGAAATCAAGTACACGTATATCAATGCAATGCTCAAATAATCTTCAATTAAAGTAGTCTATTTGCCTAATAACCTCGAGTGCTGTCTAAACATTATATCAGCAATTAGAGACTATAAAGTGTTGCATAACGGCGGGGCACTTTCTTTATTACAAGTGCACAATAAAAGCACGTAAATTGTCTTGGGTAATGATTATTATTCTGGTCTAGTTTGATGCAAGTAAGACTGCATTTACTGAGTGATTTGTGTCTGAGACTCGTCATAAACGGGATTTCCCGTACATCTGGTATTATTAGTGTCACAAAGTTTACACACAAATGATCTTATATGTCCATTGTATATTTTCGACAATAATTTTTTTATTGACAAGGCTATTTATGACATTTAATGACATGTTGTCAACTAGTAACCAAAATGTAAATTTCTAAGAATAGTTTGTCCTGTTTCGAAACTAGACGAATCCGCATTCTGTAGGTTCACTAAATTTTTTTTTATTCTGGTTTTTTACATAAATAAATAATGACAAGAATTCTCTACGTCGCCTGTAAAAGGCAAAAAGTGCACTATTTCAAACGAGACACCCTGTATATTATTACGTCATTTGATTTAACTTGTCATGGTGTACTTTACAGCCTAGTATATCTTATACAAACAGCGCACAGTTTCTGAGATATACAGAGTAACATTTTAACTGGAAATTGCAATAATGTGGTGTACAAACAACGTACAGTTCCACAGATATACAGGATGAAAAAACTAACTGAACTAACTAAAAAATTACTAGTCATTTTATAATATAGGGAAAATACTATGGATAGTTTTTGAATTGAACTATATTTCAAGGTCCTAACGAGGTGATATTTGACTCAGTGAAATGGACCACCCAGTATAGTAGAGTATTTAGGTAACAGATTATCGCACTGATTGATAAGATAAAATTTACATTAATACATATTAGGAAGATTACAGAGAATATCCATTTACGCCGCACTTAAATGTCAGCCATTTTAATACATGATGTGAAGCCTTGTAAGGTAAAAAGGTCCTGATTTTCTAGATGGTAAAGGTCATATCGGAAAAGCCTAATCAAATTTTTATGGTCACTTGACCTGTAATCCATGTAACATTTTTTTAAATTATCTATTAGTCCCTAAACTAGCAAAAAAGATTCACCACAACTCCCCTGAATAGTTTTAGGTCAGCATTTTTACATTTTACTTTACTACACCAGGTGTTTAAGTATCTAAGACTCTACTAGTAAGTATATAATAATAAATTATTTTCCTGTTACTTTTAAAACTAAGTTTATATTGCCCTAGGGCGACATTTTTCATTTATAAGTGACTTTGACAGCGACCATTATTTATGGATATTAAATATCTTTTGCAGTGCATTCTAATTTTCTAATACACTTCAAGAACGTTATAGCAACCAAGCATATTCCGGGTTAAAGATTTATTGCTTTCAAGAATGTAAGATTTTTGACAATTCAAGATATATGGATCAATCGAAATTGCTGCAAGGAATTCTGTGCTTTAGCTAATATGCTGATCGTTTTTCCTCACATTTATTCGACATTGAAATAGATAAAACACAAACTAATTGCATACATGCAAGGATCCTTGAAATATTTCGATAAAACAGGTACAATCTAAATTATTATCTGTGTTACATCATGTATTTAGAATTAGTGCATGTTTTATCCTTTTTAGATAACGTTGCTTGTTTGTAGCTTAATTTTCGCACAAAAGTAAAAATGGTGAATGCTGTGTGTCTATAGATACAGAAAAGCAAAACAAAATTTAAAACAATTTGCTTTCCTTCTTTAGTGGCTTACATTGCCTAGTGCAATTTTTGTTTTGCATTTTCAGCCTAAAATTCCTAAGATAAACTGTTTTAGATTTAACTGATCTGACCGAGACGAGAGCAAAAAATGACCACTTATAATCTCACATCTTGTTCTGACATATCATCCCGCTTAAAGCTGTTAAATCAAATACAGACTAAATTTGAGGCAGATGACAAATGACATACTTTAAGTCAGTTGACAGTTCAGTACATGAGCACTATTACGTTAGGAGACTCTGTACATGTGTAACGCCCTCATTCTCAAAAAAGGGAAAGAAATACATAAACTATGTAATAATAACTGCTTTAATATCTTTACAATGTCAGGGTAAACCGTAGATAAAATAATTGTTATCTACGGTGCCCGTATATCCAAAACTGTCAAGTATGGTAACATTCAGTGAATTTTGATGTCAAATTCTGATTATTTTTTTCGTATAGTTGGCGCAACTAAAAGTATAAAATCAGAAAAATCATCGTACTTGTAGGAAATAAGTACCATTTTGTTCCTGTTGTATACTAAAAACCTACAAAATTTCTGTATAATTGCCAACAATAAAAATCTATCAACTACGCTTATGTTTCCTTAAAGCTATAATTTTTACTTCAAATTTGACACACCCTATATAACTGAAAGTTTCCAGTCATTGAATTTGTAAGCCAGCCGATATTACGATATGATTGTCAAATAATGACGAGCGGAGCATAAAATTTAATACATATTTTATTACAGCCAATTCACATAACAAAATTCCTAAATTGCAGTGGTATAATAAAAGCAATCACGCTGCTTATAAATGTGGAACGTCTTCAATAAATTCCGAGAAATACCTAATTAATTACTTGCAACCTACATACATGAAGGCTGATTTAATTACAGGGTTCAACGATTGCATCCAATGTGTGTGTAACTCACTTTATTTATGATGGGAAACAAGAGGAAAGGAAGACACATGTTTTGAAATCGCAGGTTGATGAATGAAATTAGAGTTGTTTTTCTATTTTTCTACTCGTGTACTTGAAAGTTCACTTTTACGCTCTAGAGCAGTAAACTTACTTTTCTGCTTTAATGTGGCAAGGTAATCTGATAGATAACAAAGTGAAAAATAAGCAAGTTGGCAGGACAATCCTTCTTGATAACGGAATAGTTTCTTTCTAGTAATAATGAGATAAAAAGAAATGGAAAATTAATAAAGAGATAATTGAAAAAATAGTTCACAATCTCCAACATGCCAGGATGGTAACTTGCTGAAAAAATGCTTAAGGTCACTTTGAAAGTAAAGTTTTACCGCCATTCGCACCGTCGAACTTCAAGCCCAGCTTAATTTAAGCGTGGTCCAGACTGTGACTTTATACAACTGTATTCTACACAGTCTGAACCACACTTAACTTAAGCTTGGCTTAAAGTACGACGGTGTAAATGGGAGTTGGTGTTGTACTTTTCTACTGTTTTACCTATTTTTTTTGTCAAAATGTCGTTTAATCATGTAATGACAGTTACTACCATAAAGTGCAACTTTATCACCTCAAATGAGTAGTTAACACTTTGACATTGTGTTACGTACGAAATAGAGTTTTCGTCCGTAACTCGTTTAGTTTGTATTTTTGATGTAGTCTACTTTTACTAGTGTGTTACACTAGCAGGCCGATTCCGATCGCTATATAGCTCCGTTTGCACTTTGTGCACATTTTATTGTTAATGTGGGTGCGTGACTTGATAAGTTATCAGGTACCGTAGTCACGTGATTGGTTTTCGATTTTTGTCGGGGAAGCGTCGGTTTGTGGTCGTGTTTCTTTGTCAGGTGCCATGTGGCCTATTTAATCACCCCCACTTGGTGAGATCTTCCCTCTACCACAGCAGCACTCAGAGTGACCTGACCTTTAAATTTTAACCTCTGTGGCACGTGTGATTTAATAATCTAAATCTAGTATCATCTGGCCGAAACTGTGGTAATCTGAATTCCAACTGGGACTTTCCGGGTCATACTCTGGAACTTCACACCTGTGTAGCACCCTAAGGGCTTTGTTTCCCACCAACACTAACGACCCTTATAGGTGGACGAGCCGACCAGAAAGCCAGGGGTTTTAAAGTTAAAAGAAAGGTCAAGGTTTTGAAACCACCAAGTCTCTAATTTATTTGTTTTAGTCTTTTCAATCTCGTCAATTTGTTCTTAAATTTCTTTATATTTTGTTTTCATAATTTGGTTGGCAACTTTTGTAATTTCTGTAAATTTTGTAAATTTGTAAATTGTAAATGTTGTAGTTTTTTTTTGTAATATACACTTGTACAGAACATAAAGGTTGGTTTTGATTTCCTACAGAATATCCGAGTGTGTTCAGTTATAGCTAATATAGCTAATTATGAACTCATGCAATTAATCCACGGCCTTGAGCAACTTAATTAAAAGTGTTGGAATCTCATTAATGTGACGTTCCATCATAACAATTGGTAACGAAGAAAAGCTATTTGAACTTTGGTTATGAAAAATTACGTTAATTTTACTATAAATTGAGAATTACCTTGATTAGTTACAGCTGCAATATATTTCATAATAATTTTTGATGCTTCCGTTTTTCCAGATCCGGATTCGCCACTGATTACTATGCAGGTATCACGGCCCTGTTGTTTCATCACTTTGTGAGAGGCATCGGCAATGGCGAAGATGTGTGGAGGGTTCTCGAAAAGTTCTCTACCTAAGAAAAAAAGAATTAGGTCCAGTTTATGTTCAACAACTAATAGTTGTAATAGTAGTATAAGTTGGGTGTAAAACACTGCAAGACTAATGAGTTGTTGTATTAATTTACATTTTAACCCTTTATTTAAGTATTTACTGAACTAAGCAAAGTTCAGTCAAATTTCTGCTTCTTACAGATTTCCTGTAGTGGATCGTGGACCACCCTGTATCTAGGATTTCTGGGATAATGTCTTCAAACTCCATTACAACACTTATTCACTCTCTTTAGATATCATTAGTTAGAGATAGAAAATGTTAAGAGAGAATTGAAAGAATCTTAGGAGAATTCAAGAGACTGATGAAGAAAAGGCTAATATAAATTAACATAAAAAAACAATAATTCAAGCAATGGAATTTGGAATATATGGACATTATAAAATGCCAAGTAGATGTGTTTTTTGGAGGAACCACACTGTTCCTCAAGTCCAAGCCAAGTCCAAGTCCCTGCCAAAATCCTAATAATCTAAATAAAATTAGAAATAGTTGCTAATTAGAGAAATTACACTAGAAGTTGTGTTTAAAGCTCCATGGAGCCAAATTTGACAGTTGGGTCGTTAAGGAATACTCTAATTTAAACTTTGCTTGCTTGCGTCACGTGACAGCTGTCATATCTGTCAAAACTCACTCTCATTAGTGACCTGAAAGTATAAAATCAAATAGAAGTGTTTCTTTGAGGAATATTGCAACTGTATGTTGTGTTTACAGCTCCATGCAGCCAAATTTGTCAATTCTGACGTTTTAAGGATCACTTTGATACATATACACTTAACGTCACAACTGTCAAGTTCCGCTCCATAGAACTATAAATACAATGAACATCAAAGAGACGCAACTATTTGATATTTTACAGCTTTACAGCACTGTTTAATGAATTTGGTCAGCTGTCAGGTGCCTGTCACTAAACGCCATAGCTAGTTTAGTTCGTCAAAGTGGTTCACGTTTTTTCAACCACACGAATTATACGCTTCTTGAGCTTTTCGACGTTGCCAAAATGACTGAATCGAGAGTTTTGGCTTTGGCAACGTTGATTTGAATGTAATTTTCAAGCTTTTACACGTGAAGTCTAAAAAACTGTAATTTTTTCGGTTTGTGAAGGTTCGTCGTGAGTTTAACACGCCAAGATCACTCGGCCAAAATTCCATTGCTTGAATTGTTGCAAAGCCATACTTTTCATTTTATTTTTGTAATCTACAATGACACTTTAAGCAACATTATTTATATCATGGAAGACTTTAACGCGGATGTAATGAATGACAGGAAAGTTTTGTTTTTGTCCCTCCATTCCAGATTACACCCGTATGTGTTTCACCATGTGTATGTCAGTTGGTTTTAGAACCTCCTTTCATACAGATGGAGTTACATGCCTGATGAAGCCAAAAAGCAGAAACACGTGTAGCCGGGTTATCATCCCTGTTCCTTTCTGCTTCACTTTTGTTTTGCGGAATTACCCAAAAAACACTTTCCTGTCATTATTTATATCAACTAATTAGTTATGCTGTTAGATTAGATGAATTGATAGGTGAGTTTCTTTCGTTTAAGGGCCAGAACTTTCACTCCTGAATAATTTTCTTCCAAAGATAATTTCTATAGAAACCGTAAAATCAGACGCTACTGTTGGTCAATTCTGTCATTTCTACAGAAATTATCCTAAGAATAGATTTATCCGGAGGGGAAAGTACCGCTCTTAATAGTTAGTTAATATTTCGTTATTAAAAACTATGTATACCACAAAAAATATGCTAGGTTAGCCTAATTTAAGCAATATTCATAATTTATATTAAATTACAAAACACGTGGTACATTTCTCCCTGCTGTGATTATCCTATTGATATTTTAAGGTTAGGTTAGCCTAATTTAAGCAAAGAAATTGAACCAAGAAGTAATCTCGGGTTAAACAAACCTAGTTTAACCATGCAACAACCCATAGGTAACTAAACTCGTTCAGTTCATTCAAACAATAGTTGCAGGTGCTAATTCAAAAGCCCTAAACCTATTGAGCATGTTGGTTCAAAGTCATATTTATTAGCAGAATCAATACAGCTTTTTGCACTTTTGCCTAAAAATACATACACCGAGGCATTTTTAAATATAACTTAAGTGTTCTCAAGTGCGCTCGGAAACTGCGGGAACTAGAATAGCTTATTTACTCCCATACACGTAATAATGGATAAGGCAATCTTTATTTTTACCGTTTACTTAAATTTCCTAGTATTGTTTTTGAGCAATGACACCTACCTGATAACTAGTATAGCCAAGAGTATAGCTGCTCTTTTCAGAAAACTCTGTAAAATATCCATAAAAGGGTGTAAAGCCCTGATGACAAGCTGAACAATTTTATTAACGATGAATAATTTTAAAAAGGTATTTTTATAGTCAATAAAAAGATCATCTTCCTAATGATTAGACCTGGTTTTATTGCATTGAAATAGTCTGCGGGTTCACCTTTAACAGCCGATAAATTGGACGTGACAAATCTTATTATATAGTAGATTTATCATTGTTATGGCTGTCTGTCTAGTAATCTTGAGTTGATTTACACCCATCAACTTGTCGACGAGTTCTGTTCAGTTTTGTCAGGTTAATTCTTCTAAATCGATACAGTTTATTATCTGCTTACCTTTGTATTTGTTCACGTATGACTGGTCGTATATGTTCATGGTTCTGTACGGATTCACTGAAACGCACACTTCGCCAATGTATGTGTAAATTAATCCATTTTTGAACCTGCAAAAAAAGTATTTAAATAAAACATGTAGTAAAGGAATTAAAAGAGATAATGGTTTATATTGCTTTCAAATTTTATAATAGTATTATCGTTCAATAATGACGTATTGTTTTATAATACAGTAAAAACAGATTACACTTACATAACTTTTTTAGGTTAATATCAGTAAACAGTTCAAAGACCTTACACGTATGGAAAGTTCTAAGTAAGTTCCATATAACAAACCAAAAAGCAAATGTCACATGTAAAACATTCACTTGACTATGCATTATAAGTACTACTAGTGATTTTCCCCACATTATGTCCTATACCTCTAAATTTCTTAACTCTATAGTCATCGACAAATTTACAATAAAGAGCATTTAAATTAAGTTTTATTTCAGGTACATGGATTAGGGGAAGGAGAGAGTAGTTCAGAACGGCCGCCAAGATTACCCGATTAAAGTTCCTTTGACTTTTGCATGGGTATACTTCTTCAAGTAAAGGACAAGAGTGAACCAAGACAGGATCATTCCGGGATGTCAAAATCAATTTCCAAGTGTTCACATATAACATATAAAAACAAAAAAATTGAAAACATAAAAATGGAATATTTGTCGTTTCATTTACATGCAGGAATTATTACAGTCGTAACGACTGGCTGTAGTGATCTAAAAAAAACTGTCAAGAAAATGAAGAATTTTTACTAAACAGTGATTATAAACGCACGCAAATTTCAATAATAACATTTTTTGTCAATGCCGAACAAAAAACCTCGTAAATAACATACAAGTACGGAAATTTCAAAACTATCCATATGATTTGTATCTATCTATCTATATGATTTGTAATGGTTCAATCTCCCTACCATTGATTTCCTACAAAAAGTTTTGAAACTTCCCTACCTCTATGTCAGAGTAACGGAGCAATAAAACATTTCCAAAATGATTCTAGAGGCCTCTGGCAGTTTTAGGAGGTTTTCAGTGGTATCTAGAGGCCTCTGGCATTTCTAAAATGATTCTAGAGGCTTCTGGTAATGTTAGAAAAATCGTGGAAAGTTTGAGACACTCTTACCTCCATTTGCAACATGACTTATCTTGTGAGATAGAAAATAGAGACCTCTTATTGGAAGGAATATATCCAAAATATCCGATATTTCCAAAATTGTTCTAGGACTTTTGGCAATATAAAAAAAATATTGAAAGGTTTAGAAAACTTATAAAGGCCTCTGGCAGTTTTTGTAAAATTTACCAAGAATTTAGACCTTTTAAAGATCTCATCCATTTCCAAAATGATTCTAGAAACCTGAGAATTTTAAAAAGTTCTTAGAATGTTTAAGGATACTTGTAGATTTCTCTGGCAATCTGTGGGAGGATTCCAGGAATATTTAGAGATCTCTGACATTTCCAGAATGATACAGCTTTGTTGAGCGATTTATGGTGTAAACAGTAATAGTAAATAATCTGAAATAAAGTAACATTCTTGTTCATTATTAGATATGTTTATTGATAACCAATACTATGTGGATATCGTGACTTTTGATAATTTAATTTTAAATTAGCATTTTTGCTTTAATCTTAGAGTGAGTTCACATGCTCGGTTTAAAATCTCTAAAAGTCAAAAGTAAATAATAAAAATTATTAATTAAATACATAATTCTTTATAAACAAAAATCTGTTTTCTTTTCTTCCATTGAAATCCCCGAAAAATGCAATTTTTTTTGGCTGTGACGTTATTCTATTTACTTTGAATTCCCGCATATGTGGTACATTTCACCTGTTTATACTATGTCAATAAAGTTTTAGATAACGTTATCAGTTAGTCCGAAAAGTGTCATATTTTTGTTGAAACGTCCTGGTATTGATTTGGTTAGATACATATTTGCTATTAGGTCTTTATTTCAGGAATGTCGAGCAAAGCACGTGCGTTTGTTTGAGCTTTAACAACGATAGCCCATCTAATTTATGGGTTCGTTTATTTGTTAGACCCACACCCAGATGTAGTGTTTGTTTCCTATTTGATGAAGCTGAAAAAATTAATGTTAATGACATGGATTCCTAGTGGCCATGAACTTCTCGTACTAGACTGTACGACGATATAATGATGTTGGTTGGTAGCACATTCTGATTGAAGCTGTAATTATTTTGTATAAAAAAAGTAGTCACTTTTTAAACATTTTGATTCGGTAAATCGATTTTTTCTCGAAAACGGAATGTTATAGCAAAATCAGACAAGAATACTAAATTTAAGTAGAAGTGATTCCTAGACCTTCGATGTCCGGGCTGAAAAGTTATTTACCTAAATGTTTGACAAATTTGTCGTAAGTGGCGTCCTCTATGAGCAACAAGAAAATTGCAATACGCATCTTATTCGTCATCAGAAACGATTTCTACCCCAAGTATTTTGAAAACAATGGCAAAACACAAATTAAAAGTTTAACTTTCAACATTCTGTATATCCGAAACTATCAACATTCAGATCAGGCAACATTCGCCACTATATTACGTGAAGTAATTCCAGTGTCCAAATGTCCCATTCTTTATGAATCACCCTGTATATGGCACATATTTATTAAAATACTCATTAATTTAAAAGCTTCCATTATAGGACTGTTGTCTCTCGAGACCTGTGTATCTGACAAACAGGTCAGACACATAAAAAGATGACAGAAAAATGCACACACAAAAACGTTTTGTGACGGTTTTAATGACCCATTAACCATAGAAGCGTTTTTTTACGACAAAATTTAACGAAAAGGACACACAAACCAACCTATAAGTCGCAATGGCCCATCCTTTTTACAACCCTGACATGTCACTCACTCCCCAAAAAAAAAGGCGAGGCTATAATCCCACCGATATTGGGTCCTAAATAAGTAAAAATCAGACTGGAAATGTCCCATAAATCATCGGAAAATGACGCGTTTTATGACCGTCCACGTTTGATTTCAGTCCCAAAAGTTTCGGCTATCGAAACGAATGTTTAATGACCAACAAGGCATTGTCTGCCCGTCTAATTTAGAAAAAAATGTTTGTTTTTATTGAGATGTTTTATTATCCAGGAAGAACAATCGACTTGCTGCTTTATTATATACAATAATGCTGGTTTTCTTTATTTCCAAGAAAATGTTGGTGATAGAAATGCTGGTTTGCTTAGACATTGTCTTTGTTGTTCTTTGGTGATACGTTGCACCTGCTTTTACGGAAATATACCGAATGTATTGGAGATAATAAACTGAGTAATTATAAAGTTTCAGGTGGTAGTAAAACCACCAAAAGTAAAATGCTGAAATTGTAAGAAGTAGTTAACAAGTAATTTCAATAAAAGAATACAAAATTATCAGTGATGAGAACGTGGAAATAATGAAGTATGAAAAAAGCAGAATTTGTCGAAAATATCCGAAGAAATATCTTGAAAATAAACAAAAAATACTTAAAAAGAAAGGAGAACGACATCAAAAGTAAAGAAAACTAGAAAGACAGATTTCTTAAAATTTTACTCATAAATAATAAATACATATTCACACTACCAACGGTGCCAAACTGAGGATTTTTCTAATTTAGTCCCAAATTTCAAAAAATCATGATCCAATCAAAAATTCTAAATTGGTTCCCAGGGCCAAATCGTTTTAATCGAAATGGCGGCAAACTAAACAAAATATCAAGTTCAAACTATAAAAATGGTTGTGTCCAATGGTCAACGTACAAAACTAAGCTCTTGGAGGACAAACAAACTTGTGTCTATTAAGTCAGATTCCATATAATTGGCTAATATCTCAGAAACCTATGGTTTTAGAGGAAAATGCTTAACTTGAGAAAAGTTGTCTATTGGTCTGTTCAGTCACGTGACTAAGTTGCAGATATGCACTAAAACGTCATTGTATAAATATAAATGATGTTGACCTGAACAGGCCATGGTACTACAATACCACTGATACTAGTAAAATAAAAAAGCAAAAAGACCGTATTTTTTGCAAAACGCAGAACATTTCATAGACAAGAAACTGAATATTTCCATAAAACTATCAAAGTCAAATCAATCACCATTCTGTAAAGGTTTTGAACGGCTCGATTCGCCACCCTTTTATAAAGCAATAACCCAATTTCGACGAGCACAAAATTACATTTATTGCCGCCCATTGAACCATGTCAAACACAACCGAGCGACATTTCGTGCCTGTTTAATTAGTCTTGCTTGGCGGGAGTATGTCGTCCGGTTCCATTCGTTGGTTGCGACAGGTCAAATGGCAAAAAAAGTTCAGGAAAAAGCAAAAAAAGGGGCTTCCTGCGCTTGCAACTTTTACAGTAATCGTTGAAAAGTAATTCCTTGTAGGAAACATGCAACAAACTAGTAAAAATCATCAATTAGGTAACGTTGGGTTGCATTTACCGCCTGGCTTACTTTCATTTTCGCGCTTTTCGTTGTTAACACGTCTATGTGTATTGTGTAAGTCGTAATTGGAGTGAAAACAAGTTTTTCCTTTTAAGCAATATGGATTAAAACGCTTTGTCAAACGATTAGCGAAAAACGAGAATATTATAAAAGATTTAAAAATAAACATCAATGGGACCAAAAATAAACGGAGGCACTCAGTGTGGGAGTGCGACCACATGCTAACACAATAACACTTTATATGTTTATAGTTTTTTCTCGTAAAGTTAGTATTACTTCTTAAGTAGGCTCATATCCAACTAACTAATAATCTATTAAAAATGTCAAGCTGAGGAATTTTTAAGGGGCCCATTTGATCAGGTCAGCATTTCAAGAATGACTTGCAATTTAGCAGTGGTTTGACTGGTTTGCAATGAACCCAACCATCATGGGTCAGTTGGCTTGCACAAGGTTTACTAAAATAGTTGTGCTTTACTGATAGCTGTTACCTAAATGAAAATTTAACAGTTAACACCACTAAAAATAGAGCAGCTGCCAATTTCTGTTTTGATAAACAAGCCTTAATGCAATTGCATTAACTTATCACATTCAATTAAATTGTCATTTGCAATCCAATTCCAAGTGCACTAAACGTTTAACTCCAGTCTGGATTTACTGATTTGTTAAGACCCGTTGTATATAAATCTATTTTGCGGTTTATTGCCTTTAAAAAGGTTGATTGTAAACATATTTCAACTTTATAAAACTTCATTGCTGAAATATAATATATAATAATAAACCTCTCAAAAACTGCTTATATTGTAGAATTAATGTCCTATTAATTTACCAGTTTTTGAAAAAATACAGAAACTTAATACACTTCAAAAGTCTTATTTAATATGAAGGATCTTTTTTTAAGTTCCTTTACCTATTTTCTGGAAAAACTTATGGAAAAGATCAGAAATAAGGCAAAACCATCACCTTCTACTATTTTACCGCCTATTTATCTTAAGAAGTCGTCTCTTATAAATGTAAAAAAAGTAGGTACATTTTTATATAACACGTTCCCTAATTGGTATTGGTTATGGTATTTTTGATAGATAAACAAGTCCGAAAATATGATGGACAACTTGAAACACTCTGCAGAATCCGAGGTTCCTATGATTCCAGTAGAATTTGTTACCCCCTGTACGTAACTAAGATAACAGGAATTTAAGTATACAAAGAAAAAATTAAATTTTTATACTATTAAGGCCGAGTTGTACAATGAGGGTTCAGCTGAACTCGACTGGTACTTGAACCCTGATTGTACAACTCCGCCTAAAATTCATACCATCTTCAGTATTTTGGAAATTATTCTAATGAAAACTAGTTGTATTATCTAATCTCATTATTACAATGTTACGCCTGAACGTTTTTAGATAAGATTGAGATAAGATTACTTCAACACAAATACTATTACATGGAAAATTAGTGTAAGCGTTAAGTACTTCAAATTATGCGGTTACGGTTTACGCTTTACTATTAACTTGCGCATACAAAGTCCTTTTTATTCCAAAGACAATTTCTATAAAGACCTTAAAATCAGACGGTATTGCTCAATTCTGTCATTTCTTGAGAAATTATCCTAAAAATAAATTTATCCGGAAATGGTCCTTAGCAGAATTAAAATTTTGATTGTTATTCTGAGTCCATTTCAACTAGGGGCAGTTCTGGCATGGTTCTGCTTTTTTTGAGAGAGGCCCATGTTATCGTGCTGTAACTGCATATCGTTCTTTACCCAGTGCCAGTGCTTTTAGAAAGGCAGTAATCAAGTACGCTATTGAAGAGAGTTTTTATTCCTTTGATTTTACTTAATTTTAATCATACACATTACAACATAATTGTAAAATTAGTAAGTAAGTGTATTTTTCTTAGTTTTATCTTATCATTTGTCAGAATTGTTACTGTTTTGAGACGTTTCTATGGTTGTCGTAAACTGAGCTGGCAATAAAGGAGAATTATTATTAATATTATTATTTATAACAGTTGCAAAAATCGTGAATAATTTTATGACATTATGCTTAAATGTTGTCACTGTAGTTAAAAGCAACCATTTATTCAAAACCTTGAACCAAACAATATGTTCGGTAAATTACTGAGACTAAAGGAAAAATTAACCATGTTTTAAGAATATTTGTAAAAGAAAATTCTTGCTAATTTATCTTTTTCCGTAAATTCTTGCTGAAGAAACTTATCTTGGGGGTAGACATGAACCATCTTATGGCTTTAACAGTTTCATTAAAACGTCAATATCTGTTAGGGAAACAGTGTGTGCTAGATCTCAGAGGTGACTTTGGTTCTCTAAATTTCTAACAAATATCAAGTCAAAGACCGTGATATAAAGTAATGACGCCATCCTAATTTAGTCTGATTTTGCCTGTAAAAATTATCATTTCATTAAATCACCGTTCTGTACAAAAAAATAACATTGCTGTAACTTAAGTACAGGTATCGAATACTTTTAAATTCGAGCTGATTTGTGTGGTTGGCAATTACTACGCTTTTTTAGGAGATGGCTGAAATAAAATATTCTGATGACTTCATGAATGAGTAACTTTTACGATACAACCAAACCAATAAAGATAGATGCATTAATTTGACGCTAATGGTAATAATCAAGTTTTATTTGCACATTATAAAATTCAGCTGTGTGATTCATGAACGGTCATGAAAGTGATAATTGACTTCATTTGTCAACAGTGAACAATGAAACTGACACATTGTTTTTCAGTTAACAATGGTTAAGGTGTTTTCACAGCTTTCCTATGATTTGTTCAGTGAATCAATTCTATAAAATTTAAATCTTAAGTTAACACATTGTGGAAGCAGTAAAAAGTAAACAAACTTGCCGGTAAATTGAAAGTCTCCAAATATTTACCATGTCATCGTAATAGCGTAATAAGAGTGAATGAATAAATGCTTGCAAAAAGTCGGAGAATTCGATGAAAACGTTTTGCTCGTGATGACATCATTGCGGGCGATTTCATCCTTTGCGGAATGCCTTGACATCACTCTGGTATGAGTCATTTTAATCATTTTTAAAGTCCCAGAAACATTTAAATTGCGTGTAGAATGAAATAAGTGAAATGTTAATCAGAGAGTGAGCGAGTACGTCTTTATATGCTGCATTGTTTCAGCTTGAATATGGGTTGCAGGTCATCTCGTTATTGTGTATAATCTTATACATTATTATAGAAGTATTTGCTCATTATGAGTAAACCTGGATACATTGTTATCTCGTTTATTTCAAATCCTAACAGGAAACTAATAATCGAGCTAATAATAGAATTTCCTGTGTAAGTACATGGTTCTAATCTTTTAAAAGCAACTTCTGCAAATTCCTCGATAAGTCCTCGTGGATAATATTTTCTTGGTAACCATATCAAGACATTGAAAAGTATGGCTTAACTAGTAAGAAAGAATGTACGTTGTTAAGGTTCACAATTATTGCAACCTCGACTTCTTTAGACCACTTATCTGTATACATGTCAGGTCATGTAATGTTTATGAGGCAGAGAAACCATTATGTGGATATGGATCGCGTGTAGAATTGAACTGGTAATCGTGTAATGCTAATCAAGGGTAGTGGTAATAAAAATTCATCTTTAGTGGAAGTTACAGTTTAAGCATAAAATACTATATTAATTATTATGGTAGCATCTACATAGAGTAAGAGGTGTAAGAATCTCACTGGAATGTTTACTCGTCCCAGGTGCTAACTCAGTTTTGTTTAAAAGAAAATTAATTGTAATGCTAAATTGAAAAACGATAATCATCTTGTATCGTATCTCTCTCAAAACTAAGTTCTTTTCTTGTTTCCTAGATACGTGCTCTTTCCCAAGTTAAGGCTTCTGTCCACTACTCACCAATTTGCCATTACATTCATGTGTGCCAGAGGGTAGTCGTAATTCTTGAATGCAAGGAGTAGAATTGCCGAGAAAAGTGTTGATAGAATGTGACAGAACTGATCTGTCATATTATGTGTTCCTTTCTCTTAATAACTCCCTTCCCTCGTTTTAAAAATATAGAACCAGGTCATCCTTTACAAGTGGTGCGGTGTTATCTTTTCTCTCCACTACCACCACATTTGGTGACAATCTCCCCATTCTATGCATGTGTATTCTGGTGATACAGTGCCCCATGAATTCTGACCAGTCAGATGTTTTCTGTCTGATATCCTACCAATAGTCTCAAACCATGGTGCTCCTACCACTGGTGTATCAACTGCCGCATAATTCGTGCCGACACAGCTGAAACTGGCTTTGATGAGCTTCTTAAATTCACCTTTGATGATGGATAGGAAGTGGGTCACATCCAAGTTCAGTGTCTTGCCAATTTAAGTCCATTAGCCAGTTGGTCAGCTCTTTCATTGTCTTCAATACAGGAGTGTCCCGGAATCCATGGCAGCGGAATGTCGTATCCAGATTGAAAAATACTAACAACATTTTTGTTTCTTTCAAGTTCAACCTTTCGAGTGCGATTCTGGCAATATTATAATTCTTATATTTTTTCATTGAAAACTGCTTTATTTATGAAAGAGAAATCATCTGCATAAACAAGACGATTTCTACTGTACAAATGTATAGGTATCCAGTTTCCTGGAAGCGTTTTGGTAAAATTGTAGTCCTCCTTAGAGCAGTAGGTATACACAAATAAAAAGAATGTGGATAGTATAAAAGGGTGAAGATAATATTGAATCATAGGCTTAAGATCGAAGTTTAGGCATCTTTTGTAAAAAAAGATTAACAATACATTACATAATAAGCTTATTTGATTTCAAGTAAAACAACTTTAATGCATTAAGTAATGTGGACAAAATCCGAAAAATATGTTAAGACAGGATTAAGTAAAGTAGGAGTGTAACACAAGATGTAAAACAACACACCCTGTAAATGTGATCTGAACTAAGCACAACATCAAAAACATTACTAATGAGCAGTCAATAATTACAAAAATTATAAGACCAAAGATAATACCCATCAACACTCAAATATATTAAGTAATCGCATACTTTACACAACTATATTAAGAGTCTGGGTGATCAATCAACATAAAACTTATCTCAGATAAGGTGCAGTTAACAAACGAATAACTAACTCCTACAAAACGAACGGAAAACCGGCTTTTAAAATTCCTAGAGTGGTATATTGTACCGTTTAGTAGTACCTAATGTAATAATTAATATTCGTTTGACACGTCGCAAATTCTGCCGACACGCACAAGAAACTCATTTAAGGAAAGCATTCTTTTATTAATGTCCCATGCAAAACAGGTACTAATGTTGGTTTGCGTCAAAGACAATTGAATAAGTTGAAACAGTTTATAAAAAAAAATCAGTTGTAAGTGCAGATTGTTTGCAATGTACTTTAAAGCAAACAAGGTGATTGGTAAAAGTGTGCATGTGCACGAGTCGTGCATACAAATGAATAATGATACAGGTGATTTATAAAAATAATGCAGTTAAATGACAGACCATACTTCATCAATTATAGATTTGAAAAATTGTAATTTTTAACACCTAATCATCACTCAATTTGATTATCAATTATTATATTTATTAAGCCTTTACAAATTTTGAAATATTTACGTGTCCAGCTTGCAAACCTGATTTAATGTCACATGTCATTGATTGATTGCAATGATTGTGAGTTTTTTAAAATGGATTGCTTTAGCATAGGAATAACTGCGCTTTAAACTTAACTAGACAGTAATTTTTTTTAACATGGCAAGAAGACAGTATTTTCTATATACAATGTAAATAATCAACTCCTTACCAAAAGCAGACATGTCAAGAACAACATTTTTGAATTATTAATCTGACAGGAATATGATTCATCATGGAGTTCTGGTGGCAATAAAATGTCAAAGATATCATCTATTGAATTGAAAGAATAATGTTTCTTTTATTGTCCTGTATGTTGGCAGCACATTTGTGGCAAAATGTAGGTATAATACAAAATAAACAGTCGTCCCATTTTTCACATGAACAAATAATTAATGTGATAAAAAATGATTACTGAATTAGTTAATGTCAACTCACAGTTACATAATATCAAATTTCGCATAACAGGAAAAATTGTGGTCGCGGTTTTAACACACTTAATGCTTAAGTGAAATTATTAAAAACTAGGATACACTTATTATTATGTGGCATATTCTAACTTGGAGATACTCTTCTAAGCTTGCTTCTTTGTTTAGTCATTTTTGTATGAAAAATACTATTTTTTTGAAAATAGTTTTCACTTGGCTATAAAAAGTTTTTAAATAATTAGCAGCTCATTAATATTTACTTTAAGTTTGAAACTCCTAGCTACAACCGAGGCTACAACAGAGTAACAAATAATAACGTTTACAAAATAAAATAATAAAACGTTTTTATTGTTTTTGTTGCTAAAAGGCACTAGTTTGGTAATTTTGTTTTCACTCAAAACTACAATTTGCAGCTATGGCACAATAGAACCTAAAACACTATTGAACCTTGAAGAAAGAGAAACTTGCACATCAAATTTTTTCTAATCAATGTGAGAAAATATTTGTAAAAGGTCTATATTGAGAAAATCACATTGTGACCTAAATAAACATATGCATTTGATGTATTTGAAGTTCAAAGACACAAACATAATAAAAAACATCTAAAAAAGTCTCAGAAATGCACATATTGCAACATGGAAGTGGTAAAAATAATGTGCGTTTTATAAGTTTACTCTGGAATCTATATTTCTGGATGGCATGTCAATATTACCAGCCGAATTACAAATCACCTAAAAATAAGACAATTTTGTGATTTTTTCATATCAGTTATTGTGAACAGCTTACAAAATGAAATATTGATATGAATGTTGACACAATACTTAAACGTGACAATTTGAAGTAGCAAATGAGTGAAGAACTTAAACACAAATTTTAACAAGCAAATTATAATGTCTGCGTACTCTTTGTGGAAATTAGGTAATCCGTGTATTTTTGCCGATTACATACATCCTGTCAAATTGACTGTCACTCAAATTTTGAAAGAATTACTTATAAAATTCAATTAATGCTAATAACTCCCAAGCCTCTTATGTATCCGGATTCACATTGATTGACTTTTTAAGTGGCTTGTATCATTATTTACACAGCACACACCCTTGCTAGGATTAGAGTTTGTTAGTAGAATACAAAATAATGAAAAGCTTCAAGAAAATATCACATTTGTTTGAAAGATGTTTCAATTTGTAATTTTTAGTAAAAAAATTTAAATTTTGCTGAATGTTACCACCACTGGAAATATAAACAAACTTCAAGGATTTCAATTAAAAAAATCTTGGGATCTACTAATAAAAACTAATTTCACTGAAAGTAACTATTTTTCCAGTAGAATGTAGGACCATTATCAATAAAATCAAAGTTGTAATAAGCTGAAACCTTGGTATTACATTGGAATTGAAACGGCGCCAAAAAAATTGTTATTTAAATTTCCATTTATCAGTGGTACTTATAACAGTCCTCAATTTTTAAATCTTTTTTTAGAAGTTACACCCGAATTCCGAAAGTAAATGTAGGCGACTGGATAAGCATCAAAATAATAATAATAATAATAAGAATAATATCCTAATGTCCTTAATAGGTACAGGTGAACTTACATAATATGATTTGAGTTGTAAACAGTTGACTAAACCTTAATTTGTTTAATTTTATTATTATAATTATTATTTTATTTAACTAAACTTCAAACTCTGTATCTTTATTATGATTTATCATTCGAAAAACAGACTAAAGTGCTCGCTAAAGTGGGTAGAAAATAATCAAAATTAGTGAATAGCGATTAATATTATTACAGTCGAACAAACCTTCATAGAAAAATAGTTTTACTCTTATTCCGAATTGATGATATATCAATGTTTGGGTACCACTGAGTGTTCCATCCTCAGCGATCCTCAGTATCATCAAGTTGGTAAATTTTGGAAAACTGACTAATAACCGTTCGCAACGTCATGATGAGTGACATTCATCATCCATGTCAAAACTAAACTTAATTTTTACTGTTGAAACATTTAGTGTGTTTTTATCACTGGGGCATTATAGTGTACAAACTGTAGGAATTAGTGGGTGGTAACCTAAATGAAATAAATAAAGTTTGGTAATTTCAATGAAATCCGTAGGAAAACAACGAATAATTATGAATTTTGTAATTTTACTTTCAAAAATTTTGACTTTCTCTAGCGGCGAAACCGTACCACTAATCAACTTTTATACGTCAATAAAAAGCTCATTTCATTGGCTATCTGTTGACAGATAAAAGCTTATACAAAGTGTAGCAAATAAGCTAGTTATTGACGATTGAACAAAAAAATTCACCAAAAAAGTCATGAAAAAATGAGTCAACTTTGACGCCCTCTAGCGGCCAAACGGTACCACTAACCAATCGATTTTTATACGTCAATGGGAAGTTCATTTCATTGGCTGCCCATCGACATATAAAACTATATACAAAGTGCTACAAATACACGTGTTATTTACCGTTTAGTGACAGGGTGCACCACAAACATTTTTTGACTAGTTAAAGAGTAATTTGACCTTAGAAAAATAGGAAAACGCGGTCACGTGACTTACTAAGTCTGCCACGATGTAATGCTTGGAAATTTTATGAAAAACTGTTTTTGCAAATGACAATAATTTTCGTAAGTGTCAAATTTGCCTGAAACACCGCCACTATCCTAATGGGTTTTGCGTTATGTTAGCCAATTAGTACAAGCAAAAATCGACCTTAATGATTGTAATTCTACAGTTTTGCTACTACCCTATTTTTGGCAATCATTGTGCTAGGTTTGTGCGAAATATCAGGGCCGTACAGGCCCGATTTAAAAAAAAAAACCATTTTGGAGACTAAAAATATCAAATTTCACATAAAATGGTAAAAATCTCGGAAACTGATATAGATAGGTATATGACATTAAAACACGAAATATGTCTAGAATTTGACGTAGAATACAAAAATGAAAAAATATACAGGGTACTAGAAGCTGGACTAGAAGTAATAACTAGATACAACAAAAATTACAACCCAAAGGTTTGGATAATGCAGAAAAAACAAAATAAAAAAAAATACAGATAACCTGCAAATTATCACGAAATTTGAATTAAAATTTGTTTCAGAACGAATTCTAAAAAATTTGTAAACAATTTTTTTTCCTACTAAATTGTATACTTGGTTGTATAACTATCACTACATTTATCTTGACATTTATTGAAAAATTTTTCATTGTGTCAGACAGCCTTTAGTCAGTTTCAGAATTAGTTTCTTATTCAGTTTTTCAGTACATACATTATTCTAGAAAAGTTGAGAAGTCAAATCAAAATCATAAAAATTGATTTAAAAGTTTAAATGAGAGTTTTACTGTGAATTCAAATAACATTAATTTGCGCAGATATTGTTTTAAAAAACATCTTGAATTTTAAAAAGTAGATCCTATCCTACTATGAATAAAATATGTTAAAATTTATAAAGGTTTCTACTTAGGTACCTACAACATTTCAGAGTTTTTCAGCTACCTCAGGGTTTACAGTTATTACCTAAAAAGCGCTAAAAATATCTTCATAAAACACAACATGGGTATGAAGTCTCAAAACATACCACAAAACACATAACAAAAAAAAATAAAACAACAAACAGAGACCATACAAAACAAAACACGAAACAGAACGGTCATCAAAACAGACATGATCCATGGGGGCCTGTTGTTGTTTTACCTAAATGTGACACCTGCTTACCTGAGTTCCAAATTTTTCATGAAATTATCCAAGTCGATTTTGTCCATAAGGACAAAATCGCCGACGCCGACTTCCCGTGCTGCAGCCATATTTCTCGTTGTTCTGCTAATTAACGTTCAAAATTAAGTACTTTTCATTATTCAACAACTAATTTCACTTGAAAATATTCGCGGCTTAGATGAGTCAACCGAAGACACCGAACTTTGCACTAGAGCGCCTACGTTACCTCACCAAACACACACCTCGAACGAAAGCGAACGAGTAGTAACCAGTAACCAAGGAAAAACGAAAAAGTTTTCGCGATCGCGTTCCGTGACAGGAATAAGGTTATCGTTTGACGGGTCACAAAGCGACGTTGCCGGATATGCACTGAAAATATCCCTAACCACCTTTTCATTACTGTGCTTTTTTCTAGTGATTTATAAAACCATACACCCTAGTGTGCAAATCACGGTCAGCACAAATTAATTTACCACAAATAAAAACAAATCTTAAATAGTTGTTATTTCTAACTGGCGGAAATATTCAATGACATTTTTCCTGCAAATTTAGAAAGTACTGGTAGACTTGGCAACAGAATTCAAGAAATCGTTTCTAATTGGCCACTAAACTAACCACTAAAGCTGTTTACAATCACCGACCTACGCATCCTACCGAACATTCGGCAACTTTGAGATATTAATTAATTAATTATACAAAGCATTTTTCAATAGCATAAATTTTAAAACTTGTTTAATATTTCAGTTATTTGTAACTTGTAAAATAAGAGCGTTATCCAGTTATCAGACAACCTTACACAAGTTTCTCTCTCTACTTTTATCATTCTTATCTCACTCAGGTTGAACGTACGTTACGTCGTAGCTAATATCAAATATTAAACTGTCATTCAGAGTATTTACATCTATGACGTCATCCGTCAAATCCATACCATAAGGTAAGTTCCCATCTTGTTTGTGGTGTTTTAAACGTAAATATTTCGGATTATTCGCGTTTTCCCCGGTTCAAATAATAAATAAATGTCGTCCGCAATAGTTCGAGACCGTTTAATGGAAAAACTCGGTCAAAACGGGTTCAGAACATCACCGACTCGCCGTAATTCCGATTCGGAACAGTCGCTGCCCTACGAGCGCCGTTTGGCCCTTTTGGGAGTTTTATTTTCGTTAGTAGTGATATCTGTGAAGATATTTTACGAACACTGTAAGTATTATATTGCTAGTTTGTGAATATTTCAGTTTTTTGAACGTTTGAAATTTTGAGTTTTATAGGTTATGTTGCGTCATTGGTAATTAGGTTGTGAATGTTTATTTTAAGTTGTTTTTCATTTCATTCTATCCTCCAGCTTTTGTTTATGAGCAAGTGTGATTAGTGTCTATGTTAATAAAAATGTCAGAGTATTATTTTTATGTGGGCAATATTTAATAATTGGATTAGGAGATATATGTGAACAGTGTAAGGTAAAAGTACCAAATACCTACCACATTATATTAACTTATAAAACTGTCTTGATAAAAAATTGCTCAGCCAAGCCCCATTAAAAAAAAATCCTTCACAAGAAGTAGATCTTATTATGTTTCTACAGAAAAAATTAAAATAAACAAAGTTGGCATCACAACATTGAAAAGTTTGTACAGAATGACCAAGTGAGGACTGGTCAAAGTCTTTTAGGACTTTCTTGAAGCTATAAATCACTAGTTTTGACTGGGGCAGTTGTCTCTGCAGAATTGAAAGATTGTACCATACAGAAAAGAATTGGATGAGGTCAGCTATAGTGGAAAACCATTTATCATATAGTTTTCTTAAAAGAATTCATAGCTAAAGTGGAAATGATTTTCAGCCTTTTAAAACTACTCCTACATGACTAGAGTGCATGGCAGCAATGTCAAACTAGAAAAATGTCACTTATACAGAGGAATAAAACAAAGAAACCTTGCTAAAAAAAATATGCAAAGTGGTCCATCAAAACTCAACAAAATGTTCATTAATTTAGATTACATGACATTTTTTTTAAACTACAGTGATTACCTTTTGTAAAATGTTAATGTATAAAAAAACAGGTCAGATGAAGTTATGTTTATGTATTTAGGTGCAGCATAACAGATTTGAGGTCTTAATTATGGCTTAAATTTTCCAATGTGACAATACCTAAACTTTTTCTGAATTCTGACAAAAATGACCCAATATCTTAGTTGTACAATTTATTGAAAACTCAAAACATACAGGCCACTAGATTTTGATCCCTTTTCCTTCCCAGGCTGCCTATCATTCAGTGATTACATCATTGAACTTACTCCTGAGATTATGGTATTGTTAGTACAAAACTTAGTCCTTTAAGACTTAACATTAATCAATACTCTTGCATGTAATCAGCATTTACAATTTTCCACAACTCTTATTTATTTATTTTTTAGATGAGACAGTCACTAACTTAGTTTTTGAAAGAAAATTAATCAGATACGAGGTGGTGGCAGAAAGTGGCCAAGTGATGTTCATGAACACTTGGGACACTGCTGTCAAGCATAGCAGTATATGGCTGCCGTTGCTTTGCGGCTTTCTGGTCACTTACTTTACTTGGATGTGTGTTTATTTGGATTCCAAGGAACCTGGAGTAAATCCACCTAGCCCTCTGTCACCGGAAAAATATCGGTATGTTTTTACATGTTTGTTAATTAGTGTGATTTAGTAACCAGTTTTATTTTTAGGGCTAGATCAGGTCATACCTTTCACCTCAACTATGTTTTTGCTGTTTTAGTTGGGGTTTTAGTTGCCAGCTATATGTATCTGAATGGAATTTCAATGTGATTTAGTGATTGGTTTTCAAGCTTTAATGTTAATTGTTTATTTTTTTGTAAGGTAGCTGTAGAGTTTATTGCTGAAGCACTGCAAATTCTGGGTTAATTTATGGTCATAATAAATTGTCTAATAATTTTTATACTTAGATGGGAAATAGAGGTGTTTAAGTAGTTAAACTGCAATTGAGTACAAAAACCATAAAATTGGATCTTGACAAAAAGTATTTAATATTTAAATGTTATACATACTTAATTTATTGTAATAAATTATAAAATAAAATTTTTGTTTAGCTTGTCGTTTTAATTGAGCTATTTTCACTACAAACAGAAACTGAAGGGTACAGTAGTGGTACCAAATGATTGAGTAACTTTAGTTTTCTAATAAAGGGTGTTTAAAAACATAATTATACTGATATCGGCAAGCTGGAGAGAGTAAACACTTTCAGACCTGCAGTTTAAACAATTAAAACTTAATTAACAAAACTTTATTAAAAAAGCGCGCTGTTTTCTTTCGTCCATTCTCCACCATATTAGTGCTTTGGCATCATGGATAAGTTCATTTGCGTCATCTTCAGTCTGAAAGGTGTAACATCATCAGGCTTGGGCAATGGAGGCGTTCTACTGGTTTTGGGGTCACATCTTTGTCTTCTGTAAGGTATTAATCCGCTTATGCGGTTTTCTCAGCATAAAGTCAGCATTTTCAAGTGACAATCAATAGAAGACGACTTTGTTGTGTACTTTCAGCAGTCAGCATTATTTGAGGTGTGCTGAATAATTATCACTTTGCCTGTTTTTCTGAAACTGCATGACTGTCTTGTCGCGTTTTACAAGATTTCTTGTAATACAAGGCTTAAGGTCCGTATTATTTATATACACGTCCGTATATTTTATTACACCCTCTATACGATCTATCCCCAATATCCTACTGACTGCGCCAAACAATACTGTCTCACAGCAGAAGACTTCTTTTCAAAAAACTTTATTTATCACTAAATGAAAAAAAAATCAATTTTACATTTTTGTACTATAAAAATAATGTTACTTATTTGCAACGTGTGTATTTACTACTTTGTTAATTTTGATTTTCCAGTGCCTGATTAAAATGGCCTCAAAACATCCCGACATTTCTACGGAAGTAATTTTCAATGACCACTTTAACACGCTGTTTGATAATTCGGTCACGCCCGTTCTTTTAGAAGTAGGAAACGCCTTAGAAGCCGAAGGTAACAAGTATTCAAGTGCTTTAGAAACGAAGAAACAGACATCAGGTATCGTAGTTTACACTAGAAATGTTTCCAATGCAACCATCTGTTCTTACAGACATAGTTACTGACAGTCAAACTGAGAAGAAAACTACTGAAATTACTTTGTCCTGCTCTTACTGTAGAGTAAAATTCCCTAATGTTGAACAGCAAAGGGAACATTACACATTAGACTGGCATCGGTACAATTTGAAGCAGTCACTACAATCAAAACAGCCAGTCAGTGAAGAATACTTTAACTTGAAGAACGAGAAAGGTTTTCATTTCTATAAGTATCTCAGGAACGTTAGATTACCATTCAAAAATTCTAGATGAAGTGTCTAGTATCTCCGGGTCGGACACAGAAGAAGAGCAAGACACTTTAGACGCATTAGCTACTGCACAAGGCAAAATATTTCTGAAAAACCAAACTGGTCAGGTTTTTTCTTTGTATAAAGGTGTTTTGCTGATTGACAAAAAGGTTTGTGTTGAATAACCCATGAAACAGTAGCGTTACTACGGTTTAGTATGCAGGAAGACTTGTCTAAAGTAAACTTCTACGAGCGTTACAAAGAACATTGTCAAGAAAACAAGCAGTGGACTGTTTTAATGTTAGGAGGTGGACATTTTGCGGGGGCAGTTTTCAACCATTTAGTTCCAGTGGTGCATAAAACATTTCATTGTTACACTGTCCGAGCTGGTCAAGGAGGGTCGCAGTCTAGTCGGGACGGAAAGTCTGGAGGGAGCCATCCCAAAAGTGCTGGAGCTTCTTTGAGACGGTACAACGAGCAGGCTTTAGTTGATGTAAGTTTGCAATAAACTTGTAATTGCTAAGGGGTCTATTAAGGTTGTTTTTAGCACGTGCGGAGTGTTCTAGTTAATTGGTCTGAGGAGATTAAATATAGTAGTTTAATTTTCTACAGGGCTTCCAGCCCTTATAACAGGAATGTCTTGTTTGGGGGGAAAGATCCTCTTTTAGATAGAAACGATCCTCGTTTGCGGACTATTCCTTTTTCGACTGGAAGAGCGACTTATGCTGAAGTGAAACGAGTGCATTTAGAGCTTTGTTCCGCTCATGTGTACGGTAGGTATCTTCTTATTTACATAGAGGTTTTTGTGTGTGTTTTTTTAATAAGAACAATGTCAAAGTTCAAATATTTTAATATGCTAAAAATTCGCAAAATCCGAATATCTTGGAAACCACAAGTGCACCGAAATGCGCAGAATAGGAGTTTAAATGAAGAAGCTACGACCGAAGAGGAGAAAATAGCGTAATCAAATTAATAGAAATGTTTTTTCCTTTTCTCCTAAACATATTTTGTTGTATTTGTTCTGAAATGAAACCCCTGTGTATTGGGAATTTTTTTTTTCTTTTAGGCTCATTGGAAGATGTTGTCAGCAGACTGTCCAAACAGAAATCCCCGGAAAAGGAGTCGAAACGTGCCAAAGCTCGTTCGAGCTGCATAAATCGGGCTAAATCTCGTGAGGTTGTTGAAAGGCCTCTACCAGGCCAAAACTACAGGTTATACAAATTCCCAATAAACATTCTGCCGATTGTTTGAACGTTACTTTGTAGCAGTGAGAATTCAGACGAAATTACAAACAACTTGAGTAAATTGGAGACACGCGATCATTCCTCTGCTTCATCTGGAAGTGAAAGTCCAGTACTGGACAGTCAGCAACTGGAAGTGTCGTTTGAAGGTTTGGAAGAATTCGGTGATAGTTTGTCACCGGAACAAAGGAAACGAGGACACAACAGGAAGAAACCAAGGTAAATACAGGTTACAAAGCAAACGACAGTGACACGACATTATTTGCCACAGGTCATATTTGATATTTACGTATGTCGGAGATTAGTTGTGCTATTTATACCTTATAAGTGATATTTTGTTCTCATGGCATTCATGGGACTGCAGATTTAGTCTAGAAATACTTTTCGCAATTGTTTAGGTACACTATTTTAAAGTTTTGGCAAACTTTAAATCTTTTAGGAGCTTTTTAACTGTTCCAAAAGCTTTTGGAAACTTCTATACTGTTTTGGACGGCTTTTAACTGCTTTAGAAGCATTTTGGAATTTCTGTAATGTTTTAGAAGCTTTCGAAATCTTTTTAGACTACTTTAGAAGCATTTGGAAGGTTTTTGGACAGTTGGAAAGGCAATAACTTACCTTTCTCTTTAAAAAACGATTTATTACAGGAAAAGCAAAAACCAAAAATTAAGAGAAAAAGAGGAAGCCAGAAAAAGACAACTTACAGATAGCATAACCAAAGGAAACCCACTTACTCTAGACGACTTATTCCAAGAACGTCTAAAAACATTCAGCTCAGACGCGAACATATCTAAAACTGAGCTGGCCAAAGACTTTTTCAACGAAATCCTAGACGACAAAGGCAACAGTTTTCTGCATTTAGCCGCCATAAACGAGCACGAAGACTTAATAAAATACCTGCTAAACAACGAAGCTGATCCTTGTTTAAAAAACACAAACCAACAAACTCCGTATAGTTGCACTTCAAGTAAATTGTCGCGGGACGCTTTGAAGAAATTTGCTCGAGAACACCCGGATAAGTACAATTACAATAGAGCGCAAATTCCTTTGAACGCTTTGACTGAAGAGGAGCTCGCTGAAAAAAAACGTGCTCAACGGAAGATTAAGCGTGAAAAGGAAAAAGAGAAGAAAAAGGAGAATCATGTCAAGCAGAAAGAGATGGCTGAGAAGGATCGGTTTGTTAACTTGAGCGATCGAGAAAAGGTTTGTCTCTTCTTCTTTTATTATTTTATTGATAAAATTGGTACTTTCTCAGAGGGCGTTAGCTGCTGAAAGAAGAATACTGAACGTCCACGGGAAAGTGATTTCCAGGTGCTTTTTGTGCGGCCTTGATATGGCGGGAAAAGTTCCGTTTGAGTATTTGGAAAATCGGTTTTGTTCTATTGATTGTTTAAAAAGTCACCGAATGAAAAATACTACCAACTTGTAATAATTTTAGAAAGTTAAACTCATAAGTACTAAAAATACTATAAAACACTGTGAAATGAAACATAAATAAAAAATGCAGGGTGATTCAAGTAAATAAGTGTCTTATTTAAAGTTCTAGAGAAGCAATAAACTTTCAAAATTGTTTTGACGCTTAAAATGGATTTTCAGAGTAATTTAAATTTTGTCGCCCGTGGATCTTTCGAAACGAGTTTTCAGGGTGCACTTATTGAAGGATCGCAGCAGATTAACAAACAAAAAATTTATTTTAATAAAAGTATTTTTTTATTTAACACGTTTTAATACATCTCCCACTTTCGTTAGGAACTAAACATCACAAAACTCATAGAACCATAAAAATTGCTTCACACATTTTAAAAAATATAGTAACGCAAAATTACAATCACCAAAACAAAAAAAAAACATTGTCTCACTAATTTTAAGAATTCTCATTGCAACGAAAACTTGATAAAAGATTATTTATTAATAATTATATTTGTATTTTCAGTAAAATATTTTGTCCGTTAAAAAAATAGTCCAGCGGACGGTAGCTTGGAACAGTAGCAGAGCAAAACAAGGTTAAAAAAAAACAAAATAACGAAAGAAAAACTCTTTGGTCCATTCTACCTACAACTAACCAACTCTAATAATACTTGAAATAGAACTCCCGTTTCATAAAAAATAACACACATACACACAGATGATGACTGTTAGTCATCAATGGTTATAAATAGGCCTTAGGTTAGGTTAGGTTAACACGGTGGTCCAGGGTGGAACCCACATAGGCCAGAGGCCCGTTGTGATGCCGTATGGGGTGGTTACCACCCCTAAATAGGCCTTAGTGTCATACTTTAGAAAATTATAATTACAAAATTAATAGCAAAATCTACAACGCAAACTTATGAAAACCCTGCAAAACATTTCTTAAATATCACATTTATTATCTTTAGCCTACGGCTTAGATCAAAATTAAAGTTTAAACTGCTACTCCGAGTGTATTACTCAACAGAAATTCAAAAGTATTGTTGCTTAGTGTTGCATATTTTAATTTAATAAAGCGGATGTAAGCTTGAACTGAGCCAGCAGTGTCTGGAAATTCTAGTTACCAAAAAAAATAATTTTATATTATAGTCATAAAAATAAATTTTCATCGTTATTTATTCTCAAATTTAGTCTGGCAATTTGGGATTCATCACAGGTACGTGGAAATCTTCCATGTTGGGTATTACCATCACTTTCTAAAATTGACAAAAATAAATCACTAGTAAATATTATCGTATCCTAGGAAAGACTTATACTGGGTGTCCCACCGGGAACTGCCGCGGTCGATATTTCGAAAACTACAAAAGATGAATTTTTGAAAGTTATAGGATTAATTATTTGCGTTGGGGGCGTCACATCTAAAATATTTTCACTTTTGAGGTACCACCGTACAAATTGGTACCAACTTTGGGTACCTTTACTTATTTTAAATGGACCACTCTGTAGTTTATTATATTTTTCGATTCTACTAACGATTTCAAGCATGTTTCATGTGTGATTCACATTTTCATTTTTCTCAATTATATTTTCAAATAAACTCATAAATAATTGTTTTAGAACTTTCTAAAATATTTATACCCACAAAAATAAACAAATTTGGCCACCATTTAATAAGGCTTGTATCTTTTGTAGCTTTTGAGATTTCCATGTTTTTCATCGAATTTCGTGCCTTTCCTAGTTTTTAAATAAGGTATCTCGCACATTTAAATTTTAGTGTAATGTAAAAACTTAATAAACGAAAACAAATTTACAGTATTTACTTACTTCAAACTCCTGAAGCATTTTCTTCTCGATCCACTTGGTGACCATGGTGTAATTAACGTTTCGCTCACCCACAATGGGACGAGCGGTTAAAACCAGATCGGGAACCGGCCGGAATCCCACCCAAACTCGATCGCTTGGTGGCGGTGGTATGTTAAGCACAACAGTACCACAGAGAGCTTTCAATTCTACAGTCAGTCTCAATTCGGTGTTCGATACACCTAAAACAATAGGAGTTTTGCACCAAATTTATTTTTGGCTGAAACTAACTAAAAGTCAGTCCTTTCTACGTAAAAATGACGTCACGCAAAAACGGCTCTGCGTCACAAGGCACGTCCCGTCGCCTAGAATTCCTACTCGATGAATTTGCGACCGGTCCGATTTTAATACTACTAAAAAAAGTTCACAATGGCCAGAAATCGTTCTAAAAATTGTCAGGGGACTCTACAAGTGTCCTAGATCTTGTTTAAAATGGCCAGAAGCTTCTACAAGTGTCTTAACCCTTAGAAAATCGTTTATAACGACCAGAGGCTTCTAAATACTGTTCAAAACCTCCCAAAAGTTATCAATCAGAGGCCTTTACAAGAGTGCTAAACCTTAGAAAATGGGCAGGAGCCACTAAATACTATTGAAAACATACTAGAAATTGTCGCCTGAAGCTTCTAGTTATTATTCAAAACCTCCTAAAAATGATCGGAGGCCTCTTTTCAAGAGTGCTGAACTTTAGAAAAGTTGTTTAAAATGGGCAGAAGCCTCTAAATGCTATTGAAATCGTTCTAAAAATCGTAAGGGGAATCTACCAGTGTCCTATACCTTGTTTAAAATGGCCAGAAGCTTCTACAAGTGTCTTAACCTTCATAAAATCGTTTATAATGACCAGAGGCTTCTGAATACTGTTCAAAACCTCCCAAAATTTATCAGAGGCATTTACAAGAGTGCTAATCCTTAGAAAAATTGTTTATAATAGGCAGAAGCCTCTAAATACTATTGAAAACGTACTAGAAATTGTCAGAAGATTCCACAAGTGTCCTAAATCTTAAAAAAAAAACGTTTAAAATGACCAGAAGCTTCTACAAGTGTCTTAATCCTTAGGAAAATCGTTTATAATGGCCAGAAGCTTCTAGTTACTATTAAAAACCTAAAAAGAATCGGAGGCCTCTTTTCAAGAATTAGAAAACTTGTTTAAAATGGGCAGAAGCTTCTAAATACTATTGAAATCGTTCTAAAAATCGCCAGGGGACTCTACAAGTGTCCTAGATCTTGTTTAAAATGGCCAGAAGCTTCTACAAGTGTCTTAACCCTTAGAAAATCGTTTATAACTATCAGAGGCTTCTAAATACTGTTCAAAACCTCCCAAAAGTTATCAGAGGCCTCTACAAGAATGCTAAACCTTAGAAAAAACTGTTTAAAATGGACAGAAGTCTCTAAATACTATTGAAATCATACTAGAAATTGTCAGAAGATTCCACAAGTGTCCTAAATCTTTAAAAAAACGTTTAAATTGGCCAGAAGCTTCTACAAGTGTCTTAATCCTTAGAAAAATAATTTATAATGACCAGAAGCTTCTAGTTACTATTCAAAACCTTCTAAAAAGGATCAGAGGCTTTTTAAGAGTGCTGAACTTCAAAAAAGTTGTTTAAAATGGGCAGAAGCCTCTAAATACTATTGAAAACGTTCTAAAAATTGTCAGAGGACTCTACAAGTCTAAACTTTAAAAAAAGTTTATAACAGCCAGACGCATCTCTAAATACTATCGTGGCGTATCCTAAAAAGGTGGGTCCTCCTTACGTTAAAAATTTGAGCAACTTACATATCCTATCTGAAAAACTTTGCTTTGGTTAATTATAATTGTACATTAATTAATGTTTCCTGGTGTGCTTTGTGAATCTTGTGCACTCTGACATCACTTTTAGTATTGACAAACCATTTCCCCTTCAATAATAATTGAGAAACAACTAACACCATCACAAGCGCCAAACGCGGCCGAACTAAAACGACCGAAATTCGTCTTTTTGACGCAGAAATTAGGAACCGTTTTTCCTATGTAATTAATCAGTTAAACAAAAATAAAAAAAAGTGTGCAACAAAATGTAGTGCGTCTTACCTTCCATTGCTTTCTTGATGTATCGGTTTTCGGCAGCAGCTTGGAAAAACTTGGATTCCGCTATTCTGTCCACCATTTTAATGAATTTTTTACTGCCATGAGGTCGTTCTCCGGGCGTTGAAGATTCCTTCACTACCGGGATTTCCTGAGGTCCATCTTCATCTGAACTACTTTCCGCCGTATCATCCACATCTGAGTGGTATATAGCCGATTTGACCTCTGCCGTTGTTTTGTCTAAAAACCGAAACAAAACTCATTGTGCATGTTTACACCATGATACTAATTTTACCATTGCCGGATTGGGGATTCTTTAGTTTCATTAAGTTCACTTTAGTTTGTAATGTTAGTACTATCGATCCTTCATAAGAAATGTCCAGGTCCACCCACAGACCTCGGTCGTCAAACACCGGTTTTTCAGTTTTTAGAATAAACGGCGGAGTTTTTCCCAAACTTAGTTCGGTAATCAGAATTTCCTCGATAAAGTAAGGCAGCTTGATTGTTTGCAACTTCTTCTGGATGCGGTTCTGGACTTTCTTCGTAAATCCCGGGTCGCGGATGCAATCAAATAGTACTCGCCCTTTAAAACAATGCTATATTATTTATTCAAACCAGAACATAAATTTCACATTAAATAACATCTCACTTCAAAAATGGTAAAGTATTATGTTGATTGATATTAATTTCACAAATCCATATATAGAATAAAATCTGCAACTGAGCCTTTTGAAAATTACAACATCAATGCTTTAAAAACATCCCAGCAAGATCTTTTCTAGTTAACCGTGCTAACACTACTAAAGAAAATCCCCCCCGCAATTACTTAGAACTTTGAATGAAAAAGGAATATTCAAAATTCTGAAAACATTTGTAAAAATTCTCAATAAATTACCGTTTTCCGTAAATTCTTTGTGGAGAAAATTTTCTTGGGCCATCTCTATTAATGTAACATGTTTTGCTGACGCAGTCTGACTGATTTAGTGATACTGAACACATAATCAACGTGACATTCGTGAGAACATTTTTATAAAAAATAATGAGTAAATTTGTACTTTCAGTAAAAATTAAAACTAGTTCTCACGTTTATTATGTGTTCAGTATCACTGAATCAGTCAAACTAAGTTAGCAAAATTGACCCGTAAATACCCGCCTTAATATAAAACCAAAATTGCGATGTTCATGTTTAGTTGCAATTTATCATAAGAAGAGTAAATATGTATTAGGTATAATAAAAAAAAACTTACCGACGGTAACATTGAACCAAAGATTAGAGTCCAACATGGAAGCTTCCGGAGTATCACTTTTATCCACTAACTCGGCCTCCTTGTCTTCTTTCTCCTGTTTGGATACTTTTCTAGAAATCTACACAAACCCATCACATAATCTTAAACAAAACATTTCAGCTAAAAAACAACTCACTTTATTAAAAAGTGTCATGTATTTCATATAGTCCATTTCAGTTTTTAATCTATCAGAAACATTTTCAGATTCAACTCCTTCAGACTCTTCAGTGTGATGAGTGGCCGCGGCCAATCTACGGAACCAATTCTCTTTTTCCCGGTCAGTCCGTCCAAATAAGTAGATTTTAATTTCTGGATCCTATTGAATATAAAATTAACCAAAACAGAATTACAAAGTGTACAAAAACTACTCACTTTCTTTTGATTAATCAATGTGGGTGTGGTCGGTGCATGGTTAGTAAGTGATTTGTTAATGGACTTAAATGATGAATTGCTTACATTTTGTGAACCGTCCGAAGATTCATCTGGAAGTGAATGCATTTCTTCTTCGTCTTCGTTGACTTGTTTTTCCAGCTCTGCAGGTAAAGCAGTTTCTTTATTAACTGCCTGTAAATATGTACAGTTTTAATAAAAACTGAAAAAGTTGATTATTTTTTAATTTACGGATAGTTCCACTCCTTCTGGCGATGGAGTGCTGGCTCTTGAATCCGAATCAAAATCCAAGTCATTGTCGTCGTTCAATTTACTAAATCTTTGAGTCTGCAATTTCAATAGTAATTTGTAAGTGTCCACGATTTTAATCATGCAGAATCTCTTACCAAGTATTGGTAGTCACGTTTCTTAAAAGTGAACTTCTTTTTGTTTTTTGGCGATTTGCCTTTGTCACTGTTTTTTTCATCTGGATCGTCTTCAGGCTCGATTTTAGTTATTTCTGGGTCGAAATGCATTTGGTCTTTGTTCAGTGTCACACAAATTGGGTATTTTTTACTCCAAAGTCTGTTAAAAGTGATTTTATGGTTTTAATGAAAAAAAAAACAATCAGAATCATTTTTGTTTGCTCTCGATTACAAAAAGTATAAAAGTGATTTAAATATCGAGATCCCCAAACAGGTGTAAAGATTTCAAAGTATTTCATTGGCTATCAATGATATAATGATAGGAACAGAGTAACACATCCAGGGTAAATTTTTTATTTTGACAGTTTTTGAGGTAATCTAATCAAATTTTGACCATAAGTTTGCCACAAATTTGCTGTGGAAGCAGTAAATTGAATTAAAAATCCATAAACAACCCTAACTTCACTCAGATTACCCAGGGCCGTACTGCGTATTTTTAAAGCAACCCTAACCTGACTCAAATTGTAATAATATAATAATATAATAATAAAACATGAAATACAATTTCAGACAGTGATTCTGCAAACTCTGTCAATCACACCTCATTGTTCATGAATAATTAAAACTGAAACTTTCTACAACTTTTTCAGGATGTAAACTTACCTGACTTTGGTTAAGCCTGCAGGCAACAAACTAATCTTAGCTCCGTACAAATTATAAATCCGATGATGACTGAAACTGGCTTTAATATCATGCTCATTCCACATAGCTCTTTTCGGCACTTTACTCTTCGAATGGCTTATTTTCAGTAAATTGCCTTGCAATCGCAGAAACACTGATTGCGTCCTGGATATATGGTACACCACCGGATCGTAAGCTTCTGGGAACTCATTCATCCAACCCTAAATCACACTCTGTAACCTCAGAACAACTTACAAGTGTTGTAGTAGATTACCTCATATTTAGCTAATGGTTGATGTTCTTTCACAGCCGGAATTTCCATTATTTTACTGACCATACCTCCGGCCACCGCACTATCACCAGCTAAAGGTATGGTGTACAGTTTCACGTAGAGGTAACTTAAAACTAAAGCTAGAGAGGCTCCGAGCAATGATCCGGCTAAATAGGGAAGATACGTGTGGAAGATTGCGTAAACCACTATGTAGACAGAGAAGAGGATGTAAGGACTGCAACAAACATTAACTGATATAACAAATCAAAATTCCCCAAAAGTGGTGAATTTTTTCTAGGCTTGGCTAAACTGGACGCTACTATTGACCGACTTACTAAGAATAACTTTATCCGAAGGTAAGTACCGGTTCTAAATAGTAAATAAACAAATAAAACTTACAGAAGATTTACGTCATTAGGTTTGACATTACGCCTTAGTCTTAGGTCCACAAATCCGGTAGGAGCAAACACGGTAGTCATATCCTTGGCACCGGAAAAAAAGCTTTTTTGAATGTCTTCTCCTGTCACTTGTTTAATATTGACAACGTTCTCTTTGTCAATTTCAATGTTGTCAATTTTTTCCGCCACTTTCTTAATAATCTCCTCGTTCATTACCCCCCCACTGACGTCGAGGTTGTCTTCGGATTCCTTTTTGAAATCGGCTTCTTCCAAAGCATCTACACCACTTTCCACATCTTCATTATGCTCGGGCAACGCTTGTTCCACTCTCTCTGTGTTGATATTGTAGAGTTTAGAAAAATTGTTGATACTCACACTTCCTTCTTTGGTAGGGCCTTTGTTGCTGAAAGTTTATCAAATAGTTTAACAAATAAGTGTTGTTACAACAAACTAACTTGTGCTGTCGTAAAAATCGGAATCTTTGCCGTATACTAGGCGAGTGTAACTTTTTCTCTTTATCTAAAGAGGAAGTTTCGTCATCGGACGACATTTCTACACCTAAAATATTATGTAATCATTAACCCACTTATAGCAAATAGGTGCGCGTAAATGCTATTAAAGAATAATATAGTTGCCTTCAGTGGTCGAAGCAAAACCGCACGTTCGTGATATACTGCTTTCCGACTGGTCTTCGGAATCTGAAAAGCTGGAATTGTCTTTATTGCCTTCTTTGGGTGTTTTTGCTCTGTGCGATGGCGAGCCTTCTTCGTGTCGCGCCTTTATTTCAGTTATTTTTTCTTCAACGCTTTTAGTTATCTTTCCCTTAAAAAATATTTTAGAATTAACTAACTTTTTTACATAGAAACGTATTTTCTTTAAAAATCAGTATTTCAAATTAAACCAGAAGAATGTATTGTAATGACTAAAACCATATGGAAGTAATGTCTTGATTGACTACCAGAAGATGGATAAAATATTAATAAACTAAACTGTTGGGCAATTAAGAGACTGCTCAAATTTAGACAACAAAACGACGTAAAAATTTTTGGTTTTGTGTATAAATTAGGCTCATCAAGATATTCCAGTTTGACAGTTTGCGAAAATATCTCTTAAGCTAGTCTAGACATGGTGATTTATAAATAGTTTACACTTAGAACAGAAAGTTGTTACAAATTTTATTTTCTCCGAGAATCTAGAAAAATTTTTTAATTGTTTTTAACCAAAAGAGGTCAACCAATGACAATTTTCAAAAACACAGGTTTGACCGTTTCTAATTATGCATCTACTTGTCGAGAAAATTCACATTTTATGAAAACATACACTTTAGCAACTTTCTTATTCGCAGTTGATTCACTTTATCTATAAGAAACAGTAAGATTTTTGTTAGAAACTAGGATTTTAGTTAGTAGTGGACAAATTTAGTATTACTGTAAATTTATCTGAATTTTTATTTTCAATGTAACTTTTTATGTGTTCATCAACACGCGGTCTGCGGGTCATCTTTAGAAACCTTTGGAAACCTAAGGGCTGCTGCACTGCCAGATTCTCATTGAGATAACTTCAGAGGAAATAAGGTTAGAAGGATGTTTTTATTTTGTGAAAAATTACAAGTAATGCGGATGGTTATTACTTTTTGTAAAACGGCCTTTACAAGGGAAAACCTTATAAACTCCCTTACCTCGCTTTGCGAAGAACATCAACTCAGTGACCCGAATTAAAATATCCTGATCAACTTATAATATCATTTTTTTCTTTAGTAGCAATAATACATATGAATATGAATATTATTACATAATGTTAATAGGATAAAAATATACGTTTTATTAAAAAAAATTACTTTGAATTGTATGAATTTCGAAAACAGGACTTTACACTTGGTCGTAGGTAAAGTATAGTACGTCACCCATTACACACGCGCCGCTACGCGGCTTCGCAAGTAACTTTTTCCGTTTCGTCCGTAAAATGCTTCTTACAGCACTGATTACGTAATATATTATAAAAGTAACAAAAAAAACTTACATATTTCATTTTTGTTAAAATAATCTCCCGTTGAACGATTTTCTTCGAGTCAGAACTCGATTTTACGTCCCAGTTTTTTTGATACATCACGCGATTTACAAAACCACAAATTTTCTATCTCTGGTTTAAAATAAATATAGTTTTGTCACTGTAACGTAGTCTGAAATATACAGGATCTTAAATACACCGACTATAGACATTAACCCCTGAGTAAACTCACACCTTTTAGAAAAAAACACAATAAATTACAGGTTAATTTTGACGTTTTAATACCTGTAATTATTTATTAACTTATTGTATTGGGTGATTCATTTTTGGCGCAAGACATCCCAAGTATATTGTCAATGGGGTTGTAAAATAAAATAAAAAAATTAAAACGCAACTATTTATTATGAGAAAACCATAGTTATTTAGGGTCTCTCATGACTCTGTGATTGCTGATTTACGTGTCACATTCAAAACAGTTGTTCATCTTATTTTATTTTAATTTTTGCCAAATTGGAGACAACTTTTTTATTGCAACCTTTTACCATTTTATAAAATGATGGTGGGCCAAAACAAGAGGCAAAATTGCCTTTGTTTCACTAGTAACAAACTTACTTACCTTATTGAGTTATTATGAACACAAGATTTAAAAATATATTTAAATCAAATGTCTCAGACAACAAAGTATGTGTATTATTCTCATCTAGATCATCAACACAAATAAAGTTTAAAGTGATATATTAGACAATTTGACTAATCTATCTCATATATTCGATTTTTTAAAGATGCAATTTTTAATACCATTAGTTTGATAAAAAGATGTTACAGATAAGCTGTGGATAGATTAAATATAGGTATGTAACAACTGTCATAAACCATAAATTAAAAAATTAAAAAATTTTATGAATTGCTTACCTTGATATCTGAGAAGAACCTCCAAGGATCACTTGGAGGAGATGAACTGAAACTTTGGTTACTTGTTACATCTATACTAGTTGATCTTTTAACTAGTTTGGGTAAGAGCTTTAGGGGACTTGAATCCTGATCACCTAAGATCAGATTTACACTTTAAGAAGTAGGAAAATTGTAGTTATTAACTAGTTAACTAGCTTTAATCAAAATTGTAAACTTACTAGAACTGGTAGCAGGCTGTAAAGTACTGAACTGACTGGTTTTCTCTTCAGAGTTGGGAGTTTCCTCATCACTAAAGTGAAGCTCTTCAATTTGTTCTACATTTGCATGAAACTTAATTGAAATTGAGGGTACTGAAGTGGTTACAGGTTTGCCTAAAATGGCCCCAAATGTAAATGTGGTGCTCTTTATTACAGTGATGAAGCAGAAGCACAAGTAAAGCAAAAAATAAACACATTACAATAAAGCACTATACAACTAGTCAAGGTTAAATAAAGACTGGTTTTACTAACATTCACTACAAGTCTTTAATTATTCTGCTTTGATTGAAAAATTAATGAAAACAATCTGATTAGCTCTACTACCCATAAACTAACAAAAATCACACAAACACCTGGTACCTTTTAGCATCCCCAAGGTAATTTTGCGGTCTTTTTTCAAGCTCATTTCCAAAGCCCAAATACACACAAGTTAGTACTTTTTTAGTTTACATTAGGACAAACAAGAAAATACAAAATTGCACACTCAAACATACACTGACAGGCCGAGGGACATCAAAAAGGAATACAGCCTAGCAATATCGGTGTGGTTGCTACCTCCAACAACTAAAAAGTATGTATTTGACCAGTTTAAATTTCTTTACATTGTTAACATTAAATGCCTTATATTAAGTTAATGTGTGATAAATTTAACATACAACATTATAGTGGAAAAATCGAGTGCATTCAATATACATACTTTTTTTAGGGTCCATTGTTCATTATCAAACAAAAACAGGTTTGATAACTACACAGGGGAGAGATACCAATCAGATGGATTAATACAGGATAATTGTCTTATCTCTTTTCACACTTCTACGATTTGATACTCGGTTTTACTGATTCTAGTGATTACTAACTTGTAATTTTAAGTAAAATACCTGTTTTTGTAAATAATCAATTAGGTGTAATGAATATGTATTTTTTTTACTTTCAAGTTTGGACTGTTTGGTATTTGGTATAATGAATAATGACAAGTAAACACGTCTAAAAACAGCTGATTAGTGATCTGTACCTGTCAAAAGTCAAAACTCAAAATGTGTGAGCTCTCATTACTCTATTCATTACAAAATCACAAGGAGGCCACGTGACCTTTTCTAACGGGTAAACTCGTTTTACTGGGACCTTTTCGAATGCTTTTCGTATCGTACGTTAAAACCATATAAAACGTTAAAACGTAGACCGCATTTGTTTTCACGCTCCATTTATTATATTATTTTTGTTGTTTGAATTATTTGTAGGTTAAAAGGGAAAAAACCCGGTTTTCGAGCTTCCAGGAATCACTGAAAATTGAAAAAACCGGGTAAAACAAAACGGCGTGCGTCAAACTGTTCTCATCATTGTCATCTGTCATTTGGTACAACCTAACCTCTCTTAAACCCTGTTACCCTGTACTCTGTCACTTTTTGATTGTTCCCGGACGAACGACCGAACTAACTAAACCAAGATTTTCTTGGAGTTTACCCCAAAAATAATCATGGCCCAGACCGAAAAGCCCGTAAAAATGTCGAAACTACTTCGTCAGAAAGCGCAAGAGTTTCTAAGTTTTCCAGAAAACAGCGATAGCTTGCTACAAATAATCAAACATTTCCAGTCCGGGGCGGACACTGCCTCTTGTTTACTGGCACTGGAGCTGATCTTTTCCAGTTTGCTGAGAGATAGAAAAATATGTTTTGAAATCGAACCTTTGAAAACCATAGAACGAACACCGGAAAACAATCAGAGACAGTGGCTTGTTGATATGTTTGAGGAATGTTTTGGAAAAATTGTAAACTGCATGGACCATGACAACTCAAAACTTTCCATGCTAGGTTAGTACAATGTGGTAAATTTGGACGGTCCAGTAAGTTAGACTAAATTTTGTTTAGGTTTGTCTACTGCTATGAACCTGTTGGGTGCAGAAGGAAGAAGTCCTACAGTCAGATACATTTCTGAAGGAGAAAATTATTTCCCAGTCAACAAGCTGAAGTTAGTGATGATGAAGCTTTTATCAGACAAAAGAAATAACAGTCACCTACTTAACAAACACACTGAGTATTTGCTGTATGATGATATTTTGTTCTACACTTGGAAGATTTTACCTTCCTTAACTGCAAAGTCAAATCCCAGTGAAATTTATATTCTAAACTATTTGGCTTTATTGGAAAAATTGCAGATCTACCCTAATCAGGACACTAAATATTTGTGTTATGGGGAACAAAGTAAGTCTTATATTGTAACAGTTTTTTTTTGTAATAACATAATTGTACTTCTAGGTGTGCCAATGCACTTTGATGAATCACTAACAAAGAAGCATTTGAATAGAGTCTGGCAATGCATAATGCTTTGGGACCATACCCCACAGACTCATCGGCAACTTTTAATTGTTTTGCTCGAAAAGGTCTTAGTCCATTTGGACAAGCCAATTCTTCTAACAGACTTTCTAATGGATTCTCTTGATGTGGGTGGTCCAGTCAGTTTACTGGCATTGCAGGGAATTTTCACTATGATTCAAGTGCACAACTTGGACTATCCTAATATTTTTGCCAAGCTGTATTCAATGTTTGAGCCTGAAATATTTCACACCAAGTACAAGGCTCGTTTATTCTACTTATCGGATTTGTTCCTGAGTTCCACACATTTGCCTGAAATGATGGTTGCTGCTTTTGCTAAAAGATTGGCAAGATTGGCTTTACTGGCGCCCTCTGAGGATATTATTATCATATGTCAATTCATAGGAAATCTCATTTTAAGGTAAGTGTTGAAAACATTTTTTTAAATTGTTTTGTAAATTATTTCAGAGTGAATTATGTGCTTACTTAAGTATACATACATTGTATACTTGTTTTTAATGAAGTTCAAAATTCCTAAATTGAATGATAAATCCATTTGCATAAATGGCAGCACTGTTTGTAGTTTGTGAGTGGTCAAAAAACAGCAGCAAGCTGAAAGCTGCTTTTTTTGGCCAATCACAAACTACACACTGTGCTGAGAATTTTGCAAATGCTGCTCAGGTAGCCTGAGTATAAATATTCAAAAACTACAAGATTAAGTTAGGTTTTTGTGCTTTAACATCACTGGCAAGTGGCTAGTTAACTTTTGATCAGATTCTTGTATTTGATCAAGCACTATTTACCTGAAATACATGGATGTATGTGTAAAAAACTACAACAATATGACTTTTTTCAAATTTCCACAGTTTTAGATAATGTTGAAATCAAAACAATAAAACATTATGCAGTATAAATACTGGGTGAAATACCCTATTACCTATAAGTACTACAAATTCTTCTTATCCTTTTCTAACAGATTGAAGATTGAATAATAATAGGGTACAATATATACAGGGTTGTGCCATACATAAATATAATAAATATTTTAATTGAGTGTCTAGTCATTTTAGAGGGAGATCTTCATGAGACATTTTTAATTTGTGATCACATTGTTGAGATATTAATAATTTCATTAATTTTCAAAATTTGAGATGCAGTTGCAACTTTATATTTGGTACACATTCTAAGCTTAAAGAAAGCAAGTAAATATTTGTTTAAAAAAATGGTTAAATAACTATTAATATGGCAGCTAAAGGCCAATAATTTGATTTTATTGTCAAAAGCAGAGGGCGACGCGACAAAAATTAAGTTGGTTAAATTGCAAGTTTTGGATTCGGAATTCTTTCATTTCTTGAGATTGAATAAATATTCTGGCTTAGCGTTGTTTTTGCATGTTTTCTTAAATTCTTTAACCGTGTTTGAGATATTTGTACTTACTCTCAGAAAAGTACCACTTTGTTGTATTTCTTTTGAAGTATTTTGGTGTACACACTCAAGGTAGGCAATTCGAGGTATTATGAGGCACTTTGCCAGTATTACCAGCATTTTGAGATATTACAAGGCATTACGAGGTATTTTTAAGGGATTTTTACTTAGGCATTTCATAGAATTTTGAGGCATTGACTGTATAGGTATTTCAACATGTTTTGCGATATTTTCATTGGAATTTTGAGCGAAATAAAGCCTAAATAAAGGAAATTTTTCGATATTTTAAGGAATACATTGTAGTAGACAATATAGTGTATCAATATAACAAAATTGACGGCACATGTAATTATTATGGTAAAATCTTTGTTACGTGATATTAAGTTGAAACAATATATTCTTACAAATATATTCATTATAAATTAATTTTTAAGGTCACGTGACTGTTTTTGACAGGAGGCAAGCTCTAAAATTGCATAATCAAAGTCATGTGATGGGTCTCTTGCAATTTCAGTTTTTGTCAACTGTCTAAAATACTCTAAATTCAATTTACCAACATTTCAACGGTCACGTGATTAATTTTGACAGATATCAACTGGCCTTTATAGTGGTACAAGCTCAGAATTGCATTATCAACGTCAAGTGACGTGTTCTTTGCAATTTAAGTTTTTACAACTGTCCAAATTTTATTTAACAATTTTACAAAGTTTAAACTGTGTTTTGAAGGTTACGTCACTGTTTTTGACAATGTCAACTAGTCTTTACAGTGTTGCAAGCTTAAAAATTGAAAATTTTACCACTGTCTAAATTTAAAATACTATATATTTAATTTTTCAACTGTTTCTTTTAAATGATAGGTGTCTTTATTTGACACGTGCTAACTTGGTTACTATGACAGTTAGAAGATTCGTTTAAATGTCAAAATATAACCCTTAATTTCAGACAACCCTAAAAAAAATATTTTTGTTTGTTAGAATTTGAAAAAACACCACCTGACCTTAGAAAAACAATTTTTAGCTTTTGGCACAAGGTCAAATCAAGTGTCAAAAATTTGGAAAAACCTTTACGTTGTCACCTAACCTAAAGTAAAAACGGTCAGGTGACTTTTAAAAAAATAAATTTTAAGCTTTTGGGTCTTCAAAATTTGGAAAAGCAATCAGGTAACCTGAGGAAGTAATTTTTTTTTAAATCATTAATACATGACATTTTGACAAGGGTCACATGTCATGTACAAATTGTAAAAGCAGACATGCTACTTAATTAATCTGACCTAAAAACTGCCACGTGACCAAAAAAAAATTCAAGGGTGTATTTCATCAAGGTTTATCATTGTCCCAATACCAGGGACCTTGTAACTAAATTTAAGAATGCCACAAATGTGTAGGTAAACATTTGAAGGCATTCTGAGGCAGTTTAAATAATTTAAAGGCATTTCAAGGTAATATGAGGCATTTTAGGCAGTTTTAAGGCATTATTACTATGAGGCATTTTGAGCAATAATGAAGCATTGTAAGGTATTTTAAAGGCATTTCAAGGTATTTTGGTGTACAAAAAATTATCGACGGTCTACCCCTCGCTCTTCTGTCAAACAACACTGCGATGAAGTTATGTACTAAAATTTGTAATAATATACCATTTTTTGTACAACGATGCTCACGTTTATGAAATATGAAAAAACAATTGATTGTTGAAAGAAAAGAAATTACAGGTGGCAAATTTTGGTACAAATAAATCTGTTAAGAAAATTTAAAAATACCTGCAAATACCCTATCTGCCCATGAATAAATTTATCAATTTATTGCCGTTCTGTCCTATAACCTTTTTTTGTTTTCAGGCATCCTGGTCTAAAATGCCTCTTTCACAACAGTTGTGGAATATCATCTCGCACCGACCCTTACATAATGGAAGAAAGAGATCCACTTAAGTCAAACGCCATTAATAGTTCCTTATGGGAGTTGCATTCATTGCAATACCACGTCCAACCGTCAGTAGCCAATGCGGCTCGTTTTATCTCTTCACCTTTACCGTCGGTCGAATGGGATATAGGAAAAATATTGGAAAATTCCGGAGACGATATTTTCGACAAGGAAATTAAGAAAATGAGCAAATTAATTGTGTTGCAATTCGAGCCGCCTAAACCAGGTCTATCATTGGCTAGAGGCGAAAAGTTTAACAATATTTGGGAGTTCGTTTAAGTTAAGGTAGGTGCCGATCTTTTATACTAATCGTAAATGATTATGTGCAACTCTTTATTTGTATTGGAACGTAGATTTCCAAATTTACTGACATACTTGTTGTTAGCAATTGATTAGTAGTTACCCAATTTTGTAGTTTTATAAATCATTCTTTAAATATGAAGCTTGAAAGTTAAGTTGACTTATGTATTTAACGGTTGTAATACTAAACTATCTATTTGGGCTGCCATTAAAATAATGTAATTGACGTTGTTCTTAGCATTCCTCTCTAAACATATATAGTTTTATGTGATTGAACATATCCTATATGTATAAACTAATCTTAAATGTTCGGTCTTATATAGCGATTATTGTATCCTACTTACCTTGATTTCACTGTTTGCAAACCATCTAGGATACTTATAGTTTGTCTTTATTATGATTTACGTGTTTTTAATGTTGTAATGTTAATAAAGTATTTACTTTTTATATGTGATATGATAATTAAAAGTGTATAATGTTATTGCTTTGCTACTAAATAATTATTTGTCGTCCTCCCAGTATGAAATTTTAAATTAAATTACTGATGAAGACATAATGAAAATAAATATTTAAACCTGGTCACATATACGACTCCATTGTAGGGTATTTATATTTTGTCGGAATGAATAAAAACCTTTTTCTAATTTTGGCATATAAAGTGACACTTTTCAAAACTGATTAGAGTGACAAAACGTTTTACTTTATGTAACTAGTTACATAAAGTATCACTTTATGTAACTAGTTATGAAAAGTTCATTTCATCACTCCCTGTTTTTATGCATTTCCGTAGAAACATATGGGCGACATCCATCATAACATGTCGTTGTCACTGTTTATACAAGGTGCTATGAAAGTGAATATTTGTGTAAAATCACTTTAAAAGATGGTTTTTACCGCTTTTTGGTCAAAATTAGAAAAAATTATGTATGCAACACGTTTCGAAAATGTCTTATTGTGTAACTCATTCAAATTGTAGGACCTCGCTGCGCTCGCCCTACAAACATTCATTCGTTACACAAAATCGATCTTTTCGTAACTGGTTACATAAATAGCTATTTCACGTAAAAGGAAAAAACAATAATTTCCTTAAATACAGAGCGAGTTTTCTTCGAAAACTCTGATTCTAATAGTTCCGTTGAACTGGTCCTCAAAAAAAGGTTTGGTTGTTGGATAAGTAAAGAAAAAACAGTAAGCTGCACGGAAGGCCCATTAAGCGTTAATTAAGTAGCAAATTACACTTTTAGCACATGTTATACATACTAGCGCGTACAGAGTTGCCGTTTTCGATTTTTTATCTAATAATAATATACTAAACCTGAAAACTAAGAAATAAATTTCAAATCTGGTTTTAGATACCCGATACCATGTTGCCAATAGCAAAGTTTCCAATAGTATGTAGAACCAAACCAAACATAATTTTGTAAGCTTAAAATAAATGCAATGTCTGCCTAATCAGTTTATGAGATGGCATATCCTACAATAGATCTAGAACATAATTTCATTGATTAATCTGGTGCGTGTAAAGATTCCAAATACTACTACTTTGCTACTACTACTACCACTCGTAGCACTACAAACCAGGGTGGGTCGTGGCTGCCTTGACTAATCTGCCTCCACCTGGAGCGGTCGTGGGTCATCTCCCTCCATTCTTGCCGGTCTACACGAAGGATAACCAGATCCTTAATGATGTTATCTCTCCATCTGAGCCTGAGTCTTCCCAGTGGTCTTTTTCCTATTGTCCTGCCTCCTCCCATACCCGTTTTATTAGGCGATCATTTTGGCTTATTTGCAGTTGCCCTGTCCATCTTAGTCTGCCGGACTTTATCTCCTGAATGATGTCGGGGCTTTGATATATTTGGGCAAGCTCAGCATTGCTTCTCATCTTATAATGGCCGGTTCAGGGTCTCGAACGGGACCATATATCATGCGCAGGATCTTTCTCTCAAACCTTCTTAGGAGCTCTGTGTCGCGAACTGTCAGTGTCCATGTTACTGGCGAATGTTGCTACTGGTCGTATCATTGTTTGATAGATTCCGGTTTTCGCTTTTCTTGTGATAAATTTGTATTTTAGCATGTTTAATCTCTTCCTGCATATTATTGTCTGCCGTTATCACTGCGCCCAGGTACTTGAAGGTTTGCATATGCTCAAAATTATTAGACATTGTGACGTTTTGCCTGACTCTGCCTCGCGCGGTGTTGCGGGAGACAATTTGGTTTTTCCTTCATTTACTCGTAGACCTATTCTCTGAGCTTCGCCTTCAATCTTTATGAAATTTTCCTTCACACTAACAGTACTTTCTCCTACTGCGCCTATGTCATCTGCGTAGGCCAAAATAAGTTTGGGACCTCCTGGGCCAAAAATCTATGCTTTCACTGATGCTGTTCTTATTGCTTTTTCTAGTACAAGGTTAAATAGTACTGGCGACAAAGCATCCCCCTGTTTTAGACCTCTGTTAATATGGAATGCTTGGCTGAACTCACCATCGATTTTGGCGCGGCTCCTTGCCCCCTCCAGGCACGCTCTACACAGCCGAATCAGTTTGTGCAAGACACCAAGTTCCCCCATAGCCTCCCACAATCTCACTCTAAAAACACTGTCATATGCTTGTTCAAAGTCTATGAAAAGGGTACGTAGGCTCTTGTTAAACTCACAACATTTTTCCAGAATCTGATGGATAGTGAAGAGCTGGTCAGTTGTTGATCTTCCACTTCGAAAGCCGCATTGATAGTCTCCGATAATCTCCTCGGTATATGGAGAGAGACATTGAAGCAGAATGTTTGAGAATACTTTGTAGAAGTGACCCAGCAGGGCAATACATCGGTAATTTTTACACTGCATTTGGACACGTTTTTTGTGGAGTGGGATGATAACACCTTCCTTCCATTCGTCGAGAATGATTTCTTGATTCCAGCTCTGTTGCATGAGGCTATATATTTGTATGGCTAGATCGTCCCCTCCATGTTTCACACTTTCTGCTAGGATATTAATCATAGCCTGCCGCTTTGTTAGGTTATTTTTAAGTTTCTTAATGGCTCTAGTTGTCTCCTTCATGGATACGGGCGGGATATCAACCTCTGCTGTTTGGAATACAAGACTTTCGGGTTTATTCCCCGACCCGTCTGTTAAGCAGCTCGTCAAAGTAACACTTCCATGTGTCCAGTACTTCTACTTTGGAGGCAGTGACTGAGCCATCGTTACCCATTAGAATTGTAGCACTTCTAGGACGGAAACCCTTTTTAAGCCCCTTTACTTCCTTGTAGAATCTCCTTGTATTACCATTCTGGAAGTCGGCCTGTAAGTTAAGTACTTTTTCTGTCTCATGCATCAGTTTACGTAGTTCTGTTCTTACTTCGTTAAATCTAGTTGTCGTCTGCTCTGATGGGCTATGGAGCATTTTGATCCGTGCTTCCCTTTTAATGGCACTCGTTATCGAAGGTCCGTATTTGAAAAATCGAAGTTGATGATGGTATCTAAAAATGAAACGTCGGAGCTGAAAACTAAAGCCGTTTTCTTGAACAGCATAAAAAAGTGCCTCCAGAAGGTGCCATTGATTTTCCAAAATATTCAATAATAAAGTGATAAAAAAATAAATAGAAATTTGACTTTTTCGGTTTTTGTCGGATATCTCCGGAAGTAATGAAAATTTTTTAAATTTTTTTGAATCAAATTATTTAGCAACAAAATGCGCAACTTTGCCTCCATTTAACCAAAGCTCTATCAACTATAGTTTCTGAGATAGCAATGCTAATGCCTCGAATTTGTAACACCCTGTATATATAATTAAAAATACTGATTTAAGTCCAAATAATATTATAAACTAGAGAGAGAAAGAAAAATCATTGACGGCACTAAATATAATGAAATTTACCTGTCAAAGCCTAAAAAATTGGTAAAGTCACATGAGGATTTGCCGGAGTAAAATTGAACGGCTTTTTGGAGGCTCTCTTACACATCCGTTCTGTAAACTGTTAAGGAACTAACAATTAACCTTGGAGGAATAAAAAAACTAAATAAAACACAATAATTGTTGACAAAACAATCGACTTTTTTATTTGTTATAATATAAAATATAAATCATTCACAACAAAATAACATTCCACCAACTTTAAAAATTACAACCACTCAATATTTTTTTGTTCTGCATTTTATTTTATACCATTTACTAGCCCTGTAAACTATTAACATATAAAATATAACATGGCTACGAAAGTATCTATCTAAACAGGCAAACGTTTTTGTAACAAATCCCAAGCTTTATGAACTTGCAATTTTGTATATTCAACTTCCCACAACGGACAGAATACTACATTTGCCTTACTAATATATTCCTTGTTTGATTGTTGGGAGGCCAACCGCTCTTTGGCTTGGTCTTCTGTCAGGTTATTTCGTGATTTAAGGCGGTTGATAGCTTCTGCGGGTGGCACAAATGTTGCCCAAACCTAACTCTTTTCATTGTAATTCCCATATTTCACTTAATGATAGGATTACCTCATGACAGTATCTATCCCATTCGGCTTGGCACAAAACTGCCGCTTCTATACACACAACATTATTAGTTATGCTAGAAATTTGTTTTTTGACTTCTTCCCCCATAGCAGGCCACAGAATGTCAGTTAGTTTTTTCAGTTCATCCTAGTGAATAATAGATAGATCGATATATTTATTTTTGTTCAATTCAGTACAAACTAGGTACTAAAAACCCTTGCAATGGGTGTGGAACAATGTAAAAAAAGAAAGACAACAAAAACAAAGGGAATACATGATTAAAGTATCCAAACTAAGGACTACAAAGACAATGATGCAGTAATTTAAACTTGCTCTAAAGAAAAAGGCTTAAGGCTATAAAACGCTTTTTAAGCTAAATAAAGCTTTAGCCATCTTCGTAAGTTAATTCTTGGTAGTGTTCTCACCTTTGTGGGAAACAAATTGTAGATCTTACAGGAGTACTCGTTTTGTTGGTTATACCTAGTCTGAAGTAACAGGTTATGGTTTCTTGTTGGGTACTTGTAATACAAAGTATGTTAAAAAATACAAATTGATAAAAAGAGGAGCAGAAAAATTTGTTGAAATGATTAGGCTTGTTGATCCAGAAAGTTCAAAAGCAGACAAACTCAGGAGGGAGACTGTGTTGATAAAATTGAGATGGCTAATTGCTTGGAAGTTGCAAATAAGACTCACTAACAACAGGACATTCTTTGTAATACTTTTTATGGTTTTTTATTTGTGGTAGGGCCCCTAGGCGCTGCATTCAGTAGACTATGTACTATTCTGAAACCAATATATTTTCAGTCCAATTTTGGACACCTTGTATGGCAGCAATGATACAAATTTTAAATTATCTTGTATGTACATCACCATAATACATAAATAAAACAAATTTTACTTACCGGATTTTTAAATACCAAATTGCCTAAAATCTTCCTATCAATTTCTCCATTTTGATCCAAAACCTGCACACCAAATACATCAACAACTTTCCCATAGCAAGGTCCCTCTTTTTTGTACATTTGGTGTCCCAATTTATCACAATCTATTATCGGCACTCCTAAATCCTGCAAATGCTTGATCACTCCAGATTTACCACTAGCAATTCCTCCTTAAATTCATACTTGAGCTTCTTGCAGTTTTAAATAAGGAAACATTACCTGTTAAACCTATCACATAAGGTTTGGGTGGGATGTTTTTACTTTCCACTGGTTTTATTAGGGTTCCTAAGAGTCTCAGTCTTAAATTGCTTGAACTGACTTTAGTTTCCTCTCTTGTATCTGGATTTTTCTCATCAATGAAGGGTATAGGAACTATGCTCAATTCACTTAATTTTTTTTCTCTTCTGACTAAAATATTGGTTGCTTAACTAGTTTTTTGTTGTTAAGAAAATGACATACTTTCATTAATTTTTTCACCACCCCTTATAGTTTCTTCACTGACAATGATCATATCCATTGTGGAGTCGACAATAGCTGGCCCAAATGGGTCAGCTATTTTGCAAATGTTGTAGGACACTTCAGGACATATGTCCATTACAAAACTTCTAACATTGTTTATTCTAGTGTCTACATCTTCAATTAATTCCCACAATACTTTACCTAAAGAGCTCAAAGTAGTAAATTTTAGTTAGTTATATTTGGTTGTCTTACTGTGAGTCATATTTTCTTCAGTTACTCCTACAGTAATTTTGTCAGAAGTCCTCAAAATGGCTTCACTCAAAAGTAATTTATGTGCAACATGCAATCGATCAAATGTACCTGAATAAACTGTTGATTAAACATTTGTGCAGATGAAAATATTACCAGTTACCTCCAAGACATACATGTTTATAAACTTTACTATCCCTACTATCAATTTCAGCCAGCAACTCATCCACTCCACAATCTACAGTAATAATTTTGTGGCCCTCAGATATATTTGCCACTTTACTGGTAATAAAGCTACTAATTTCAGTACTGGAGTACTTTTTATCAAATATCACAACATCAATAGGTTTTTGTGTCTTTATTTGTGGTACATTACTTCTAAGTCCACTAAGTAGAACTCGAATATCCAAATGGTTGCAGTGCAGTGTTGCCTGAATTAACATTTATCAAAACCAACTGTAAAAGCAAATATATCAATCTCTTACCTCAGAGTAAATGCGGTAAATTGTATGGCTTAGCTTTGGAGGGGTGTTAAATATGTTGGTGTGAAACCCTCCTAAAGGGTCACTTAAAGCAGACAACAGTTGGATGTACAAAGTATTTTTAACGGTTTTCTGAGCATCTATTAGTAGTTTACTTATATGCTTTGGATTTGATACTACTAAAAGTCCAGTTTTTGCTAACATCTTTAAAAAATCCGTTTTGGGTTTTTAAATAATGGAAACAAGAAAAAAATTCTAGCAAGTAAATGTTACCATAAAACTGAAGTGTTGTTACGCTAATAGACTGATAATTTTGATAGATATAATCCCAGAGATTTTTATAACAAACGAAACATGACCTTTATACTGTAAAAACAATTTGTAAATAGAAATTAGTGGAAGCTGGGCGGTAGAATTGTACAAAATAACTTTAGTGCATAATATACTTGATTGACTTTACCTTTGGATAGATGTATGAAATGCGAGAAAATCTCAGTAGTGGAAAGTCTACATAAATTTAAAAAAAAGTATATTCAGAGAAGAATAATTGATAATTAATGCTTATTTACATTTTACACAATCCTAACCCCTAACCTCACTTTGATTTTTGATTTTAAAAAATATGTCAATATTGTCAATGTCAAAATGGCTGCAAAATTAGATACTGATAATGTAAATAAATGATCTGGAGGACAAACAAGCCATTGCATTTTTTAAGTTTTTATTCTTAAGAAATGTGCATTTAAACTAATTTTCGTGATGTGTTCCTATAAAATGTCCACGTTTGTTCTGAACGACTACTGAACATTGTAGAGGGGTCCACCGTCCAAGTGTCCCAAAAGTAAATTATTATCCTAATTAAACTTATACTGATGTTTTGTAACAAACTGTATAAAAGAGCTATATTTCTTTTGTTGATGCGCTTTATTATTAGTTTTTGTTAAATTCAAACATTATTTTATTATTATTATTTTTTGTTATTCTTAAACTCTATTACACCAAACTGGGAATTTGTTTTTATTTACTATTTACTACCTTAAATTAATTTTTAAAAAAATTTGCCTAAAATAACACAACCAACTTTATTAGAACTACAACTACTTTTTATTGTTTTTACACGACTTAATACCTAAGAAAACACAATTATCGGTAATCCTAAAAAAAATCACATTTTTCACCGTTTTCTTTGAGCACCACTTTTCAACATTTCCAATATTTTGTGGAAAACTTTGGTAGGGGCTTCCTTGGGTCTGGATAGGCCGCATTTTTGCTTCAGTAGTTCATATTTTTCTCTAACCGCTTTTGTTAAGTTTTCGGCGTATCTGTTGAGTTACGAAGCGTTTAATAATAATGAAGAAAATGTTCTAGAATTTTGCGGTACCTGTACGCAGTACGATCTACTACTGAAGAAGTCTTAATACAATCGTTACCACCAAACTCGCATATCCGGTAATGGTGTAGTATTGCTGCGTCGACTGGAACATTTAATGTACCTGAAAATGAAAGAAATATGATATTTTCAGATTTTTCTCTCACTTTCAGCTCTTTCTGATATATTTCTATGTTTTCATTAAATAATGCATATTTTGTTGAAAAAAGGAATGCAATGGAAGAAAATGCCTAACGAATTAAAGGAGTTTTAGGAGAATTTCAGAGAATGATGAAGCAGAAGCTAAATAAATGAATATCCAAAGCAACAATCCCGTTTCACGTTTTTACAATCACGCGAATTAAAAGTAGTAAAAAAGATAGTGATAGTGTTCATAACAACTTGAGGGCATTATAGGCGGGCATTATCATAACGCCCGCTTATAACGCCCTGAAACGTACGCCTTTTCGGTAGCTTTTTCTTTTATATTTTCTAAAATTTCGTCCAGTTTTTGTCATTTTCAATGACTGACAGGACAACATTCAGGTAAAATAAACAGTAAACAACATACCGGTAAAGGTATACCTTATTTTTCAATGCCATAAACAGTAAAAAATTGCTGAATTAGGTGAAACATAAAACATTGTATGCACTATACAGGCGTTAGGGAGAGTATACATGCCAAAACCTGTACCTCGGGGCCATAGGCCGTCGGGCTCTTTCGGCCTTCAGGACATTATGTTAGTCTCTAACGCCCTTAGTACCTAAATAGCTATCATTTTCCTAGGAATCAAGTTCCATTGACAAAGTTGAGAAGTATTCAAAATTCTGAGAAATCTCTACGAAAAATTTAAGGAAACTATAAATTTTTCGTAGAGAAAATTACCTTGGGCCATCTCTAGTGACAATACTGTTTGAGCCAAGTGCATAAGGCTACCATGAATGATAACATTTTGGAAAAACAGCACAAAGTAAAAATATTGAACAATAACAGTCATAAAATTGAAAATGCAGTGACCATGAGCAACAAACCTTCACAGCACCTCATTAATTATGAAATATCACAAATTCGAATAGTTTTTTAGAAAGAAATAATATTCTTACCGTGTCCTGGAATAAACTCCCAAACAAAATGATTGCCAGCTTCTATAACCAACTCCGGCTTACAAATATACTTTGATCTTTGTTTGTGTGGATGCAGTTTCGTCTTTCTTCTTGTCTTTTTCAGCGTTACCAAATTGTAGGTGATGGGGTCGTGGAAATTGACTACTTGGTCGTCGTCGCTCCATTGTAGATAGAAAAATGCGTTTTGAAACGAGAAGGACCCGGTAGTTCTGGTGTTGAGTCGATGCTTCAAATAGCTGAATAACCAAATTTGTGGCAATAAAGAGACTAATATTTATTGATTGATCTTACTCAATCAACTGCGGTAGAGTGTCATTATAATTGGGGATAATGAATTCGTCCAAATCTATTAGGAGAGCATGGGAGAATTTGTACATTGATCTGTATAAGCAGTCGTTAAGAGCGGCAAACAACCCTTCAGTTCGTATTTCCTTCTGAGATACTATGGGAAGCTTCCATGGTAGTAAAGTGACAACTCCTTCCTCTTTGTAGTGGTTTAAAATGCATGACACTTGAGGTCCTATAGTGTTATTGTAAAATGTGAAGTGTTCCACACCCATCAGTCGGTTCAGTTCGATAAACTCCATAATTTCTAGTTCCTATAAAACAATTTCTAAAAAAATTGACTGAATGGTCCTGAAGGGATTACCTTGTTGTAGTCAAAATGTAGGGGTTTAACACAAACAGCAAACTTTCCTATCGTTGACGGTGATGATGATTTGTCGGCGGTTGATTCGTTGAAATTGTTTATTACACTGAGAACGTTACTGGGCAAGTCTTTGGGTGTTACGACAACGCTTACAGCCTTAGGTACAGTCATGTTGGGCTTCAGAGGGCACATAACAAAGCATGCGCTGAATCTTAAATTCCAGTTTTCCCTAATAACCTTAGAAAAAAGTTGTATTTATTAAGTGCTAATACACTCTTTATATCTTACTGAATTATACATGAAACTATTATGGAAAGTATAAGTGGCATACTAGTGTAAAAACTAATAGCGTCATGTTGGAAGATCATTGATGAGGTCAGAGAATAAGTTTACTATGGTTTAAACACTTTGTAATACCGGTTTGCTTAAATCCTAGACTGATAGAACTAATAATAGTTATAGTAACTTTAAAAATCGTTCAGGAACCCAATTAAAGTTATGGGTTAAATAAATATATCGAATCGAAAGAGCTATTTGTTGCTATTGATGAGATTACAGGAAGTCATTTTCTCCTTTCTTCATTCTTCAAGAATCAGAAACTGTAGTTATAATGGCGGAAAATAGCTTAAAATCACAATAAAACTATGAAACCAGTACCAAATTCTGATCAAGATCAACAAAAACAGCAAACAATAGATGCTAATCATGGTGTTTTTGAGTGAGACAGAGACACACTGATATTGCAGAAGGGCTGGGTCATGTCTGGACTTTTAACTTTACTTTAATCATAATCTCATGCTCTAACCAACTTTTACGTGTATCAACCTAATAGATTGATGCGAAATAGATATGAGTACATGGGATGAGACTGTATTAGAGAGGCAATAATATGGATCACAAAGTATGCCGTTGCCGCGGGTCTACTCGGATTGCCCGAAGGTAGTTTTAATTCTGAAGGACCACAGCTTGCACAGGCTAGCAGAGCAAACATGCTAGTGGAGAGGCGTAAAAGTAGGAGACCTGCGAAAAGTAAGAGTCTAGGATAGGACGAGAGTTAAAAATAAATGGATGAATGGATGACGAATAAATGGCAAAAAGCGTGGGATGTGTCTGAGAAGGGGAGAATGGTGTATAAAGTGTCCAGGAAATTAAGTAATGACAGAGGTTGCCATTGTCCTTTAAGGGCACTTAGCTACCTACTGACGGGACATGGTAAACTTGGCCGAATACCTGAAACGGTTTGAACTAAGAGGAAATGGAACTTGTGAATGTGGCAAGGGTGTGGAAATATTAAAGCACGTATGACAGAGAAAGAAGAGCAAGTGCGATAGAGCGGATACAAGAGGAGAAAGTGATGTGAGAGCATCTGAAAGAAAAAAGGAACAAGAATGAAAGAGACGTACAGATAATAAATAACCAAAATCCTGGTAAGAATTATTGTATGTACTCATATAATTGCCAGTGTTAGGTCTATCTGTTCACGTGTGAAATGACTTAAATTTTTGTCTGTTTCTCTAAATAGTGCATGGTGACCTACAAATAACCGTTCTCATAACTACTGTACTCTCTACTGGAAAAGAGCACCCGGAAGACCATCTAATTAAGAGATGGAAGGACAGCTGGCAGTCCACCTCTCAGGAACTGATCGCGAGATCTTAAATATGCATAAGATGAAGAAGAAGAAGACCAATTTGGCCAAACAGACGGTCGGAGACGGTCAGAAGACTCCGTCTCGTGCCATACTATGTAGTCGTCCTGAATTCTACAATCCACACCGGGTTCGTAAATTAATGATATAGTAAACCATTTCTAAATTATAATAATCGAAGCTGCCCTCATCAGTTAACAAATGTACAATGTATGTAATTATTGTAGTATTTTGTGCTTCTAAAAGATAATGTTTAAAGTGTTACTTTTGGGGATTCTATTTAGATAATTTTATTCCGATTGGCCAAGTTGATTAGTTTTAATTGTTATTCAGTCATTAAATTATATTTTTCGACCAAGGGTTTGATTCTACTTCTGAAACAAGATCTCGGTAAAGGCGTTGATTAAAGTAGTAAACGCACGTTTATCTTACTGAGCCAAAAGGGCTTTACCATTCAAACGTGACAATATATCAAAAATTGTTTTCAAGTTAGGTTTAGGTTTTATACTGTTATTTTTAACTTATATTGATGAATATTTACCTTCAGTTTGGCTGGTACAGTCATTGAAATATTGTAAGTACTGGAGTTATCGTTCGCTTTATACCACAATCGGCACCAAACCCGTTCAGGTCCTCGAGTTTTCGTCGCCGCTATAATACGGATGCTTCTTTGATGTCTCCTTTGATCGAAATAAGCGGAGAATACAAAAAATCTATATCTACTACGGTTGACCATTTGCCAGGATCCATCTGATATGCTTATATAATCGGGATATGCGGGCAGTTGACCTTTATCGAAATACTGCTATACAAAATACAACTGATGAGCTCTACGTGTAAAGAAAACCTGTTTAAACATGTATACTTTTGATGAATAGGGCCGAAAAGTGTCCATGTCTGCAAGTTGGGATTTGCCGAGTAAAAGTGCTCCGAGATTGTCGCTATCCATCATTGCCTGACCCACACGAATGGATATGTAATCGTCAGCCTAAAAATTGTTACAATGTAATTGCATTTTGTAAAATGTTACAATAAAACAATCATGTAGTGTATAATAGTATAATTGAGTTGATTCACCTAAGTTCCTACACATATACAGGTTCAGCAACTCATATCTTCGTTATTTGTAAGCCTATAATTTTTTGGAAAAAACGATTAACTTAATGATTTTTGGAAAACGAAATAACTATCAGGGCTTGTGTCTTTTAATCCTTTGTCGTTTGGGTTTATTTTCTTGTGTTGTGTTAGTGATTCCCTAAATTCTACTAAAGTGTATTTAGGAAGATAGACAGAACACACATACAATTTTCAAAAAAGACAAATATCTCAGAAACGGTTAGCGGTTAGATATACAAAAATTTTGCCAGATACCAAAAATGTTCAGAATGACTTTCTGTACGCACAACTTAGAACAGGGTAAACGCGATCACAACTGGCTTTGCGTTAGTTTCATATTTAACTGTTTTTCTTTTTGTTTTTTGAACACCCTGTATATGTTTAATCGTGTTGTGGTTAGCACGAGGTAGAAGAGCAGTTTAAGACCAATATTTTAAGCTTTTTACAGTCGCTGAAACCCCAAAAATAATGGAGATACAAAATTTTCAAAATTTTAATGCAATTTCCAATAAAAGTCAAAAAAGTAGAATATCTCAGAAACGGTTAAAGTTAAGGAAATTTTTAAAAGATCAAACATGTTTAGAACGATTTCCTGCATCCGTAAGACTAAGTCTACACCCACTTAGAATCGGGTAAACGCGGTCACAACTGGCAGAGCGTTAGTTTCAAATTTAACTGTTTTACTTTTGGTTTTTTGAACACCCTGTATATGTTTAATCGTGTGGTTAGCACGAGGTAGAAGAGCAGTTTAAGACCAATATTTTAAGCATTTTACAGTCGCTGAAACCCCAAATTTTCGAAGTTTTAATGTAATTTCCAAAAAAAAGTAAGAAAAGTCGAATTTCTCGAAAACGGTTAAAATTACGGAAATTTTGCAAGAGATCAAAAATGTTCAGAATGACTTTCTGCACCCAGTGGATTAGGTATTTTTATTTAAGTAAAGTTTCCAGAATAGGGTTTTACAATTCAATTTGGTCTTTTCTTGACTGTTTTCATGGCTTGGCTTTTCTTGACTCTTTTCTTTCTGGCATTTTATATTACTCTTCATTACTCTAGCCCTTAAAATTCCAATCCCCGTCCTATATGAGAAACCTACCAGCTATTTTAATGTAACCATAGAAATGTTGATTATTAATCATCTAACCAAATTCTGTGAAAAAGGTTGACGTTTTTTGACTTTTGACACTGAATTTAAAAAATCAAACGATGCAACTGTCCGAAGAAGCAAAAGAACGTCTCCAGTTGGTGCTGGATATAGCCAGACAAATATTTCACATCGGATACATCCCATTAGTGCTGTATATGGGTTTTACAATGGGACCGGATTCTGGATGCGGGGCATTCCATTTCACCCATTTGTTGTGGCATTATTGATTGTGCTTGCCGTTTATTCGATTTAGTTTACGTCTCCGTACTGAATAAATAAACTTGATTGATTGTTTGTCCTAATGGTTTTGATTCAATAAAGTGTTTTTGGTGTACTTTTGTTGTGGTTTTTGTAATAAAGGAAAAACTTACTTGAAATTCATTGTCGTAGTCTCTGTCGCCTCGATGGTGGAAACCGTATGAGCCGTGACGTATTTCTGAAATAGATAGAAGATTTTGTAAAATCTAGAAAACGTAAATTTTGGTTTAAAAATTGGCCAATAAAATGGGGTTTACAAAAATTACGATTGCAGTCAGATTGTTGGATTAATAGTAATTTACGTTACAAGTCCGGGAAATGCAACATCTTTGTTAATCAATAATGATAAAAATAAGAGAGAACCTTGGCAAACTAATGCTTCATCTAAAGTAATTATTTTGCCCTACAAATTAACATTTTCAAACTTTCTGCTTAAAAGGCAATTAAACTGTATGGTGAAGCGGAAAGTTTTATATTAGTTTTACATTGAACGCAAAAGTTCTACTAAGTAAAATATTAAAACTTTAATAATAATGATGAAATGAGTTGAGGTAAATGATTTTAACCGTTATTTTAAATTTCAGTTTGCAGTTATGAAGGGTAAAGTTTTCGCCGCAGAACGCAATCAAATCTAAAAACTCCCAACTCAGACTTTTCAATTAATTACCCTCTCGTCCTCAACTCCTCAAAGCCATGTTCCAGACAGTCAAGCTAATATCATCGGAATTTTTTTTGTTAAATGACTTACAAACAGTTTCAAATGGCAATAAAGTAAAGAACAGATCAAACAAAAATCTTTAATTTTGTAAAACAATGCAGTTTTGTTGTTCTGTTTAAAAGAATTGGATAATTGGAATAAGATATTTTGTTGGAACGTACTCAAAATTAACGACGACCTTTTCGAACGATGGAGGATTCGAACACAAAAATTGCACAATGTCAACAATGTCAAAAAAAAGACAGAACGTCATTACCACTCGCGCCCTCTAGGTGAATGAAGTTTGAACACAAAAGTGACCATAAGCATATGTAATTAAGGCTTTAATTAATAAAATAAGCCGTCATATTTACAGCTCAAATTTTGACAGCGCTTCCTATCGGAGTGTACCCAATTTTTTGTGTTTTTTTACGACATCGGATAGGAAATTTAATGAGGATTCTAAAAATGTGCTTAAAAATGTGATCCTGTCACTACAAGCGGGTTTTACAGACAGTTTTGTCGCAGACTGTAAAATTGTAATTTTTACAGTTCAAATTTTGACAGCGCTTTCTTCCCAGTCTGTACCGAATTTTTTAGTGGTATTTTAGGTTATTGAATAGAAAATTTAATGAGGATTTCAAAAATGTACTTAAAAATGTGATCCGGTCACTACAAGCGGGTTTTACAGACAATTTTGTAGCAGACAGTTCTTTAAACCGTCCTTTTTATAGTTCAAATTTTGACAGCGCTTCCTATCGGAGTGTACCCAATTTTTAGTATTTTTTTAGGACATCGGATAGGAAATTTAATGAGGATTCTAAAAATGTGCTTAAAAATGTGATCCGCGGTCACTACAAGCGGGTTTTACAGACAATTTTGTCGCAGACTGTCTCTTAAAATTGAAATTTTTACATTTCAAATTTTGACAGCGCTTTCCTCCCAGACTGTACCGAATTTTTTTAGTGGTATTTGAGATTATTGGATAGAAAATTTAGTGAGAATTTCAAAAATTTTCTTAAAAATGTGATACGGTAGGTACAAGTGAGTTTTACAGACGATTTCGTCGCAGACAGTTCTTTAAACCGTCCTTTTTATAATTAAAATTTTGACAGCGCTTCCTATCGGAGTGTTCCCGATTTTTTGTGTTTTTTAGGATATCAGATAGGAAATTTAATGAGGATTCTAAAAATGTGATCCGGTCACTACAAACGGGTTTTACAGACGATTTTGTGGCGGACTGTTCTTTAAACCGTCATTTTTACAGTTAATAATACCGTTTTAGTACTACATATAAAGTTTATTAAAATTTTGTCAACCTTGTATTTTATTACATATTATCAAAAAAAAATTAAATTTCTGTTAAATGGTATATCATATTGCTTTAGTAAAAATAGTAACGTTTTCGAATTAAAAGCATGTTTTTGTAAGACCTGAATTATTTTAAGATATTTACGATTAAATGGATATAAAATGTTATAAAATGTTGACAATTAGTGGAAAAAGTAAATACAATGTAAATAAAAAACCGTCCGACGTCAGACAATACTAAAAGAGCGACAAAACTTGAGAACGCCAGACTGTTAAAACTTTTCCACATTGTCCATTGTCCGTGAATAATGAATCAATTTATCTAAACTTTTTTTGAATACTTATTGGTCTGAATTTTGTTTATACTTAAATAACAAGTCAAAAAAAAACAATGACCAAATAATGCAAGAAATTCTTGAAAACAGTTTCCTGATTGGTCAGTTTGCTTACAAGTTAATAGCCAGTTGCTATAAGTGCAACAAGTTAATTGCATAATAATTATGAACAGAATATAGGATCAATATCTCTTATTTCTTTCTGCTGGTTTAGTTTAAATTATTTTACCTTTTTCCCTCTCATCAATGAAAAATATCTCGGTAAAAACGATCACTCCAAATACGGCAAAAAACATCACCACAATGAAAAAGCTCATTTTGGCCCTTTGTCGGTTCCTGACATTCAGAAATTTCTTCTTGCCGCCACTGCTGGAACCCATTTTCGCGGTTCAATTTGGTTTTCCTGAAAATATTGTTACTAGTTATAATCAACCACCCACTAGAATAGAGGAATTGTATAGTTATGATCCAGCGGTCACGATAACTAATAACAAGTCCCTTGGGATTTTATACTCCTGATAATTGCTGGCTAACATGGAAAAGGCCACGTAGTTGGAAAAACCTACCTTTACTGCACTAAACACACACCAACGTTAATGACGAGTAAGGGGTGAAAAAACAGCTGATTTTGTGATTCATTGCGAATAAGGGTCGCGTTTACCCTTCATTCTTAACATGGCATCCCCGACAAAAACCCGGTGGACCTGTCCTAAAAGTACCGCATTTTTACCGGGAAACTATACTACAGGTGTGCCAGAACCGTATTTTTGTTTACTATGTATAAATAGGTCGAATTATTAATTCCGACGATGAGGTGCATTGTTCTCATTTGGAAAACGGACAAACGATTGGGATTGGTCTCGGTTTGCGCGCAAGTCGGGGGTGAATCGATTTGATTTAAGGAGTTTTAGAATTTTGACTTGAATGGTCTACGTTTTAGTTTAAATCTATATTGAAAAAAACTAAATTTTATAAGGAGTATACTACAAAAAATTTAAAAAATTAGTAAGGGGCAAATAAGCGTCAAAAAATAAAGCGATTAAGCTAAATTGGTATTTTACAGGGTGGACCATAAGTAATGGGACATAGAGCTACAGCATATTCATGATATCAAAATAATACAATTTAGCTAAATTGTTCTATGCCGAAAGTTAATCTTAAGAAAGATATACAGGATGTGAAAGTTGAAATTTTGTTCTTGAATTTTTATCATATCACCAAAAGATTTTTAAGCACTTTTGGCACACTTGCATCATTTTAAGCTATGGTTCATACGTTTCTTATTTTTAATATTTTATATTCTCTTTTTTGTTCTGTATACTATAAAAAAACTATAAATATTTCAAATGCAGTTTTACTTGCCAAAAGCAATAAAAGGGTGACAAAAATGAATGTAAAGATAAAATATCACAGCTGGGAACATGAATATGGTAACACATTAAAAATGAGACGTTCAAAAGTCGAGATAATAATATAAAAGAAACGAGTAAAACTGGTTTAAAGGTTTTGTTAAGTCTTCTTAGCGACCATAACGTATTGGTTCCTGGTAGGCAGCCTGGCGTAATGAGCACCCAAACATTCGAATACCATTTCCAATTGATTTTCACCTGTAACAACTCAACTATATTATCAAAAATATATGTTTAGTGACGTCAACTGTTCGGCTGCTGTTGGTTAATTGACCAGAAATTTGGAAAGAAGACTGACTTATTGATGTCAATAACCAAACATTTCAAAGAAGAATAAACAGTGATTTTAATAACGGTCGGAGAAGAAGAAGAGTCAATAATGACCATAAAAGAGTAGAACAATTGAAATGGTTGAGCTCTTTAATTGCCTAGAAATTTAACAAAAACCAAACAAATTTTATAGAAGAAGTAGGATCAATAATGGCCAGAAATGAAGAGTGGAATAGTTGAAATTATTGATCTGGTTAATTTGATATAAACCAAACGAATTTTAAAGGAAAAATATAATTGTCAGAAAATAATGTCCAAAATAGGTAATAACCGATTATTGGCATTTGACACCTGACAAAAACTACGTTACTGAATTTATTTTCAGTAAAGCATAGAAAACAGAATCGTTCTGGCATTTGTTCCTCCATCTCTAGTGTTGAGAGTTGTCACACTTGAATAACTCTAAATAAGTTATTCATTTCAATTCAGAATAACTGTAAAATGAATTTATCATGTTGAAAGTTGGTTATTTTCTAAGTTTGTCACTTTATCCTTTAATAATTTTTTCTGTAAAGTAACATCTGTATTATTTCATTTTGTACAAGCTCGACCTGTACTTTCAACAGGAATAGCAACTAATGTTTTAATAATAAAATAATAATAATAATCAAATCATTACCTTTAGTGTACATTTTCCTTTTTACTTTACTCAACTGTTCTTGTGGCAGTGATTTTAAATATTTTAATGGGGCGTAGGCCAAAGGACAACGAACTGTAACGTCCACTTTGAATCCTAAATTACGGGTTTTTAATTAAACTAAATTATAAATTAATTAAATTGTTCAGGACCTAAATAAGGTAGTCTGTACAATACGTCTTCTTCTGAATTGATTTGGATCACTTCAAAAACTTGTTCGTTTCGTCCTGGAATTTCGTTGCCTTGATCTTCTTCATCTTGTTCTTCGTTGTCGTCTTCAGAATGGAATTTAGACAGATATGCTCCTGAATAGTAGAAAATTGTAAATGTTAAATCTATAAGGTTGGTCAGATAATGACAAAGAGACTAGATTAAACAGAATACGATTTTATATAGTTTTGGAATTAGCTTGAATTATATTGTAACAAACTTGTTTTTTTTTTAAATTAAATAATTATAAATTAACTTGTCAAATTTTGAAGTAAAATTGCTAAAATATAAAAGCTTAATTGTCAAATTCTTAATTTGTCAAAAAATAAAAATTTTAAAAAGTCATTAGCATTAACTTGGAGCAGTCATTATTTTTTCAGGAATTAAATCTTCTCACAATTTCTTCTCCCTAGACTGGAAGAGACGATACAGGGTGAATTGAAGACATTCACGTTTCTCCTAGACTAGAATGAGCTGACACAAAGAATGAGAATGACAGCGACTGTCACTTTCTCTCTAAATTTGGGAGAGATTTTAAATGGGCAGTCCATTCTTTTAAACTTCAATGAGTAAACGCGATAATAATTTGACCACAGTAACAGCAAAGTTGAGATAACGTCACAGAATGATAATTCATTGATAATTATCCGCCGATTATCTAAAAAAAACTTACCATCATTCATCACTCCGTAATAGTAAAAAATGTCTTCCACATCGCCATAACCTGTATAAACGTTGTTTCCTGGCCTTTTAATGGGTGTTGGTGCCGCAGATCTCAGCATAACTTCTCTCTGGTATTGCTCTTGCTAATGTTGATAGTCACAAAATTACCATCCCTAATCATCAAAAGGAAAAATACCTGCAAAAACATGTCGTTGTGTGCCAAAACGATCCTCCTTAATCGCATATGCATCATTCGTTGTTTTTGAGGCCAGTCCATGTCTTTTGCTGGAGGAATGGGCATGCCAATAAACCAGGAGTTTTTGAAGTAATAAGTGTACTAAAACTCGTATTTTTCTGAGAGAGGTTTTAAGAATTTAGGATTGAGAGTACTTTGGCTAAAAACATCCCAGGGGACACGTGCTCGTAGTGGGTCCATTTTTGGGCAAATTTGGCGCAATCCAGAAAATCCACGTTTTTACAACCGCTCAAAACGCAGGCGTTAGTCATGGTCTCTTCGTTGGTTTTGTCGAAATGTATACAGAACGTTTTGGTCAATTGGATGATTTTTGTTACTTCAGGAGGTAAAGTCTGGCATAAAATACGAGCTTTAATCACTCTTTTAAACTGAAACTAGTAGAGAATTACATAATCTTTCACTACTGCAGCAGCATAGAGTTGGTTGGGACAGTGCAGAAATTTCCATATAAAAACTTCATGGGTGTCGATTAGAAGACCACCATACATACAGGTGTTGCGTGTTTTGTAGAAGATGTTGTAGACGTACCTCCATATGGTACACATTACAATCGAGTACTGCAGCCAAATAGATTGTAAACAAAACGCAGTGATGTTTCACAGTAAACCTACTTGTGAAATTAAGATTTCCAGTAAACATAAAAGTTTAGAAATGCATTTTATTTCCATATCATCCTCTGTGTAGCCCAAGGAAGTATCAGTGCATACAAGCAGTGACTGTAGACGTTTCTCTATTCTTTTAAACCCCAAGTTGAGTAGATCTTCTGCCACTGTTTTAAACCTTCTATTCACCAACCTAAGAGTGAAACCTGAATAATGGGCGTGGCGCAACATATCCAACCACAACTCTACACATACTTAATTCGTGGTAAGGGATATGTCTGAATATACACTGCAGCACCTCAGTTGGCACAAACATTATAGGGTTCTTCCTCTTCCCAACTTCAGGAATTCGATACAGTCCTGTAGAGTACAATTCCTCTTTGTCTTGGTTTTCGGATAACCTCCTCCGTTTCGCTCTGGTGTAATATCCTTTCGGACTTTCCACTTCATTGTCGCTTTCGTCATTAACTACTTCACACAGTTTAAGTGGTTCCATCCTCCTTTTGACCTGCTCTACTAATTCAGAAATTTTTTGTGTAATAACTTTGTAAATTTTAATTATTTGAACATGATTTTTTTAATTAGTTCCTGAACTTGACAACTGGCTGATTTATGACCTGGCCCAACACACACACGTCATATAGACATGAGTCACCTGTGTAGAACAAGCTTTTTGGCCCTGGGTTTGAAAACAATGGTTTCGCTGGTTTCAAGAAAGTGCACTAATGAGTGTAAGCCAGCCCCAGTTGCAGAAACTAAAGTGAAAAGTGGTCAGGACATGTTGAAGGAGTTTGGAGGGTATGTTCAAGAATGTCTGCCAAAGTTTGTGCAGAAGGTTCATTTGAATCATTGCAAGGAGTTGGAGATTATGATCGCTCCTGAAGGAGTTGTGCCTACAATGCAGGTGATTTTATTTCCTTACACAGAATCAACAATGTTGGTGTTGTTTAGTTTCTGAAGGATCATCATAACAGCCAAATGGAATGCTTGATGGACGTCTGCGCGATAGATGTGCCAGGTCGGGAGTACCGTTTTGAAGTGATTTATAGTTTACTCTCGTTGAGGTACTGCTCACGACTGAGGGTTAAAACTTACACCGATGAGTTGACCCCCATTGATTCAATTACAGGTAATTTAGTGTTACATTGAAAAAGTTACTTAAAATATCAGTAACTCATGAATATAACTAAACTGTAGAAATTTATGAGTCAGCCAATTGGGCAGAAAGAGAGGTGTGGGATTTACATGGGGTGTTTTTTGCGAATCATCCAGATTTGAGAAGAATTCTGACGGATTATGGGTTTGATGGACATCCTTTAAGGAAAGACTTTCCTCTTAGTGGTTACGTGGAATGTAGGTAAGTATTTCTTCTCAGTTTCAAGTTTAAATAACTGCAATCAGCGTGCGGAAAAGTGTCACTTCCTACACTTGTTAGGTAAATAACTATTTCAGGTATGATGATGAACAAAAAAGGGTGGTACTAGAACCTGTTGAGTTTGCGCAAGAGTTCAGGCAGTTCGATTTGAGCTCTCCTTGGGAGGAATGGACTCACTTTAAACAACAACCACCTAAAGTACCCGCCAAGCTTCCTGACGACAAATCAAAGAAATAGTATAATTTTTATATTAAAAACTATTTTTATTACTGGTTTGAGATACCTATATGTTATTATTTTTAAAATATAATCTTCTTCTTGACAACAAACTGCGATGAAGGCGAATAAACTTTGATCAAATATAGCCTAGCGTGTATTGATTAGATAATTTTCAGTAAAAGAGGGAGAAGGAGAACGTTGAAAGCGAGAATTGCTTGTGTTTTCAAAGGTCACCAAAATGAATGCTGCGTAGTGCGTTTAAATTGGCTTGTTGAGCTCCACGTTCCCCCACAATTTGAATTTTGATCGAGACAACGAGACGAGTTACAAGTATACAAACAAGTTCCAGTTCACTTATATTAATTACACTAGTGCCATCGTATTATCGTGAATACCGTATGCGTGTATTGTTTTAAAAACAGTAAAAACTGTATTTTTGGTTCAAGGTTACCAGCAGTCTCTCCCACGAAAATTTGGATTAAAATTAGAAAGTTGAAATGTCCAGAAATATTGAAATTAAATATAATCAGGTAATAATTAGACTGTATAAGTGTATAAGTATTTAGAAATGCCTGAACAGGTTTTGTTTACCAATTTGAATTGTGTGGAATGTTCGTTTTACTTATTGTAAATACTTACTGATTTTTTATGTTGTAACGATTTTAAGATGTATTTTGTGTGAGATTCTTTAGTGTCTTATTTTATTAAATCGTCCGGTACCGGTAAGGTAAAATTGGAAAAGTAAAATTCAACGAGACAGGAAAATTTACCAATTTTACCAGTAAATTTTTAGGTATAATTGGCATTTACTTAAAAGATATAATTTGAAAAGTCATAAATTCCTACACTTTTCATGCACCCCCTGTATACCATAACAGCGACACTGACAGACTGTGAAATTTCCAGGTATTAGTTTAGCAGTTTGTTATGAACATTTTTGCTCTCTTTCAGTAACTTTTACCGTTTCTGAGTTATTTGCAAAAACTGGTTTGATGCAACAAATTTTCAAATCAGTTGAAATTGTGATTTGAAATTTGAGCACCCTGTAACTCGGTTATTTTTGTGAGTTCAGAGAAATTGAACCATTCAAATTAACCGTCTTGAGCTCCTCTTTCCAGTGGTGTTAAGCAAAAAATGATATCGGAAAAATTGCGTAGAGGCTGACCAAAAACAGTCAATCACCATACTTTTCAGACACACCCTGTATACTGGAAGCAAAAACGATCCTGAAAACTTACGGTGTTAAGTTAAGGAGTTGATTAGGAACATTTTTAGTCTCCTGCAAATTTTCCGTAACTTTCGTCATTTTCGAGTTATTTACCAAAAACTGGTTTGAAGCAACAAATTTTCAAATCAGTTGAAATTGTGGTTTAAAATTTGAATACCCTGTAACTCAGTTATTATTGGGAGTTCAGGGTGGTTCAGCCACTTAAAAGAACTGTTTTGAGCTCCCCTTTCCAGTGGTGCAAAGTAAAAAATTCTATCGCAAAAATTGCGTACAGGGTGACAAGGATAGTGAACCACCACACTTTCCTTGCACACCCTGTATACTTGAAGCAAAAACGGTCCAGCAAACTTACGGTGTTAGGTTAAGGAGTTGATTAGGAACATTTTTGATCTCTTGCAATTTTTTTTAAACTTTTTTGAGTTTTTTAGGAAAAACTGGTTTAGTGCAAAAAACATTTAAATCAGTTAAAATTGTGGTCCAAAATTTGAACACGGTTGGAGTAAAAAAAATCTTCTTTAAGCACATTTTTGAAATCCTCATTACATTTCCTATCTGATAACCTGAAAAAACACTACAAACTTTGGTACGGTCAGGGAGAAAATCGGTATCAAAATTTGAATTGCAAGAAACACAGTTTGAAAGAACAGTCAGGGACAAAATCGCCTGTAGAACCCACTTGGAGTAAGAAAATGATTGTTTTAAGTACATTTTTGAAATCTTCATTAAATTTTCTATCCGATAATCTGAAAAAAACACAAAATTTGGTACAGTCAGTACCGGTACCCATCACTAGGTTTAAGCAATGTTTTATTCATTAGTGATTTAAAAACAAGTTGAATTAGAGTTGAAATAATTTTTTTTTATATGAAAAAAACAAAAAGGGCTATCATACTTACAATTTACTTGGACTTTTTTGTAATTTTTTCCTTTGCTGAAGAAATACATATCCTTCAAGGTAGTACAGAACTAATTAGTAATTTTCTATTTTTATTTTTACTTAATAATAACAATAATTATAAATAAAAACAAGAAAGTCCAAGTAAATTGTAAAATATGATAGCCCTTTTTGTCTTTTTCTGTTTTTGTTTTTCTCATAAAAAAAATGTTTATCAAATTTCAAAAATAGTTAAGAAATTGTACTTTTGTTTATGTCCGTCTATTTGTATTTTGTTTCAATTAGAAACTTTTATTGCTGCATTTGTTTAGTGCCCTGAAGATGCCAAAATAAAACTGGCAAAACGTCGGCAAGTTTAGAACAGGCATTTTACTTCAACCTAAATCCAATTCCCATTAAAAAACACTAACTCTGCAATATTAATTTTGCCTCAAAAGTGATTTCTTCCCAGATATGCAGGGTAAAGAAAAATGTGCTGCATTTTTTTAAATTTTAATCATTTTATGAGCTTAGTTTTAATTGCTACAAAACATAAATTTATTTATGATATTTATATTTTCAGCTTTTTATCAACAATACTTTTGTTGATTCAGTTTCGAAGAAAACTTTTCCCACCTATAACCCAACAACTGGAGAAAAAATAGCCGATGTTGCCGAGGCACAAAAGGTAAGAATTTAGTAAAAAAAAACATGAAAACATGAAATATCAACTAAAAACTGACAACATTAATTATGACTGCATATATTATTGTATTTATAGGAAGATGTAAACGTGGCAGTGGAGGCAGCCAAAAAAGCATTTGCCCCAGGATCACAATGGAGGGAAATGAGCGCTTCTGATCGAGGAAGATTGATCAACATGGTACAATTATAACAGTTTTCATAATTTTACACTTAAATTAAATTATACTACAGTTGGCGGATCTGTTGGACAGAGATGCCAAATACTTAGCAGAGCTAGAAACTTACAACTCTGGCAAACCATTGGAGAATGTGGTTGGAGAATTGCGTAGTTACAGTAGTGTTTTACGATATTACGCGGGATACTGTGATAAAATACATGGAAATACAATTCCAATTGGTAAGATGCTTTTTATAACACTTTTATGAAAATGTTTAAAGTAAAAAGATAGGAAATAGTGTTTAAGTACCTACATTTTTTATTTTAAGAGGGCTCCACGAATTTTGAGAATTGTGGATTCTCCGCAAATACCACAATTTTCTTCAGAAAAAGTCTTTAAAAAAGTTAAAATTTGCTATAATTTAGTGGAAGAACCATAGAAATTTCTACACAAAAATCAGCTGTTTGAAATCTTTGCCAATACGATCACTTAAGAGGATTTACAAAGAAGAAAGTAAAATTAAAACAAAACATCAAAAAATCTGTGGAATTTTAGTGTAAAATCTGGCAACTTTTTTAAAACGCGTTTTGGGAAAACTATATCATTTAAGCGTTATTGGCAACACTAATCTTGGTTCTTCCACCAAATCACAGGAAATTTTAACATTTTCAAACTCCTTGTTACTAAATATTATACTATTTCAATTTTGTTAGAAAATGTATCCAGTTACGCTCTAGATCATTCACCATCATTTGTTGACTCTTACAGATGGGAGCGGATTGGCTATGACCAGAAAGGAACCAGTGGGCGTGGTGGCCCAGATAATCCCCTGGAACTATCCAATCGGAATGGCTATCTGGAAACTAGGACCGGCATTAGCTACTGGGTGTACCTTAATTCTAAAACCGGCCGAACAAACTCCTTTGACCGCTTTAGGTTAATTATACAAACTAAATGAACAAATAGGTTACAATATTGTATAATCTAGTTTTGGGAGCGCTTTCCAAAGAAGCAGGATTTCCTGACGGAGTTATCAATATTTTGCCCGGTTACGGTCCTGTAGCTGGTGAAGCCTTGTGTCTGCACAATGATGTGCGAAAAGTGGCCTTTACCGGCTCTACTGATGTAAGTTAATTGTACAGGGTGATTCATAATATATGCGCAGGACTTGAGGATATGATGAACTTACTCTCTAAAATGGTGCATTTTAGAGATACAACCCAGTGTTGAAATTGACAAAAAAATGCTTTTTTGCAAATATCTCCGAAGCTTTTTACAGAAAACAGCTTTTGTGAGCATTTTCTACTCATAATAAGCTTGGTGAAGGTTTTGAAAGGGTAATGGGAGTTGTTTCTCCCCAACTTCTACGCTACTGAAAAAAGTACGGTTTTGAGACCCCCCATTTGAACTGCCATGTTTTCTACACAAAATAGCTACTCCTGGTCATAATCTGTAAAGCCAATCGTTTTCGAGAAAAATCAACTTTTATGCTGAAAAACATGGTCAATTTTTTGAAACTTTGGAACAAGTATCTCTAAAGTGCACCATTCTAGAGGGTAAGTTAATAGAAACTTTTTTTATATTTTTGGACGAGCTACCATATCCTAAAGTTTAGCGCATATATTATGAAACACCCTGTATTGTACCCAATTTGCAATTAAAACTGATTCAATAACAGATCGGTCATAAAATCTTGGAATACTCAGCTCACTCAAATTTGAAGCGTGTGTCCCTAGAATTGGGGGGCAAAAGTCCTTTGGTGATTTTCGATGACGTTGATCGTAAGTATAGAACAAGTCAAAGCAGTTAGCGGTTACGTCATCGTGTGTGCCTTATTGAGGTTTGGCTCATGTGGAGGATTACTTCATGCGTTTTAAATAATTCAATAGGGAATTATGGGAAGTCCACATGTGCAGTATTTGCGTAAATCGTAGCATTGTGAAACCTGCTTTTATTTGACCAATCACAGACCACCCACTGTGCTTAGATTTACGCAATTGCTGAACATGTAAATTTAACATTATACACTAGTTGATCAGGCTGTTAACATTGCCCACGGTGCCATTTTTGAGAACCACGGTCAAAACTGCTGCGCTGGTTCCAGAACTTTCGTCCAATCAGGAATTTACGACGCTTTCGTGAAAAAAGCCGTAGAAAAGGCCAAAGCTAGGAAAGTTGGAGATCCTTTCGTGGCGGGCGTCGAGCAAGGGCCTCAAGTACTAAATTGTTAATTTAAAGTGAAAAATGGAGTACAGAAAAATATTTTCAAATAGATCGATCAGCCTTCAGTGGATAAAATCCTTAGAATCATAGAGGAGAGCAAAAATCAGGGGGCCAAACTGGAAACTGGCGGTACCAGAATTGGTGAGAAAGGGTTTTTTGTGGAACCCACCGTTTTTTCTGGAGTCGCTGATTGGATGTCTTGTGCGGTCAATGAAGTGAGTAGCAGGACCGTAATTGCACTGAGTTTGCAGGTCATTAGTTTGGTTTTGTAGATTTTTGGTCCTGTTCAAAGTATTCTGAAGTTTGAGACTTTAGAAGAGGTCATTGAAAGGGCGAACAACACGGTTTACGGTTTGGCTGCTGGTGTTATTACCAAGAATATCGATAACGCTCTGGTGTTTGCGAAGGCGGTCGAGGCAGGGTCAGTTTGGTAAGATGATTTCTAATGTTTTACTGCTCCAAGTGGTATGGTTTGATTTGCATTTTTGTTAGGGTGAACTGTTACGATTACATCACTCCTCAAACACCATTCGGAGGTTATAAGAAGTCTGGATTTGGAAAAGACTTGTAAGTATAATTTTCAGTTTTATAATACATGTATAGAAAATTATGTGTTACTTTTGGTTTTTAAGGTAGCCCATACATGATAGGAGTAGTAGTTTGCATTTTTTTTAGCTGTGTAATCAATTAAAGGCAGTTTAACATAATCTGAAAAATAATAACACAACTTTTTACATAAGATCGTTAGCTATATTTAGGATCGATAACCATGGATTGCGCAAACCTAGACTTTTTTACACCAAAAAGGGATTTTTGCAAAAAGTGCAATTTTGGCAATTTTTTATTTTGCTCCAGGAGGGTTCTAATGCACAGCAAAAGGCATATTTATACCAAAAACCTTAAATTAGGTGAAACAAGTACAAAAAAAGCACTTTAAAATTTCTCATTTTTAAAAAAAATTTAAAGAATGGCTAATAAAAGCTAGAGAGACCAGTTTTGGCTCATTTTGTAGTATTTTGTATCCTCTTTCTAATGGCGTTTTAGTGAAATCTATAACAGTTCCAATAAAAAAGTTACAATCATTCAAAAATGGAAAAATAGCTATTTATGTAACCAGTTACAAAAAGATCGATTTTGTGTAACGAATGAATGTTTGTAGGGCGAGCGCAGCGAGGTCCTACAATTTGAATGAGTTACACAATAAGACATTTTCGAAACGTGTTGCATACATAATTTTTTCTAATTTTGACCAAAAAGCGGTGAAAACCATCTTTTAAAGTGATTTAACACAAATATTCACTTTCATAGCACCTTGTATAAACAGTGACAACGACATGTTATGATGGATGCCGCCCATATGTTTCTACGGAAATGCATAAAAACAGGGAGTGATGAAATGAACTTTTCATAACGTAATAAGTTACATAAAGTATCACTTTATGTAACTAGTTACATAAAATAAAACGTTTTGTCACTCTAATCAGTTTTGAAAAGTGTCACTTTATATGTCAAAATTAGAAAAATGCGATTTTGGCAATTTTTTATTTTGCTCTAGGATTCCAATGCACAGCAAAGGGCATCTACATACTTTGTATTGGAAGCAAATTACCGATTTTTACAACAAAAGCATACAGTTTTTTAGGATAAAACATTTCAAACACCATCATAAAGTTTTTTCTCTTTTCAATGGTGTCAAAACTAGCCTCCTGGTGGGAAAGGATTCAATTAAATTAACTATGTCTTGGATGATTCTTATTACCCAAGGAATGTTCTTTTCAACGATACGATTTTACGAAATTGATAGAGATAAACTGGTTCTGTTTAAAAATGAGAATTTTTTTAAATTTATTATGCAAAATTTATAGAAAATGCAATTTTAAAATTTAATATATTTTTTTAATTACTTACGCAATATTTGTAATAATAATTTATTAAAAATGTTTTTTTTTCAGGGGTGCCGATTCGCTAGACGACTATTTGGAAACCAAAACAATCAACATAATGCTACCTGTGAGAAACTTTGCACCATCCTCCTTACCTTCAACTTTTACACTGGACAAATAAGATTATGAGTTTTTTGTTACATTTTATTCATATATATATAATAATTTGTATGATTTCTCACAAAGAACTGATATATTAATAATTAATACTTATACAACTAAAGTAATATCACTATATTATCGAACAGTAATAATAAAAAATATTGGAACTAATTACTTTTGCGTTAATTGTTTCAAATCGGAGCGAATCTACGTCCGCACAACACCAAATTCGTCAATAATGGGATAACCGAAACCTTACAACTACGCAGGTTTAATTATATGATAATTAAGTGGCCCTAAATTAATACTTGAAAATTTACGTAAACAACCTTAAAAAACAACGTCGCGTTTGAGGAATTTTGGCAATCGCAATCACTCCAAAAAAATAAAGACAAATTAATAGGAAATCACGATAAAGGGAATTGAGGTCACTCAGTGGAGATCAGTGGCAAATATGTAGCCTTGTTGTTGGAGCACGTATAAGCGTTTTTCTACGGCGTCTTTGTCTAAAAAATCACTATTAAACTAATATTAATTACAATACAATAACTTACATTTAGTCAAAAGCAATCTATCCTGAGGGTTGTGAACTTGCTGCGAGAGGCTATGAAGTAGGATTTGTGCAGTTTGGTAACGCTGGAAGCAATCTTCGGGATTACCAAATAGTTCATCTAAAGCTGCTGTCTGACACTGTTCAATTTATCCAAATTAGATTTACTTTATTTCAATTTTGTTTTATCAAATTAATAATACTTTTATATTCAAATAAGTGGAAATTAAGTTTTGGAATCAATTAGTCTATTCTGCTTTACAATAAAACAAACTTACCATTTGGATGGCGTGGTTGTAAATAATTTTGTCCGCCGTGATGTCGGTGGTTCCGATTTTGTTTAGTAAACCGGAACTGTTAAGTTGTTTGCATTCTATGAGAGTGGCCCGGAATTTAGCATTCAGGCTCGAAACAACTTAAAAAAAAGAAAATATTGAAGGTAAGTACTTTTTAATTTGCTTTACAAATTAAATTACTTTGTGACCAATTGAACGTCAAATTTGAAATGACTTTGTAAAAAATTGACGCAAAATTTTAAATTACTGTGTGAAAACTTGACATTGGAAGCCAAAACTTATATGACTTTTTGGGAAACCTACGTTGGGCGGCAAAATTTAAATAATTTTCTGAAAACCCCAAATTTGGGCACTAAAATTTAGAAAAACCGGCGCAAACGGTAAAGTTTAAATGACTTAGAGAATAACCTTGCCTAAGTTTAAATAATTTACGTTGAGCACCAAGATTTACCAATTTTTGGTTCAATTTACCAAGATTTGGTGAAAAACCCAAGTAAGAAAAATAAAATAGGAGAATTAAGAGATTGATGAAGAAAACAAAAAGGCTAATAAATGCGCATCAAAAGAAACAATTCAGGCAATGGAGTTTGGATTATACCCTGATTATTATAACTTTAGTTGCACGTCATAACGAAGGTGATTGTATTGCCAACCGAACTTACTGGACAATAACAATACATAGATACGGAAATTTAAATTATGCGCCTTAAAATATGTTGGCAATAGTGCCCAATGTTGTTGTCTGTTCCTACTTGTGATCCTATTTTATGTTTCTGTGGTCATTATACGGTAACTTGTGGACAAACAACATTCCAACAACCAACAACCTGCCACGTAGCTGTCTGTTATGCAAAAACCGTCGAATACTAGCTCCAAACAACTTTATTCTATTTATAGTTTGATCTAAAAATGTGTCTGCAGTACTAAAGCTAAGTATTACCATTTACTAGCATGAGTAAGCTAATTCAACTGATAAAAAAACATTGAATTGTTAAGCCCCTACCTGAAAATCTACGCAAATAAACATTGTCTCCATCATTACTCAAAGTTTATCCACAAATGCCGAGTAAAACACATCATATCCCAAAACCCTTAACTTAGGGTCTCCTAAACACGCTTAAACTAAGCTTCCCTCACTCCCAATACCCCAAAAGTTTAATTAATACAGTAAAAACCACTCGGACGTTTCTGTAAATGCAATTCAAAATGTAAACAAACAAGGTTCTGACATTAGATGTCACATTTGAAAGTAAAATCATATTCTTCAATTTTGGTTCGTTTTTTATAACATTGACAACGCCGCCCATTTTCACCTTGATGACGTGCAACTAAAGTTATAATAATCAGGGTATAAGTAGTCTTCACAGCTCCATGGAGCCAAATTTAACAATTCTGACGTTAAACAATACTTTTATCTCAGCTTTCTATTAAAACTCGCACACCAATGATCTGATTACATTACTAAACTTGTCCTAATAGAAATAACTGAATTGGATATTTACATAAATAACTTACCATTCTTTACAGTAGTGCTAGGTCGTAACTGTCCGCTTTCTAGTTGTTTTTTGGCCAACGCTAAACCGCTACTGAGCAGCTGCAGCGCCCGCACCAACAAAACCATTTGCTCAGCACGCCTCTCTGTTTCCGTGGTTGGGGCTGACGCCTCATTCGACAAACCGCGATTCACTATGGCGTTGATGGGCGTGGCTCTCTGAGCAGCCAAATCAATTACGCAGGTACTCAAAGCCAAAACAAAGTTGATCTTTGCCAAAGTTTCGTTGTGTTCTTTCTGTAAACCAATACAATTTAGTACACTTTCTAGTGTGCGGAATGGTTAGTTGTTAACCTCTAATAAAGTTTCTTCAGGCAGTTCAGGAGCGAAAGCAATAGGCTTGGGCTCGCAATTACTCGCTGCTGTATCAGTGTTTTGGAAGAACTGGTGATAGTTCATCATCTCAGATATTTCCGGTAAAGTCACAGCCCTAGTACAGAACGGTATTATCGGTGATCTGCCCAAATTGTTGTTGTCGCTCAGTGTAGGACTACTCAAAATAGGTACGCGAGCTAAAGGTCCGCTCAGAACGGGCGGAGAAGTCCCCGAGCGACGCATTGGAGAATTAGTTCCGGGAGCGTTCTTGGCACTGGTCGGACTCACCGTCCACAAATTAGGTGGGGGCGGAGTCTCACAGAGCGAACTAGACGTCGATCTGCGCCTGCCACCACCTGGAGGCGTGCCTATCACAAATTGTACCTAAAAGTTGATCCAAATCAATAACGTAAACAGTTTACGTTAAAGTGGAAGCTTACTGAAGGAGGCGAGAGTGAGGCTAGGTCAATGTCAGTACTGCGTTGACGATCGGGCAGTCGTTTCATGGTTATTGGTTGTGAGCGAGGTATTGAAGAATTTGTGGCCTGTGACAAGTAATAAAAGAGTGCAATTAAATTACGGACTGTAGTTAGTGCGTAACTTTTTGTAATTTTTTCTAAATAAGTAACTCCTTGCCCTTAAAAACCACGTTGCCAAAGATCAGACTTGTCAATGTCAGGTCACACGTATAAGTTTTTGTTTATCGCATAAATATGTACGTAGGAAGTACGTTGTCAGGGTACTGAACAAGTATACGCTGAACGTACGTTTTTAAATCCTGATATTTGCAACTTTTGAGCATGGTTTGACAGTTTTTACGTTAGTGACAGTTGTCACGTGATTGTAGAACACTATTTAGCTAGACGTCACGTGATAATTGTCAAAATAACTGTCATAATTCTCAGAAACACGTTTTATATCAAATACTGCAAAAAAACGTTTTTAAATCCTGATTTTTGCAACTTTTGAGCATAGTTTGACAGTTTTGACGTTAGTGACAGTTGTCATGTGATTGTAGAACACTATTTAGCTAGACGTTACGTGATAATTGTCAAAATAACTGTAATAATTCTCAGAAACATGTTTTAAATCAAATACTACAAGAAAACGTTTTTAAATCCTAATTTTTGCAACTTTTGAGCATGGTTTGACGTTAGTGACAGTTGTCACGTGATTGTAGAACACTATTTAGCTAGACGTCACGTGATAATTGTCAAAAAAACTGTCATAATTCTCAGAAACACGTTTTATATCAAATACTGCAAAAAAACGTTTTTAAATCCTGATTTTTGCAACTTTTGAGCATGGTTTGACAGTTTTGATGTTATTGACAGTTGTCACGTGATTTAAGAATACTATTTAGCTAGACTATGAAGTGACAATTGTCAAAATAACCGTTAAATCTCAGAAAATCGTCTTGTTTCGAAAACTGTGTTTAAATGTAATTCCTGCAAATTCTAGTAGTTCATGGTGATCCGCAATACCATCAGTTTTTTGGTCGTGTTTTGACTTTAACGAAAGTCGATTCATTTGCATGTAGGTGTTAAATACTTGGTCATCATCATCAAAATTAAGACAACGTCCCTCAAGTAGTTTATCCCAATTATTAGGAACAAAATTGTCAATAGTAACTCGTTGCGGCTTTCTACTAATGCTACTAACTAACTAACTACTAAAACAATTCATTATTGATTAAGTAAAGATTCTTTGACGAATTCAACCGGACAGTGCTATTAGGATTAGTCCATAATTTGATAAGCCCAAAGTTGCTAACATCCAATTTACTCAAAAATTCATTGAATTGGAAAACCCCAGGACTCAAGTTTCTGTTAAAATCTAATGGAAAGTTTTAAGTTGTTAAAGGACGAATCCCAAAAATGTTGAGTTCTATAAATGTTACAATATTATATTAAGTTATAGTAGCATTCCCCATTCTCTTAATCAAAAATCTAAAAATAATTAAATCCCACAAGAATTCACTTACCTCAAGAGGAGAAGATGAAGGTTGCTGCTCATCCGAACTTTTCTTAGAATCGGCCTTCTGACTACGCATGCGTTCAAACGCCACCCTTTGAGTCGGCACTGGAATCGGCTCGGAAATTGGTAAGAAATTCGGTCTCGTAGGACTGCTTAGATCCGTCTGTGGCTGTTCAGTGGACTGAGTAGGAGTAGGCGAAGCCCGAACGGGCAACTTAAAACTAGATCACCAAAAATTAACGCTACCACTACTACACCACTCCTGCAACACAAACTGACTGTTCTTTATAAGAAACTACTTACGTGGCGGAGTGTTTCTCCTTGTCTTTATCCTTCTCCAAACTCATTTCGAAAGAAGGATTAGAGCCGGTAGATGGAATATGCGGGGGAACTATAACATAATCGTCCTCAGGACTAGAGCTGAGAGCCGTCCTTGCAGAACGCGGCGATTCTACAAGAAGGTATTAGTAGAAGCCAAAGGTTTATGGATTAGTTTAGATGTGACCGTTTAATGAAACCGCGGGTGAATGTTCTTAACAGTAAACCACGAAAGCAAACGATAAAACAAGTCCACATACAGTGTGTCCCAATCCCAAATTCTGTTTGTGTTGAAAAAATGTTTAGATTTTGAGATATCGCAACAGATCATTTTAAAATGGTAAAATTTGTTTTTTGCTTTCAAGTGCTTAGTGGTTCGCTTGACAGCAAAAATCAAACATGACCGTCACAAGAACAGTCAAAGATGCGAAGTTCTCTAGAAAAACAAACGAGAAAATAGTGTTTTTGTATTCCTGTGGTCGTTTCGAAAACAATGTTCTGATAATGCCACACTTTGACAGCTGGTAAACCAAACCAGCACATAAAGCAAAAATAGCAAATTCTCACAAAAAAAATTGATGACTAATTTGAACACTGACTTCACAACTAAACTGTCGGCCAATTGAAACGAACCGTTCGAACTTTTCGGTTAAATTTGAGTTTGGTTAAAAACAAAACTTATTTGAAACAAGTTTTCCTAGATTCTTCGGGGAAAATTAAATGGAAAATTTGAGACACATTTTATTGGGTGATTAGAAAACAGGAGAGCAACCCCCAGCAGTTTTTCCAAGGACCAATAAACATGCTTGTTAGCGACTCACATAAAACCTACCTGGTTGCGATCTGGGAGGTGTGGCCACCCTTATGGGGGTCGAAGGTTTCATTGGTACCTTAGCCAACGGCGAACTTCCGTAGATATGCAAAGGCAAATCTAAATTGCAAATCGCGTCTTTAAAATCGGAGGCTAAACCGATCAAACCTCCTATACCTCCTTGAGCGATTGCCGACGGAGGTTCTCTCTGCAAAAACTTGTGATTAAAAAATGTCTCGAAGTTCATGCGATCCTTAGCGTTGCGTTTGAGTAGCCCCATAAGTAGGTCGTGTAACTCCGGCGAGGTACTCGAAGGAAGACTGCATTCAAATTGACTTATTACAATTTGTCTAGAGTTAACAAGACTAAATTGTTATATTCTGCTAAGTTTAACGAAAACGAATTCACAGATTCCTCCATAATTAAAATCAAAATAAACTAGTTTCAGGCAAAAAACTAAATACATTTTACAATCAACACCCACCCATGTTTAGAACAAAAGATGACGATTTGACGTAAATGTCGTTAAGTTAGGTTAGGTGGGTTAGCATACAGAGTCCTCTACAAGTGTCTTAAACTTTCACATAACTGTTTTAAACTGCCAGAGGTCTTTAAGACCATTTTGAAAGTTCCATAGATCTCTAAATGCTATTGAAAATGTTTTAAAAAATGAAAGGGGCCTCTACAAGTATTCTAAACCTTCTAAGAATAAAATTGTTTAATTGTTGGTATATAAACATTGATTATGGTTAATCTAAATTATGGTACATCAGTGAAAGAAACCTTAAGTTATTATATTTTAGAGTTGTTGCAACCCTTAAAGGTTACTAACTGCTAAACTTGTATTATCATCGTCACCAACTAGCAGAATACCAACAATTGGGCTTAAAAAATACAATCACTTACTTTGGAGTTAGATTGATATTTTTCTCGTAGATGCTACGTAGTTCTTGAGGACTTCTAGCCTGAAACGGCGCTTTACCGGTCAGACACTGAAACACTATGGTGCCTAAACTCCACAGATCAGCTTTGGCGTCGTATTGTAGGGACATTATAACTTCAGGAGCCTAAATAACCACTTATAAAGTTAGTAAACCGTTGCCAAATTCTGGAAAAGTCATACTCACCATGTACATGGGACTTCCACATAAAGTGGCGGCCATTACACCGTCTTGGAGAAATCTGGCAAACCCAAAATCGGCTAAACAAATCAAAATTTGTATACTGAAATAAATACAATTTGCCTTAATATAAATACCTATTTTTAGTTTAATTTCCGACGGTTGAGGGTGGATTTTCGATCCAGTGTGCGAAAGCAAGATGTTTTGTGGTTTTAGATCTCTATGCACGATGCCCTTTGCGTGTAAGGCTTTCATAGCACCAGCTAAAGTATAATAACTTAGTATCTAAGTTCGTGCACGTAAAATAATTTCTTACCTAATTGATTCAAAAACAGCCTTATAGTGTCCTCACTTAAACTTCCTTTAGCTAAAATATGTAAACAAAAACGTATTAATACAATGTTTTTAGTAGTAGATGATTAATGGATTGGCCACCGTGTATATCCCATTTGTCCAGATTCCACTGACAAAATTATTAGTTAGAACTAGAATTATTAGAAACACTTCAAAATAACTATTGATCTGAATCATCATTGGGAGATGGAGGATTTTGAATGCAGCAAGCGTAGGACAAGAAAACCATCTCAGTTTTGAAAAAAATTTGAACGGTTTATTGTTTATTTGACAAATTTATTCAAGCAGCCTGGAAATCAAATATTTCCTGATGCTGGCTTAAAACATGGATCAACCAGTCAACTTTCAAAATTTCTGGGCAATTAGTACACTCAATGATTTCTACATGCTCTTCTGCCATTCTCGTCGCTGATAAACATTTTATTATTCTTTATGTATGTTGATTTAAATTAATCAATCTTCTTTTAAAATTTCTGGGCTATTAGCTAGCTCAATCATTTCAACATCACGCTCTTTCCACTTTTCTTTTCTGACGTTGATAGTATTAGTTGAATCTATTAGTCTTCTTTTAAAATTGCTGAGCTATTGGCCAGCTCAATCTCTCATAATTCTGCTTTTCTTTTGTGACTTGTGACAGTAGAACTTAATTATTCTTTTGATATACGTTGATCTTTTATATAAAGGCTTCAAGCTTCTTTGGTCTAACCTAACCTTAAACTTAATACGTCTCTAAAGTGTTACTTAAGCGTCTATCAAATTAGATACACTAATTATAGTGACATACAACATGTCAAACAATAAAGGAAATCAGTTAAATATATATTTTTGCGACAAAATGTATAAATTAAAACTGGTGAGGATATTTCCTGAAAAACAAACACATACTTTTGTCGTTGAGCGTATATCCTTTTTTATTAATAGGCGGATTAAGTGATAGGAGCCAGATGACTGTTGATAAATAATTGTAATGAACTAAATCAATACATTTTTTAATCGAATTTTTTTCTAATCAAAACTGAACCATTGTTGAGTTGAATGTTACCCTTATTGTTCTATTTTAGAATTTCTTCCTTCTTAAAATGATTATGTGGTATCACTCGTACAAAGATATATTACACTTACCATTTAAATAATCAGCCAGATCTCCGCCATTGCAATACTAAAATAAAAACAATTCTCTATTAGTTTTGTATATACTTTTAATGAACATAACGTGTTATAAATCTATCAATATTTAGTCACATCTTCATCAGTATAAGAGAATCAAAAATTATTGTTGTTGTATCATCATTCTATCTTTTCAAAAATAAATTTCTGAAATTTTTTTTCTCTATGTTCTATTAAGTTTATATGTGTTAATTGGTTGAGATGATTATCACCGAAGGTCTATTGAGAACACATCATCAATATATCTCCACCAAATGGTTGATTTATAATTGTAATGATTAATGTTATTTTCTTCAAAATGTTCTATAAAAATAGTACTGTAGGAGACAATGGAGAACCATTGCCATTCCATAATTTTGTTGGTAAAAATCATCTTCATATTGAAATAATGTTGTTTTTACACAAAATGTTCTAAAGTTCTATTATAGTGTTTACCTATGTGATTGTCTTTTAAGATTCAATAAAGACAAAAGAAAGGACTTCACAGAGTTGAAGGACGGTACTTAAAGTAAGTTATTCATCGAATTTCCGAGGGATCAATTTCCCAGGATTTAAAAAAAGATGCTGCCAAATTAGAAGAAATTAAGTATCATGTAAAGTCTAAGTAGTAAGTTTAAGCTGAATATTAAGTACTGGCTGAGGGTTAACATTTTTTGTACAAAAATAGGAAAATAAAGTAGTTCTGAGAATGACACTAGGAATGTGATTCCAATTCTAGGGACAAAAATTTGATATATTTTGGTAACAATATTTATAGCACTAATCGCACGCAAAACGCTCGGTGATTTTCGGAATTTCCTAAGTCTCTGATTACCAAAATATAGGAAATTTACCAGCGATCTAACTAATAGTAAATTGATCAATGTACAAATAAGTTGCACAAAAAATCAATATTAGAACGTTCAATTGAGTCATTTTGTGAAATGACAACTAGAATTATTTACCTAATTTTGACAAAAACAACTATACTCAAATACCAATATTACCTAAGTAAAATGAATTAAATATTTGGATTGCACGATTGTGACGACAATAACCTGAGGTAGTTATAAATAAATTAGATAAACACACGTACAGTGAAAAAATATTTAATTTGGATTTCCATCCGCTTATCATGCAGACATGATCGAAACATGTAACAAACTCGCAAGTAATGATGCACTGAGATCATGTTCCTGGCCACAAATGACGTTTTAATCAATCACAAGCAAATAAGGCGGTCAAAACTAACTGAAGCCTGCAATGGTGTTAAGGAAATGATAAATGATAATGCAAGGAAAGTCTGCTCAGGTATATAAGTCATGAATGCAGAAGTTTCCAATAGTAAATGAGTCAATTTTATGATACCGTTTCCGGTAGTACACATTTAAGTATTAAGGAAGGTTGATTAAGCACTTTCATTCGTATAGCGAGAATTGCCAAAAAAACCTTTCGTCACTTTTATGATCATCCGAGGGCGGTACCACATAACCACTTTATGACTGAAAAGTCTCCGAGATGTTAAATGCAGAATGCTTAATTAATGTTGCTTGACTTATACTACTTTACACCACAACAAAAAAAGGGTTTTAAAGAAAATAACGAAAGCTCATGTAGTAGACATTAGAAAGGACGGAAATAACCCTCAGGTGGTACCGCTCTCCGCAAAACAGAGATATTATTCAGGTATACTAGAAACAGCCATGTATATCTTATCTTATCTCACAACGTTTTCTGTCATAATAATTCTCTCGCCGATTATACGAGCCCATTACCTCCTTTTTAATTCGTTGGAAGTTGTCTTGCAGTGTCACGTGCAGCATTTTTTGCGCTTTTGGCACTTATCATCGCCAAACATATATTGTTTCCAGATAACTTCAGTCTAGGCTAGAGCTTCGGCCGTCTTGTCAAAACAGTATAGTCTCACGCATGTAGTATTCTATTTAGTCTTCTTTTTAGTTTTTATATTAGTGCAACATGACCATGTTAGGTTTGGGAGTGAATTTGAGGACCGGACTCTTACTGCTGACACTCACGTAAGTTTTTTTCCTTTAATTTTTCATTAATAGCCTTGTCAAGTGGCCAAATACAATATGTATGTTATCTACCATAAATACATTTACTGGCTCGTATTTGTTGAGTGTCAATATTTGAGGTTTAAAAAGCTTTACAACATTGCAAATGGTTTTTTTTTTTGACAACACAGTACAATAGTATGGCAACATGTTCTAAGATTAGTACCAGTTTAGTTATAGCATGTTTTATCAACATCTAGATAATGGATACGAACGAAATCAGTCAATAATTGCATTATAGGCTTAAATTAAAAATAAATCATGTTAACAAATTTGCTTTCAATTCAATAATTTTCTCAATGGCTTCTTTAAGTATTGGAGAGCGTACTTTAGTCGATAAGTTGATTCTTTATATATTTGCTAATCTACGTCGTCATGATTATCAATGATACAAACGAACCAGGCGCTAAAATAATATGATTGCTTATCGTTTAATTAACGAAGGTCGATTAGATCCGACATATTTTTTGAATTATGTAAGTACGCCCAAAAAGCTCTCACAATCAAAATTACTATTGAGTCATTATTTGCATTGACAAACATCATTACTTCTCTGAACTACCTTAACTGACTTAGCATAACAGCCACCTTAATCACAAAAAGACCCTCAAAATGTTCAGTCAGCATAAAATATTACCCAGCTAAAACCATTAAAGTCATAAACGTCTCTTGGGTTTGTTATCGTAAAATAATGAAATTTATAGTGTGTGTATGTGTAAACTATTTCAGAAGGTATTCGCAAACGTTTAAGGAATTCAATAACGAACAGATAATAAAAGATTAGCTATACTAGCTAAAATTGTATAACTATGACGTGGAGCTACTGTCAATTAAGTATATTCACATGGTCCAATTTAAAAGAAAAAATGTATCGTTAGTAATCGATTAAAGTTAATGAATCATGTTTTCTTTACAGATTGGCCAAGTGTCAAGATTACACGATACTGGAAGATGACGTAAGTAGTGCAAATTCAAACTGATAATATCAAATAAGTCCTTCCTGTTTTGTTCTAACTAATTTTTTTGCGTGTCATCTAGGACTTTGCATATTGGGATCGAATAGAAGAAGTGGACGTCCAGTCCCAACGATTGCTCGGAACACTATGCGACAACTACGATATGACCCTCAACAATCAGCTGATAGACTGTTCCTCTATTCGGCTATTGCCGAAAAACTCTTTTTGGGAATTAAACGAAGAAATTTTGGTTGATCACAAAATTGACAAGAGGCAGGTTGAGGAACCATTGGAAGCATCTGGAAATGGTAAAGTACTACCTTCTTATGGCAAATAAGTTGTAATCTGCTCTCTACTTGACAATGACTCACTGGTTAATTGATTAATTTTGAATACGTTTTTGATACGTTCATTTGCAATCCAAAATACTAGTGCAAAGTTGAAGTATACTATGACGAAGTTAAAAATTGATTGAACAATATAAATACTGTTCTTATCTGGCGCCAAATAATACATTTTAAGTAATTCCAAAAATAACAATAGAAATTATCAACTTAAAAAGTTTCAAATTTGGTGTAAAATCAACATACTGTCGTTGTTGTGCGCATACAGATATAAAACTTTTCAAAATTACCCATACGAAATTAACGGTAAAGAGAACAGTTGCAAACCAATACTCCAGTCAAAGATAGCAAAAAGCTTTAGAAGTGACACGTGTCAAGTGAGCAAGTAAATTACTCTTGAAAACTATCATCCTTCATTTTGAGAATTTGACCCTTTGTAGACTGACACATATCACTAACTTATGGAGTTTTATGCCATAATTTTCTGGATCATTGCTTTACAATTATTGTTACTTACTCTTACCGTTGATTTCCTATAGGTAATCTAGAAATTTCCGTACTTTTGTTAACTATCACTGATATACCAGATTTTTCTCAAGTTGCCCAAACTTACAATATTTTAATAGAATTGTATTGTATAATCGAATCTTCTAACATTCATGATATTATGCAACAAAGGTGGGTCTTCGAAAATCAGTATATATCCCAATTTAAGTAAAAAAACTTCAAAAGAGAAATCAATATTTACATTCCAGCGACTTTGCCACACTGACCATTTACTTTGCAATGTTACCAAGTTGAAAATTTCTTAAATTTAGCACTAAATATTTGTCGTGTTGTCAAATTGACCATTATCTTGATTTAGTATCCACTTTTTGTAATATTTGCAGTTTTTCAGGCACTTACCTGAATTATTTAGGGCAAGTTGTCTACATTGTTCTATGCATCAAAAGATTATAAATATTTACAGAATGATGTTTTAATTTCTCCTTTGAAATTTTTGTGTTTTGTTACACAACTGATAAATTTCGAAATGCTAAGTGTATTTTATGTTTTATTTAGATTATTTTTGTAGTCTTGCAATTTTTTGGAATTTGTGACAATAAGCGGGATGAAAAATTTAATAAAGATTTCCGGTAAATTGGATAATATTCCAAGTACATACCTATCATGAATGATTTGAAAAAAACTACAGAAGTTAGAACACAAAACCTAAACAAAGTTTCAATATGCTGTATCTTGGATATGTGTTTGCCAACCCTGCTGACTTTTTTTAATATTAATTTCTTTCTCTCATTTTTTTTGGTCAAAAAATCACAGCTTTTCTTTGTATAACATATTTAGGAACTCCCTGTATATATCGTAAAAACTCAATACAAGTTGTCACAGTTTGGTAGAAACTATATGGAGGCAGATTAAAACTGGAACAATATATGAAACTATAGCTAAAAAAGCTGATATTTCAGATAACATTCAATTGGCTCCTTTGGGAGATATAGGAGAACCGCTAAAAGAAGGAGATGGTAAATAGCTTTTTGTATATGTGGCAATAGTGTAAATAACAAATTAAATCCGCAGAGCCAACTTTGTACAATGCCGAATCGAAGGAACCTCAAAATGAGCCCGCAGAAGAAGTGGGAGTAAAAGAAAATGAAAGTGACGCTCCAGTGTCGGAGGGTGATGAAAACAAAGAACCCGAACCGCAACCTGACGTTCCAGCGCTACAAGAATCTGAACAAGAAGAACTGCCAGCACCGGAAAAACCGGCTGCAGAAGATCCACCAGCACCTGCAGAACCAACTGGGGAAGAGCCACCAGCGCCTGAAGAACCGGCTGTAGAAGAGCCACCAGCACCTGAAGAACCGGCTGCAGAAGAGCCACCAGCACCTGAAGAACCGGCTGCAGAAGAGCCACCAGCACCTGAAGAACCGGCTGCAGAAGAGCCACCAGCACCTGAGCAAACGGCTGCAGAAGAGCCACCAGCACCTGAACAAACGGCTGCAGAAGAGCCACCAGCACCTGCAGAACCAACTGGGGAAGAGCCACCAGCGCCTGAAGAACCGGCTGTAGAAGAGCCACCAGCACCTGAAGAAACGGCTGCAGAAGAGCCACCAGCACCTGAAGAACCGGCTGCAGAAGAGCCACCAGCACCTGAAGAACCGGCTGCAGAGGACCCACCAGCACCTGAACAAACGGCTGCAGAAGAGCCACCAGCACCTGAACAAACGGCTGCAGAAGAGCCACCAGCACCTGAAGAACCGGCTGCAGAAGAGCCACCAGCACCTGAAGAACAACCAACTGGAGCAGAACTACCAGCACCTGAAGAACCAACTGGGGAAGAGCCACCAGCACCTGAAGAACCGCTAGTAGAGGAACCGCCAGCACCTGTAGAAGAACCAACTGGAGATGAACTACCAGCACCTGAAGAACCGCCAACACCTGAAGAACCACCAACTGGAGAAGAACTACCAGCACCTGAAGAGCCGCTATCACCTGTAGGAGAACCAACTGGAGATGAACTACCAGCACCTGAAGAACCAGCAACACCTGAAGAGCATCCAACTGAAGAAGAACAACCAGCTGTAGATTCACAACCTGAAAATGTCGCAGAAGGAGAAGCGCTCCAATCTCCTGCTGATACTGAAAGCCAACTGCCAGAAGGTAAGTTGTCGATTTTAGAGTTTTGAATGTATAGTTTTAACTGTTCTAATCTGCGCAGATAACCCACAAGCAGCCCTTGATGAAACTGACAAAGCATCTGAACAAACAGAAAAACCCATATCAGCTTTTGGATTGGCTTCCTTAGACACGCAACAAAACAAAAAGGAGGAAACACCAAGATCTGAGACCACTATAGCACCTCCAGCTCAAGAATCTGCTAAAGGTATTAACTTAATTTAGTAGGTACAACAAAAATTCTAAGACTTCATTTTCACAGATGATAAGGAAAAAGAAGCAGAAAAGGTTGATGAAACTCAGTCCGGAGTTGCAGTTTTAAATAACGAGCCTTCACTTTCAAAGTCATCCAATGTTGAAGGCAGCGACACTGATAAGCTTCTGTCTTCATTACAAGCAAGCGAGGAAACTATCGGTAAAATCCTTATTATTCCTTGACTTTGGCATAATTGTAACACATTATCTGATTGTAGGTGCTAGCGAACAACCAAAGACTGGCGAAAGTGCTGTTTCCACCGCCGCCACCGGCAAAGACGCTACAGTTCTAATAGTATTGTTTGTGGTTGTACTCGTAATAGGAGCCGCAGCATTCACTCATCATTTCATCAAAAAACGCAAGGCAAACAATGATCACAATTCAATTAATGGTATAACCAAAGATTTGGAAAGTCCGAAGAATGGAGACGTGGAACAGGGCGTTGAAATGAAGCCACTACTTAACAGCAACAAACCGATTATCGTCAAGGAATTTTCAGACAAAAAGAGTGATGAAGCTTAAACGGTTTCATAAAATGGTATTGTGATAAAGTGTGCTTGAAACTTTTGTGTGTGATTGGGAAACTATGTGTCCCATTAATGAAAAACAGGTTATTAAACTAGCATTAAGACTGTATTATTATGAGGCAATATTCACAGCTGTGCAAATTTATGTTTAAAGAAATAAAGTTCACTTTTGGTTAACCAGTTTTGTTGTAAAATTGAAAAATAACATTAACTTACCTCCATGACCAAGAAGACATGGTTTGTGGTTTCTTTGCAGTCCAGCAGGGCCACGACGTGTTCATGATGAAGTTCAGTAAGTTCCTAAAATTTGGGGATTTTTTGCATAAAACAGCAACAAATAAAGTGCAATTACCTTAAGAATTTTTATTTCTTTTCCCAGTAGATTTTGAGATTTGTTCAAGCTCTTTTTTGCAATAGATTTGATGGCAACTGGAAAGTGATCCTAAACATACAAAAAATGTAATAATTATAAAATAATTCACATTGCAATGTCAATTTCAAAAATGCTAAAATATCATTTTACCTTGTGATAGTTGTCTTGTGATTTGTAATTTGGTGTTAATTTCCGTTAATAAGCTTATCAATCGATTTCATTCTGTTGTCAAAGCTTATTACAAGTTAAGCCTACCGGTAACTAAACTGTTTACTGTTTGGCGACTAATTGGATTTGTGAGCTTTACCACACAATTTTAAGATTAACTGTCATATGAATAAACATTACTTGTTTGATCATCCCAGAGACCATTTCGGTAATAATAATTGAAATGTCTAATCTTCCAACAATGAAGATAAATTAACGAAGTATACAGCACTGCGCAATTTTGGTGATGCAATGATGTCACTTTTAGGGAATTTTCTAAAGAAACTGGTTATAGAATTGAATGAAATCAAAAATCATCCTGAATGTCAAGCCTTACCACTGGATTTGGTGGGATTAAAACAATAGTTATTTGCACTACAAGGTAGTAAAGTGTAGTATCTTTCTTGACCAATTAAAAATAGTGCACATATTTATGCGCATGTAAACTTAATACTACTTGTGAATGAATTATCTTGAATGGTAGAATAAATTGAATTTTGAGTTTTAGTTCAATTTTTTTTATAGTTGGTTTACACTTCTTAGTCTATCAGTCAGAAGCTAACATGAGAGAAATATTTCCTATAATTCATCTCATTCCTACCTTAAGTTACTCATTATTTGCTACAGACAATTTGGATTATTTTTCTATAAAAGAAACTTGGAAAAAATTGAAGATTATTTCTATATTATTATGAATGGATATTTTGGCAGCAAGACTTGCCAGTTTGCTGCTGTAAGAAACCAAAAACAGTAATAATGGGTATTATGAACTGAGAGCAAGAAATTGAAGCATATAATAACCTAATAGAAATAAAGTATAATTCAAAGGGGAAAGAAAACTAGAATTAAAACCTGTACTAAAAACAAAGGCATAAAAATGTAATCATCAAGGCATAGCATACAGATTATTTCACCCTTCAATCAGTCTATCATTATTCTTGATTCCAATACAGTGTTGTCAGGCCTGGGAAAAATTTCCTACCTCTGGGGAATTCTAATGACATTTGAATATTTGGGGAAACATTTAATTTTTTTTTTGAAACGGGTAAATACTAATAGGACACTCCATTTAACTTATTCATTAAAGCAATAACTGTCAAATACCACTCCATAAAGCTATAAAACCTGCTTAAAACCACTGTTACAGTTAATACCTACAGTTTGTTGTAAATCATGTTAACAAGCATTTAGTTAGTTCCATGAGGAGAAATTGGACAGTTGTGATGTGTATCCGTATATTTTGTTTTTGAGAATATTTCCTATTTTGAGCATCTATCAAAAACTTGGAAATTGTTAAAATCTTCTTCATAAAGCTATAAAATGACAACTTTCTTAAAACTAGTATGATCAGTTAAAATTCACATTAAATGTTTTCAGAGCTCCACAAGCAGTATTTTTGACAGATGTAATGTGAAGGTGTTTTCTTTGGAGTTAGTTTCATTATGTTAAAATGCTGCAAATTGTCAAATATCACTCTATAAAGCAATACCTACAGTTTTAAGTTCAGTTCAGTTCATTTTAAGTAAATTTTATAGGTTCATGCTCGGGTTCATGAGTTGAATTTTTTCCAACTTTTGTTGGAACAAAAGTTGACAAAGTTCAACTTTTAAGAATTATTATATCACTTAAGGGTTAGCAATACTGTTCCTATATTTTTTATAAACATATTGGAATCCAATCCTACTGAGCAACCAGTGAGTCTGAAATCAACAACCCAATTGTAAACTAATGTTTGGAAACTAGGAAAAACCTTGCAAAAAACTCTCTACACACTTTTTATGAAGAATATTCCTCAGAATATGTTTTGATTAATACATAGCCACCAAGATAGCAAGACTTATTTTGTATTTTCTCTCAGTTTATTTGACAAAAAAAATTAAACCAAAAACCCTGGCAAAACTTATTGTAAAATGTATAATTAATAGTTTGAATATATGGTTGGTGTAATAGTAAAAATAAATACATGTTTGTAGGAGCATTTTTGCGATGAGTATGTTTAGCAGACATTTGGCAATAAATAAAACTCCTGTTTTGTCTTGCTTACCTAAATGATAAGAATTATCTGTGAGTGTGCGTCATTTCTTGATTTAGACATGACTAGTTAAAGTAAAACCATTCACAATATGTAGGTCAAATTTACAAAAACAAAATAAAGACAGTGCTTTAATAGTCTAGACATAGACATGAGTTATTTTCAGTTATATATAGCTCTTTTTTACAAAGTACCAAAGAACCCAGCAAAAAAGATAATAGGTTGAAATAATCCAACAATGTAATTCATTAAAAAATTACTTCATCCTAAATAAGATGACACTGTAGTCTATTCTGTAATTAGCATAACATGCTAGAGGAAGACCTGGTTAAATGCCAAACTTTAGCTAATATAGAACAACACATAACAAAGCTCACCTTTTTGTTGCGTCCTTTAAACACAACAGCAAAAGCTCCATGACCCAGAATGTCCTTTGGGGCGTATTCGTACTCGCCCACTGAATCCATTTCTGGTGGTTTACTGTACCAGCAGGATTTGAATAAAACAAACTTCTTGGGTATGTTTCTTGATTCAGATCCCTTTCCAAAACGTACTTGAGACAGTCAAACAGAAGCACAAGCTAAACTAATCTATTTAGTCGGGAAATTGCGGGAATTCCTTTGTATGCTTTAAAATCAACGTGTTTGTAGGTTTTTCAGGTAGTGAGCTAAAAATACATTGTCTAAACACTGAATGAATTTTGACTTTTGAAATTGCAGAATTACGCACTAAAATTTCACATTTTGAGTTCTGTTCATTACCGTTTTAGGTAACGCGTAAACACGTGTGTTTTCACTTAAATTACGTACATTTTAGGAAGAAATTAAAGAATAAACATAAAAAACTGTAAATTTTGTGGCAGACATGTTGGTATTGATTATTGATTATTTTTCTTAACCAGCTGATTGTCAATTTCAGTTTTTACACTGTCGACTGTCTCTTAAACGTCAATTCCATTCATTTCTTCACAAAAGTAGTTTTGTTTTGTTGTTATATTATTATGTTAAATAGGAATTAGTTTCAGGTTTAAGCACAAACGGTCATGCAAAAAGAGATTTTAAGTATATTAACAGAGATTTAAAGACAAATTTTACCAGAACAGAGACAATTTGTCAACACCCACGTGACCTTATATCAGGCGCAACGCGCTATGTCATATGACCTGACTTACACTCTATTCAGTCCCGCTGTCAAATGTCAAGTTGTTGCCGTGTTTGTTTATATTAATTATTAATTGTCTATTCAAATTTAGTTCTCAAAAGGTAAATAGAAATTTATTTCTGGTATTCTTAATACTATTGTGGTAAGTTAAAGTTCTAAACGTTATTATAACGATGATATTGCCTAAAAAGAGCTTTATTTTATCTGCAATTTTGTTAGGGTATGTGTACTTTTTGAAATTGGAATAAGGTTTTAAAAATCATACATCTTCCTACCTTTCAGTTATTAGGAATAGTTTTATTTCAGATTAGCCCGTAGAAACACAATTTTAACCAAAGCATCAATGTCCGGTGAGATATGCCAGAAATCTCAAACATCCCAAACAATGAGCCAGTATTCGGCTGTGTATGTTACCACTCCAAATGAGGAGGTAGCCAAGAAACTTGCACATGGAATAGTAAACAATTTGATTTTCTGTAACTAACTGAAACTAATTTACTGTAATTAGGTGTCTGAAAAACTAGCAGCTTGTGCCAATATTGTCCCTAAAATAGTGTCAGTCTATGAGTGGGAGAACAAGATCAATGAAGACTCAGAATCTTTGATGATGATCAAAACTCGAACCTCCAGGGTTGAGGAATTAACTGCTTATGTTAAAGCCAACCATCCTTACAAGGTTTGTGAGGTTATTGCTGTGCCAATTACTAATGGAAATGAGGCATACTTGAGGTGGATTGATGAGGTTGTTCCTGAAAAAAGAAAAGTTTAAAGATCATATTTCAGTAAGGTCTTAAAAGTGCTTGTACTGATTTTTTTATGTTGATTATTGTAAGCTGCTAGCTTTAAAGTTAATGTTAGATTTTGGTACTTTTTGTATTTAATGCTCAGCTTTTTTTTTACTTATTTGCATTGAAAAATGTGTGAAGAAACATTGACTTCAAAGAATCCTGTGAATATAAGTTTGGTTTGGTTATTTCTGTTGGATATGATTGTGTATACCCGGTTCACCATAATATCATTAAAGTAGTTACATGCATTTAAAAAGATCGTCCTGAAGAAGGTTTCTTTGTGAAAATTTCGAAACCTGTAGTACGTTATTAAAAATTAAACCGGGCTCCCAGGTGACTACAATAAATTGTTGGAATGTGACATTGTTGTCAGGTTTGGGAAAAATTTTCCATCTCTGGGGAATTCTAATTACATTTGGATATTTGGCGCAATCTATTTTTTTTTTTTAAATCTGAGTAAATAGACAGTCGTGACGTGTATTTGTCTATTTTAATCATATTTCAATCTGGCATAAACTTGAAAACTGTTAAATACCACTCCATGAAGCTATAAAACTACAACTTAAGTTAAGTGTGGTTCAGACTGTAGAATACAGTGACAGACTGTGTGAAAAAAGTCACAGTCTGGACCATGCTGCACTTGATTTTTAGCAGTGACGTGCGTCTATTGTGGATCTATTTCGATCTGTCACAATGGTGGTAACTGTCAAATACAACTTCATAAAGCTATTAAAGTATAAAACATTGCTCCAAAGCAATACAATCAGTACACATCATATTTAATGCTTGTTTATCGGTTTATTAATACAATTTTGACAGTTCTACATACAAATGTCTATTTCGGAGCGAATTTAATTTGTTATAAATGTGTCAATTGGCAAAATCGGATCCATAGAGTTGTTAAACTAAAACAATCTCTTGAGAGGGCGTTTAACTAGTAATGATAGCAGTTTGAGTAGGCACTTAGAGTGACTTTGCTTTGTAGTGCATGCTATTGAACAACACACAGTCTAAACTTAAATTAAGCTTATACTTTCAAATTGACTGATGGTGCATACGGCTGTTAAAGGATTTGTAAAGGGTAAAAAAGGGAATAAAAACAAAACATCAAAAACGCAAAAGAAACCTGGGAAATTTTAGTGAAATCTGACAAGTTTGTCGCTGTAATCAAGTGAAAATTTCATTGTAGTTTCAATGGATATAGTCATTGTTATTACCAAAGAAATAGAGATTTAAATTTTATATAGTGAACTCGAAATTCATGTAGAATATGTAGTTAAAAAATAAATAAACTATGAATCTGTTTTTTTGAGATATCTTGTTCAAAAAAGCTGATATTGGACAATGATGAAACGATGACAAGTTTCTGAGGAATATTCTGTGCAAGTATTAAAATTAAAGTAAATCAAAGAGTATTTTGAATTAATGACATTTATCATTCATTATTGCTGATAACATTAATGATTTTTTGGAAAAGTTATGTTTTATAGGTAAATTTTAATTTAAAAAAATAAAATGTGAAGAAAGAATGACAGTTTAGTGCTCTTCTACGTGACTTACATAAAAACTTATTCCTATTAATAAGAAATAATAATGTTCCAAACGATCTTATCAATTTAAAGATAAATCCAGAATTTTAGGTTTTTATCGTAACTGATTTTGAAATTACGATTTTAAAACCATCTTCCGAAAGATTTTGTCTATTAAAGGAGAGTAGGAATTATACTAGGTAGTTGGAACTGCTGAAAGATACAAGTTATAGGATAAAACATTCACTTCTTATACATTATACTTTTTTTAAATTCACATATTGACAGTGATTTTTGTTGTAAATCAGTTGCTTTTACTGATTTAATGAAGCAATGACAACTCTGAAATGTCAAAATCCTTTTAGATATCGTTTTTTTTGTCGTTCTTCTACTAATATTACTCTTACTTAATACAGTATCTGTGAAATTGTTTATTGTTGTGTTTTTACAAACAAAATGTCCTTAATTTTTGTGGATTTTCACTATTGCTGGTCATTTTTCATTTGTTTTTAGGTTATTCTCTTCATGTTTCGTTAGCAAGTTTTTGGAACATTTTTTCCGTTTATTACAACTTTTTCAAATATTATTGTAAAATTCCTTGTTTTTCTTTTTACGGATTTACCACACGAATTAAAAGCTTTCAACGATGCCAAAATAACTGAATCAAGAGTTTTGGTAACGTTGATTTGAATAATTTTCAAGTTTTTTTTTTCTCGGTTTGGAGTGAGTTTAAAATTCCATTGCCTAAATTGTTGTAAAGTCGTACTTTTCATTTCATTTTTAGAATCTACATGAAATTTTAAGCAGTATTTTTTATATCAACTATTCAGCTATGCTGTTAGGTTAGATATGTATTGATAGACGTTTAGAGACGAAAGTTTATTTTGTTAAATTTCATGTTTTGATTGTGGTAAAAATGAAGCAATTTATTCACGACTGACAAATAAGAAGTGTAAAAGAATATTCTCCGTTAATTACTGAGAATTTCCCAAAGAATTGACAAAGAATAGAGTACATTTGTAAAAGAAAATTCTCGATAATTTACCGTTTTCTGTAAATTCTTCATGAAGAACATTACCTTGGGCCGTTCATAGTTATATTGGCAAATGCTTTCTGTTTGAGATATAGAGTGTCACAAATTTTTAAGTTTAGTTGATAAAGTTTGCAAATCAGAACTTTTACTGAAGGTTTTGGAGATTTTTTCACCAAATTTTAGCCGCCAAAAAAATTGTTCTGTGTTTTTCTAGTTAAGTTTCTATTGATTTATTCTATGCTATTGCAGTTCTAGCCGTAACAACACGTTAGAACAAGTGTATGGAAAGATAAGAAAACTCCGGACACTTCAATTTAACGCCCAATCTCCTGGGAAGACCTGAGGAATGTCCGATTGGCCGCCATATTTTTAAGAGGATTAAACGAGAACAATACAGGGCTGTCACAGTGACATTTCTCTTTTAACCAAGTACACGACCCAACAAAAGACCGAACGATCAGACAATGTGGTATGGCTAAAAAGCACACAATAGCTGCCCACAACTCGGATTCTTACACGACGGGAACGAAGATTACAAGCACCAAACATTTATGTTTTGTACTTTTTCCTTTTTTTATACATTCCTGTAAAGTGTCAATGTATGGCGTTGCAGAAAAGTTGAAAATGAGTAGCGCAAACTTGACTAGTTAAGAGGCAATTTTGCGAAGGGTTTAATTTGTGTGGGTGTTGGTGCAGATTGACGAATATTGATGGTCCGGAATGACATCAAAGGGTACCGTAAAAAATTTCCCATCAACAGTATTCAACTGTTGTTAATGCAGGAATGCTTTTTCCCAGCCAATCAGGCTGTAAGGCGTGATTCTACCAAGCACTGCCTACTGAGTACCAGGGTACTGTACCTTATTGTACAGTTGCGTGCGGAATAATTTCTGCAAAAGGCCTTAGTGTGATAATGCTTTGTTTCTTGTATTTAATTTGTTATTTAACTAAGTAGTCAAAATAGCTATTTATATTCTCTCTAACACCTTTGGTACTTAAATAGCTATAATTTTCAAAATACTATAAAACTAAGACCTTCTTTATCCACGACCGGTATATTATGAAGGTTTAATACGTCTGTTTGGCGTGGACTAAAGGCCTAGGCCTGGTCAGCAGTTTTCTAATCCACTTGATTTGGAGTTTCTGAAGAACTGGAGAGGCCAACAACTTTATGGTTTTTTTTAGGTAATACTTGTATTTTTTCAGCAATTGCCATTTTGCTGCACAATGAATCTTCAATATAACTTTCCGCCACTACGTACTCGACTTCCAACCTCCGTGGCGCGAGAGTGGTAATATCGCCTCCAACATTGACCATCAATGTTGCCGAAGAGCGCTTCATTCCATGTCCGGTAAAACTTTCTGGATCAAGGAGTTCAAACGACGCCACTTTTGAAATAGTTTTCGAAATTGTGTTGACGCCTATAGGTTGTGTAGTACATTTTCCATATACATATCGCAAGAAGAATCTCCCATCAGCAGTTTGAGGTTGAAAATTTATGTAATTTCGACATATTTCTACAGCATTGACTGAAAAGGCTTCTTCAATAATCATGAAGCTTCTTGAAATGCTTGTTTTCGTAATCGGAATGAGCACATGGAAGTAACTGCCTTTGTCTTGGACTTGGCTGATATCCAAATAGGTTAATTCGTTGCATCGACAAGCACCTGCAACTCCCATGATCGTTGCAACCTGTAGAAGGTTCAAAATAAAACATTTTATATAAAAATTCAAATATTAACATCGTAAACTTCCTACCTTAACTTGTAAATATTCCTGATCCGGTGCTTTTCTCAAAAACTCTTCAATTTGCTCTCTCTTCAGTATCTTTGCCCTCTTCGGTTTGTAGGTAATTTCTTCATGCGGATTTTAAATATGAAGTAAGTTTACCATACTTTGAAGTATCAATACTTCTATGTACTTTTAACATCGAATATTTTGTCCTCATTGAAGAAGAAGCAAACGTTTCTTCACTTTAAATGTATTGTATGTATTTTTTTGATCTTCCCAGATTTTTCTGAAGTAAATTTGCAAATAAACTCGGTATCTGATGATGATATTAAACGTAAATGCAATCAACAATCATTCAAATTTAGCTTTGCAGTATTCTTGTACGTTTTATGGAACGTCATCTCATCTCAAATGCGGTCAGTGCCTTATGTCCATTTGCACAAGCTGCTTTTAGGGATCTCCTTGGGATAAAAAAATAGAATTTCACATTGTAAACGATAAGGGCAGATATAATTTGTTATCCTCTTTGTTTAATTATTGAACAATTAAACGCATGAAAGTTTCTCACTTTCTCGTAAATTGACTCAGACCTGTAACCGTAAATTAAAAACCTTCACCAAGAAAGAATAATTCCTAATTATTTCTTGGTTAAGGCGTTTAATTAACTTTACTAATTGTTTCCTGCCAACAACTCTGCATGCGGGACATTCTTTATTATGGGTGTTAAATTATTGCATAAAATGGCCTACAATTAAGACTTTGACACTAAACATAAAACAAAGAATTTAACATTTTTATAGTTTATGGATGTACGTATAGTCTGTTCCAATAGCTCACTAAGGCCTTAATTTTCAACTGTCAAACTTCAAAATCAAACAAAGTAAAAATATGCGCTATTGAGTGACTCTAGGAAGTGGCCCATCCAACTTCATTTAGGAAACTTCCCCGATACATCAGATTCAGTTTAAATCCTTTTAGAACTACAAGTTGGTCAATGAGAGATCAAATAATAATACATCATAGTGTAACGAGTTTTTTCCACTACTAACATGATAAACATCATCATTAATAAACGATTAGTAACTTGAGAAATTAGTTTTCTCTACCTTATTGATCATTGTTGACCTTAGGTCAAAATAGAGTCTAATCTCTAGTGCTACAGAAACAGATAAATTAGGTTGTCTCTTCATGTTGTTGTTATCCTAAATTTTCAATAAAAGAACCATCAAAAATATGGTTGATAGTGGAAAAAACGCTATAGGTATATCCATGGTTCAGACAGTTTTTATTAACCGTATGTCAAGTTTAAATTCCGAGGAGTGAAGCGACCAATTCTGTCTAAATCTTGGTTAATAATATACTATTATTAAAGCTGTTTCCATTTTTGGTAGTGTGTGTCCATCATAGATCGATTTGTGGTATGGACAGTACACTACAAAGTGTGAAAGTTAGTTTAATAGATAAACCATAACTTCTATATTGTGTCTAGTTGGCAACTGCACCATATTTAAAAAACCAATACAATATTTAAATGACAAGAAGGCGTGAGAAACTTAAAGTTTATAATTGTTCCTTCTTCCTTCTAATCAAATTGATATGGTTGCTGAGTAATTTTTTGATTGACAAGCAATTTCATTCCCCTACATCATTGCTATAAATTGCCCAGTGAATTCCCAGGTTCTAATTTCAGAGTATCCTAGTTGTTACACAGTATTTATACCAGTTGCAATCTAATTTGTAAATGTAATATATCAGTAGGTAATAGTATATTACGTAACTAGTGCTGTAAGAAGCATTTTACGCACAATATGAAAAAGTTACGAAGTTAAGTAAGTACTGTGCGTAAAGAGGACAACTATGCGTAATTAGCTATTTACACTGAGGTCGTAGGTAAATTAGGTATAAATATAAAATGTAATTTAACAGCTCTAACAGTTTATGGACTGCCAGTTACTCTATCGTTGAGCCACTCTGTATAGGGCTTGTTTCTTGGGTTAATTGAATAAATGAAGCTCCGCTATTGGTTTATGTGTCGCCCATTCAAGAGGGCCAACGGTAGGCAGTTTACAGTAGCGGATTGGCTACTGGGCTTAGACTCCTGGGCATTGGTTAGTCAATCGCGTGCGCTCTACTTCAGGAGCTTCCAATTCAATGGCGCTATAACGTAAAAACGGTTCATAAACAAGGTGTTACATTAAAATGCTGACCCAATTTCAGGAGCGCTAGAGAATCAAAAAACATTTTATATTTTACCTATCCATTAACGAGGTAGAGGTGTGCATAACGCTTTACGCACTTCCTTATTGGGTCTGTTTATTTAATTATTATCATGTTTTGCTGCCTACTGATTTTATTTATTTACTTTTTATGCTCTCAAGCCCAACGTAACAATGATATAATTCTGTCGAAGAATTTCGCCTTTTGGCGGAAAGTCACCTAGCAATCATTTGAGCAGGAATAACCCTTTCTTCAACATATTCCTCTGCACTTTTTTAATTTTTTTGTTTCCCTGCTCTAACAACAAAAGTAGACGATATACGCAGCAGACAGTGACTATAATCCCCTTTGTCTATTAAGCGACGGACAGCGGAAGTCACCATATTGGTGAACCACTTTGAGATGCGCATTTGTTAAACGCGCAGTTGAATGAATGTGGTTGAGCAGTCGACGTAACTCACCACTGATATCTGAACTCTGACAATACCAACTGGAAATTTATACGGCCGCCATATGCAACCACCACATTTGTCTCCTATTCTTTTTGTTCCTTCTTGCTTCTAGTCCCTTTTGCTCTTTCCTGTTTTTTATTTCCTTATTTTTATTCATTGCATCAAAGAAATGACGAAATGCTCTACGACTCTATCCCAATAGAGGCCGAACTCAAAAATAATGTTATTTAAGGTTTTACTCTCTTTATTTACGTTGGACGTTTTCCTGCTTATTAATGCAAACTTTAAATAAAATTGAGAATACGCATGCTCAAATAACAAACTATCCAAAGAGCTCTCAAAAGATTTTAAGACAGTCTAAAAGCTTCCATATGCTTCTAGAGCAGTTTAACAGCTTCCAAAAGTTTCTAGAACCGTCTACAAGGTTTCAAATAAAAGTAGTCCAGAACCTTCTGTTGCTGTTGCTGTTTAAACTGTTCAAACACTTTCCAAATGCTCCTGAAGTAGTCTAAAAGCGTTTTAAAACACTACAGAAACTCCAACCCAGCAAGCTGTCTAGAAGCTTCCAAATGCTTTTAGAACACTCTAAAGGCTTAGAAATGATCTTCAACTAGTCTAGAAGCTCTCAAAAAATTTCAAGGCAGTCTAAAAGCTTCCGTACGCTTCTAAAGCAGTTTATAAGCTTCCATAAGTTTGTAAAAAGCAATCCAAAAACTTAAATGCTTTTTAAACTCTCTACAAACCTTCCAAATGCCGCAAGTAGTCTAAAAATATTTCAAAATACTACAGAAACTCCAAAATGCCTCTAAAGCAGTCGAAAGCCTTCCAAAAGCTTTTAGAATAGTCTAGAAGCTTGCAAAACATTTCAAGACAGTCTAAAAGTTTCCGTATGCTTTTAGAGCAGTTAGCAGTTTAAAAGCTTCCAAAAATTTCTAGAACCATCTACAAGGTTTCAAATGCAAAAGCAGTCCAGAACTTTCAATGCTCCTAAAGCAGTCTAAAAAGATTTCAAAATACTACAGAAACCCTAAAATGCTTCTAAAACAGTCGAAAGCCTTTCAAAACAATCTAGAAGCTTACAAAAGCTTTTAGAACAGTCTTTTTGCACGATTTTAGTGCTTTTTAATCCAGACTCTAAACATAACTGTATTAGGACAAAAGTAACCTTAAAAAACTACAAAGTACATGAGTAGCATTTTTGGGAAAACCATAATTTGACCAACTGTCAAATTACGTCATTGTGACGTCAAAAACGCTCTGCTCGCTCCATGGAGCTTGAAAACGAATGCGGCCATGGTTTACAACGATAAGGTCCCAATTGCAGGTTGACTTTTGTATTTGTAGGGTTATCTTCACGAGAGTATTGCTGTACTGTTTCAATGACGTTTGATAGAGAAGGAAAACGACAAAACTCGGTGTGGCTGTGCGCAAATACAACGTTGCCAAGAGCATCAAAAAGTTATCAAAATTATTCTATAATTTAAAAACAGACAGCTTAATGTCTCATCCTTGTATATCTTCAAAAATTCGTGCATTATTTTTTTGGTTGTCCTTAAAGTAAAATAAAGAAGTATATCATAGGAGACACACATTTTTATAAAATTTCATTTTTGCTATTTTAAATTTGTAATAATATAGAATAAAAGAAGGTGTCTTAAAGGGTTCAATCTGAACTATTATGTAACCATAAAATCGTTGTTGTTCTTTGGTTCATTAAGAGGATAGATATAGTTCAGATACTACATAATTCGTCACATTGTCAGTACCTTATGCAATACTAATATCATATTATTTTGTGGCTTTTTTCACCTCAAAACACTTAATTTCTGTAATGAAATTGAAAAATAATTAAAATCAGTAAATCAAAGTAAATATGGGATAATTTCTGACCTCTTTCAGTCTGTGTAAGAATTAAGCAATTTCATTCGCTTTGGCCGACAAATTTCATAGTTGCATTTACTGTGAATGGGTTAAATCCAATTAGTTTTTATGCATCGTAAAAGAATCCGCTAATTTGTTTCTGGTCAGGAAGTTTGCTTCACCAGGGTCGTAGACTATATGGTACCCAACTTTTTATAATCGTCCCAAAGGTTGGGAAGGATTTACACCGGAGGTTTAGGATTGTCGGATTTCTGTTACACCGCTCATAATAAAAATAACATTTTTTAAAGGTATTCTAGAGATGGGTAAGACAGGTCGCTGGTAAAAAAGTGACGCCACTGACCGGCATTATTACACCGGCAAACGGAATTTGACAATATTTGACGCTTATTCAGAAACAACCACTCAGTGTGAAAGAGAGATTATTTGCCAGGATATTTCTGTTTGTCTATAGGTGCCGCCAAGATATATTACACCGGATATTTCGGACAAATATTGGAAATTACCATTACCATTTACCGGTTGTTTGAAAACGCCGCCTTTTACCTTCAGGGCTTTTACAACTTGCTGAGTACTCATTTTTTCTTAAATTGATCGTTATCAACGTTATTTTTATGAATGGTTATTGTTAGATCCTGTGAAAAATCACAAATTTGTGTCAATGAGAACTTTAATTATATGTCTACCATAGCGTGCTTGAAAGTTTATTTTTCTACACTAAAAAGAATTGATTAATAGGAAAAAATTGAATAACGTAGTAAAAGTCCTAAAATTGATTTTAGTTATATGTGACATCACGATGATAACCTAACCTAACCTAACCTATCATCCTGTCAAATAACGTCATCGTGACATCACAGTTATGCTCGTTCCATGCAGTGTCTGAAGGTGGATTCATAGTTCTGTTTCTGTAAAACATACAAACGTAAAACATAAAAACGTAAAATTAAAACATGAAATTGTGATGCTCTCATTCACAGTTTGAAACGTAAACAAAAACATAAGAAATTAACCATTTTTATTTCTTATGCTAATGTTCTTAATGGTTCTTACGTTTTTACGAATCGGATATCGTATGTCTGTTACTGTTTTAATAACTTTGTTGTAACTAAATGGAACAATTTATTAAAAGATGCTAAAGTCAACCTTGTATATTTGAAAAACTGCGCTTCGTCCTTAGATTTTATTGGCATGTTTTATAAAAACCTAATTTGGATCTTTTTTTTATTAATTTTGCTGATTTTACATTTTAAATAAAAATCCTAATGCCACTAAAAATGCAAACAAAGATATCACCAAATAAACCACTCAACCTATTTTTTTTCTGACAATATTGGCTGGCAAAAGTTACAAGTCATTGCGTCATAGTGATGGGTAAATTACTAGTAAAGAAAATATTTAAATTTACCAGTAAATTACTGGTAAATTGCAAATACTACGTTTCTGGCAGTTCAAATTTTGACACCGCTTTTCTTCCTGACTCTACCAAATTTTGTTGTGTTTTTTTCAGGACATTGGATAGGAAATTTAATGAGGATTCCAAAAATGTGCTTAAAATAGTAATTTTCGCACTCCTCAAGTCTTCAAGTAGGTTTTTGTCCCTGACTGTGCTTCCAAACTGTGTTTCTGGCAGTTTATATTTGGACACCATATTTCTCCCTGATTTTACCTGATTTTGTAGTGGTTATTTATGTCATTAGATAGGAAATTTAATTAGGATTCCAAAAATGTGCTTAAAACATGATTCAGTCACTCCAAGTGAGTTTCAGAGGCGGTTTTGTCCCTGACTATCTCAAAATTGTGTTCAAATTTTAGATAAATGATTTCTAAATTTGTTGCACCAAACTAGTTTTTGCTAAATAACTCATAAACGGTAAAAGTTACAAACAAATTGCAAAAGACCAAAAATGTTCCTAATTAAATCCTTAATTCAACACCGTAAATTTGCAGAACCGTTTTTGTTTCCAGTATACAGGATGTACATGAAAAGTATGGTGATTGACTGTTTTTGGTCACCCTGCACGCAATTTTTCAGATATACTTTTCAAGAGAGGAGCTCAAGGCGGTTAATTTCATCCAAAAATAACCGAGTTACAAGGTGCTTAAATTTCAAACCACACTCAGCTTATTTGAAAATTTGTTGCATCAACCCAGTTTTTCCTAAATAACTGGAAAACGGTGAAAGATACAAAAAATTTGCAAAAGAGCAAAAATATTCGTAAAGAACTGCTAAACTAATTTCTGGAAGTTTCAAGCAAATTTCAATTAGACCCATAAATTTACTGGTAAAATTGGTAAATTTTCCTGTCACACTTAATTTTACTTTACCTTACGCCCATCACTAAAAATGACGGATTACATTTTACGGAAAAACTATGAATTGGATGGCTTATTTTTATGTTTCTCGTTTCATGTAATTATGTTTTACGGAAACAGAACTATGAATCCACCTTAAATCTAAACAAGTTTACTGTTTTTTGTAAACAAAATATAATTTTCAGCATGTTTTTACTATAGGATCAATGTCCTATGATTTTTACGCTTCATGCTCAGGTTATTAATCTGACTATATGGGAAAGTGTACAGGTTGAAGTATGGGGTATTTTTGCGAAGGCGTTATAAAAATTCCCATCGGCCGCCATTTGCAGGGCCGCGGCTACTATCCCACGGCGGCGGGGCAAAAGAAAAAGCCTAAAATCACGTAAACGTTCAATTGCCCACCGTGCACCAATCAAAGCAATCAAAAAAACAAAAGAATATTACCGGACCAGCACGAAGACCACTTATCAAACGGGGCGCAGTATTGCATTTGTTCAGTGGCGCACCGGCCTTAAATCAGAAATTATTACCTTCATTCCACTCAAAACTAATTAGTAAAGAGCTAAGATGGTTTAGATAAGTTGGCAACAACGTAATGTCAAAGCTTTGTCAGCCACTGACATTTGACGTTCGTTAATTAGACGTGTCACATTTTTGAAGTTTAGGAATATAATAAAGGTTACTTATTACGTCATACTTTGGTTTTTCTTATAACTACCGTTAGTCAATTTTACATCATTTGCCTTCCCAAGACTCTCGCTACCAAAAGTCTCTAAATAACGTTACATTTCTAAAATTTTTAGTTGTCATTTTGACACTTTTAGCTTTGTGTTTTGATTCTATATAGCAGTTTTAGACGTATTTTGGCATCAGTGTTTACTAGAGTGTTTACAATTTCTGACTCATTTTAACTCATTCTGATAAAACAAGATGGCCTACAGCTTAAAACTTAGGTTAATACTTTTGCCAAAATTCACCTTTAACTTGAGTATCACTTGACTGTTGACTGACCATCATTTGTTATTCAAATAATAGTCAAAGTGACTAAGTCTTTCCATTTTTCAAATAGCATTTTCAAACTTTCCGAAAATTTTCAATTTTTTAGTAACGGAAAATATAAAATGTCCGATATTGTAAAAAGTTCAGATTTTAGTCACGGACCTTATCAAAATTGCATTTTTTGTCACGTGATTTTTGTCCAATAATGTCGTTTTAATACATCAACATGACATTTTGAATCTAAAAATTTCAGTAACCGGAATTTGTTATTAGGATTTTGTAGTTAGGTGACTCATCACGTGACTTCCTTTCCAACTGGCATTCATATTAACACTTTCAGCTTTACACTCTAGTTGTAAAAATTCCAGCTTTGAGAACGGATATTAAAATAAAATTATTTTTTCAGTCACGTGACTTGTTTCTTTTCAATTTTAACTTGTTTTGTCAGTTTTACTTGACAGTTTCTACGAGTCATGTAATTGGTTAATTTAGTTTGCCTTCCTCGATCACGTGATTTTCTTCTCCCCCATTTCAGTTGTGCTTTTGACACTTTTAGTTCGATAATGTAAAATCTTTCGATACAGTTTTTAATAACGGACTTTATTAAGATTCAATTTTTTTTTCGTCACGTGACATAATTTTTTTAATTTGTAGTTGTCATTTTGATACTCAGTTTTTAAAGAGTGGAAACTGACCCGCATTTGTAACCAAAACAAACAAAAAATAGCAAGTTAGAAGGTTATTTTTCATTTTTTTTACCAATCTTTCAGTATTCTATGGACGTACATTTATATTATTTTTACGCCTATAGAACACACGGTATATGACACGGTTTACAATATAAGTTTTGAGACACCCTGTATACTTTGCATCAAAACTTTTTGATTTTCAAAATAATGAAAATGTCCAAGAAGTACCAAATATAAGTAGGAACATTTAATATTATTATTTAAATTGGAATCCAATGAACTCGTGTTAGTGAATCCATTTTATACAGGTTACGAAGTTCAAAACGTTTAGAAAATTATAGCACTCTTTTTGCACTCAAGTGTAATAATACATACATATTAAAATATGAAAAGTTTCGTGAAATCTCCAGAATTATAAATAACCAATATTCTCACACTTCTGTCATGAGTAATCTATCCTGGGGGTGATTTCAAGTCACATCACCATGTACTTAAATGTAAAAGAAAGTAAAAGGTGAAAATAAAAAAGAATCATCGGTAATTAAAAAAACATTAGCTAATAGCCGGTTGCTTCTGGAGATAATATGCGCGCCACTGGCCCACAGTGCATGGGAGTCCCCCCGGGGCAGCCGAGGAGTAGGTGGAAGGCCTGGGAAGAGCCCGGGGGCCCAGTAGCGGCGAAGCCCCTGCTCCCCTGATGACGGGGGCCGCGGTTGCAAACGGATTGTTCGCCGTTTAATAACGTTAATGCCGATGAACGGGTATATTCCAATAATGCTTGTCCTTTCATGTTTTTTTCAGTATGAATAATAATAATTTCTTTTATTTAGCACAAACACCCTGTATATGGCGAAAGTTACAGCAAAACAGGATGACACAATAATTCAATATAAAGTTAACTTTCTAGTAGTTTGTTACATCAAATTTTATTTTGATTTTTGTCATAGTTAAAGTCGTTTTTCAAATTCAAATTTTGACAGTTACCCACAACAAACCACAGTATATGCCAAAATGTAAATCAGTTAATCTACACTCATTTGCTTTATTTATAGTAGTAGGTATATCTTGCAGTTTTATAGATCTGTGGAATGGATTTTGACAGCTGCCACATTAACAACATAGCCACCCGTCAAAATCTTGTATGTTACTGTTTCTATATTTTGTAGTTCTATCGCTTTGTTTTGCTAGTTGCCAATATTGTCATGTCTGACACATGTAGACTTAACATAAACAATGTTCCAACAGAGAGTCAAACGTTGTTACGGTTCAATTTCTTCCTTAGGGACTTATCTTGTTGTTTTCATAATTTTACAGTTTCTTCTATTTGTTTACTATTGAAGTTTGAGGTTAGACCATTTCATTCTAAATTTTCATTAGTTTTGTTTTCCAAGTCAGTTCATAGAGGCGACTTATTCCTTCCTTCCTGAATACCCTATATCTAACTAGGGAAATATAGCTTCTGCTCCCTTTATGGGGCAAGTTGCCAGGGGTTTTCTTTCTGCCTGAGGTCTGACTCTAGGCCATCCCCAGACTTGGTGCCTCGGTATACAAATCAATTCGTTGTCTTGTGTGGTTTCTGAGCTTTGTTTCCTCCTTGATATGGGGGTACGGTGATGAGCGTTAGAAAGACAACACAACTACTGGATGAGAGCAAAATGGGTCCACTAGCCTTATCTACAAACAATATAGGAAAGGCATTTAAGATCAGTTGTCTACAATCATATCATCTTAATACCTTGGGATAGGGAAGTCCTACCCTTGTTTAAGATAAACTAAAGGTATCTATGGCTTCTTTTGGGACAGCCAGGGTCTTTATTTATTCAGATCTTTGCTTTCTAAGGGTTCTTGGTTAAGGCAAAACGCCAGGGTTACGTGACGAAGCCAGTAGGGTCTGACATCTGTTGTTTTTGACATCAAATGTTTCTTTTGGATGTTGGCTATTAATATGGCGATTCGAATTTTATTACCATCTTGTCTAAACCATTGGATATATGACAGGCCAAACCACTTTCTTAGATTTTGCATCCAAGAGTTTCTTCTTCTGTCCGGACCCCTTCTACCGTCCACATTGCCCTGAAGGATAAGCCGCTGAAGGCGATATTTGTCGTGTCTTATCAGATGGCCAAAGTATTCGAGTTTCCTTTTCTGTATCATAAATGTGACTTTTTGTTGTTTGCCGGTTCTTCTGAGTATATCTTCGTTTGTGACGTGATTCTTCCAGGATATTCGGAGAACACGCAGATTTCAAAGACCAAGATTTTTTTGTTGATTTGTCATGATTTATGCTTCTACTCCGTATAGCAAGAGTGTGAATATGTGGCATTTCAAAAATGTGATTTTCAGTGGTAGAGATGGCTCTTCCTGTAAATATGTTTTTCGTTCTAACAAAAGTTGATCTTGCCTTCCCAATCCTTGATTTCATTTCTATAGTCATGTCCCATTGACTGTAAACTATCGTTCCTAAATATGTATATTTTTCAACGTGCTCTATAGGTGTTTGATTTAGTGTAAGTCTAATATTTAGTTTTAGTCCGAATTCCTCGGATATTTGTTCATGTTGTATTTGTGCTTGATGAAAAAATACCAATGATCGTGACACAGTATATGTATTTCCTGCAAAAAATAAATCAAATATATGTTTTTCATGTTTTTTTTCCATTTGTTATAAACGTTCTTAATACAAATTTCGTACCGACTTAAACTGAATTTTCTTCAGTGAAGTTGAAAAAAAACTATTCGATAAGCACGGTCACATAAACGTCAAACAAAATCAGCATCTATCCATTAATTTCCACATTATGCGCCGTTAAAATACGCTGATGCCGCATCGGCAGTACCGGAAAGCGGCAGTACTGTTGTCATCGGCGGGCGATCGGGTGGGGCCCGAGCGCGCCGTGGGAAATGCACGGTAGTACCGAAACGGCTGAGACCGGGGCCCCCTGCGCGCCCCCTGATCTGGATCCGCGACGACACGGTCGCGGCTTCACGGGACGTCCCCCCGCGTCGCCCCGTCGCGATATATGGTACCGCAGGAATGCCATTCTTCTCCTCTTCTCGCTCTTTCCTATTCTCGCTTTCGTCGCTGTATACTCACTTTTCAAACCAACTTAATTTCTTTTTCATACATAGATATCCTAATATACACCCACTTTTAATTTTGATTTAGAACATTCATATCAGTAAAAGTCATTGAAATATAATGGGCCTATTTGGAATAGAAAGTATGAGAGCAAAAACATTTTTCGAATTTCAACTAAACTTCTGACGTTTTTACGAAATTACATTTTCTGATTAGATTTAGGTCCGGTATTTCCATCTTCTAATAAACTTCCCTATAAATGCGTTAGAAAAATAGAACTTACAAGATGTATGGGACGAATAAAGCAGTTTATTTGAAGAATTTCTATTTGATACATCAAGTAGCTAATATCGGGATAATAGGAACTAATAAATATGAAACATATGCGCCCAGAAAATGAAAAGCGGTTTGTGCGTCTTGCTCATTTGGTTTGGGTGTTTAAAGATCAACTGGTCAAAAGAATCACAACAACAATATGTATAAAGGTAAAGATTCAAAACACCAAGAATATAAGTACCTGTAGAGCAAAAACATTTTCAAAATTGTTTTAATAACGCGTGTGCCCTCCACGCGCCCTTATCACGGCTGTCATCCGCCTCCTCATGCTTCTGATGACATTATAAATTATGTCATGAGGCAGATTGTCCCAAATCTCAACCAGAGCAGCTGCTACTTGTTCGGGATTTTGAACTGCAGGAGTTATGGACCTTAATCGTCTACCTAACATGTCCCAGACATGTTCAATCGGATTAATGTCTGGAGAACATGCCGGCCACCATTGTTCTTATTCCGACGACATTCAAAAAATCGGAGACACAACGAGCCTTGTGAGGGCGGGCGTTGTCGTGCATTAGCAAAAAGTTTTCTCTGATATGGGGGGCGAATGGTACAACGTGCTCTTGCAGAACATCGCGAATGTATCCATCTGCATTTAAAGCTCCATTAACAACCACCAACTCTGTTCGTGCCCTTAAGCATATTCCACCCCAGACCATCACTCAGCCTCCACCATAAGAGACAGTGGGAGTCAAATTAAATTGTTCATCTTGTTCTCCTCGGCGGCGATATAACCTTTCCCTGCCGTCGATGGAATTAACACAAAATCGTCTCTCATCTTTGAACAACACATTGGCCCACTGATCATTTTCCCACTTTTTGTGCTCCCTAGCAAAGACTAGTCTGGCCACACGATGACGTCGCTGGAGTAATGGAGCTTTCTTGGTTCTATAGACCTTCAAAACAACTTCTCCTTCCACGTACTTCTTCCAGTTCGCTTCTCAGTTGCGGTATTGTTTTACGCCTATTCAATCATGTTTGCAAGACTCTGAATCTGTCATCTCTAGCCGTGGTTGACCGTTTTCTTCCTTGACCTCGTCTCCTCACATACTCTCCCGTTTGTCTCCAACGTCTTACATTACGATATATCGTAGATTTTGATTTTCCTAACATGTCAGCAACATCGCTGTAACTTTAACATCAGTAGAAGCCATATCATCCATGTTGGATTTTTAAGAATCAAAATGATGAATGTCTTGACTTTCGCTTGACAAGAACCAATGACGTATAGCAAATTTGATTAGAAAACCATGGCATACCTCTAAAACAGGTGTGGAAAAATAAGATCAATATCCACATTTTTTTCGAAACCCTGTATATTTTCTTTAATAATTGAGATATCAGAGGGAACAAAAAAGAAAAATGTTCAAAAATAACGGGCTAGAATTTGATGTTATAAACTGTTTTCAATTCTCAGTTGTTCTCTCCACAGGGTGTCTCAAAGAGCACAGAAAATTTCTTACTTCCTTTTCGTCCCTGTATATAACATAAAGACAAACGATTTAAAAATCGTAATAAGACAGATGTATTCATGAAGAATCAAGCTACAATTCATAAAAAAGTTGACCAAAATCGAGCCAAGGATTGAAGAAGAAATTGATGTTAAACTAAGTCTAAATTTTAACCTTTCTTGCTTCTTATTTCCATTTTATGGTCATGAAATACGTCCCTTCTGCTTTTAAAACATATTGCCTTTAAAAGGGCTTAATTAACAGCCACGAGAGGACAAATCAAACTCATCTGACAGTGACAAGACATTTTTTTGAATTTCAATCCGTCAAATAACAATTCAACAAATAAATTGGAATGAAATATGAAACTTATTCGACATTTAATCTTTGGAATACACTTTAGTGGTCAAATAGTTATTAGCTACTTTATAAGGCGATGGAAATACCGACCCTTAAATTGACTATTTCGCGGGAAGTATCACATTAGTAAGTTTTTACGAGTAGATCTACATCAATACAACCAATAGAAAACTAGAAATCGTAGAATTAAGATCAAGATAAAACGCTGTATCTCTCTTTCGTTACTTTTGTTGAATTTCAGTCCTACAAGCACCAAAAGTCTGGCTAATGCACGTTCTAGTATCCTCAGATCAACAGTTAGAATAATATAAAAATGTTGATGATTTGATTTTAATGATGAGTAGGTCACACCGTTGGACACCAAAGCTATCAATGACACATTTTAAAATAAGAAAAACATCCAAACATCCTGTATAGTGTGGTGGAAATGATTTATACCAACATAACAATGTCTTCTTTAGATTTCAGTTGAAATTTGCGATCTAAACGATTGGATAAATTGAGGCTGAACTGTATCCAACCCGAAAAGGCGACTCGTATATTTCAATTCAAGTTGTGTGAAGATTTACGGACGCAGTTTCGGCATTTTTGTGTCCCCATCTGGCCAGGCCTGAACGCGTGGGCGGACCGCGCTCATCCTCCGTCCGTGATTTACTTAAAAATCAATGAACATCCGCAGAACGTAATTCTTCTTTGCAATAAAGCGAGAACCAAACTGGCGCGTAGGCCCGCACAATGGACTTCTTCCTCGCCCAGTCTGCTCTTCCTCTGACATTTTTCTTTGTTTATTAGTTTGTCAGCTTAAACCTAGGAAACGCACACCTTCAGACTTTAGAATATATGTACTTTCACAAATTTTGATTAACTATAAAAGTAAGTTCTGCTTATTAATTTATTATTTTAGTTAACGCATTGTTAAAAATTGGTCTGTGCCTAATTGGAGTATATTTTTCTATTATTCTTCCTATCTTAGAAAATTCATCTTTTTTTTCATCTTTTTACACACCTTTCTTCATAAATTCTTGGTTTACTGTATTTTGTGGTTCTGTTGTCAGAAAGTGTATAATATAACTTAACGATTACAGATGTGACTTGTTTCAAACACTTGAAGAAATTCTGGGACCCACAAAACTTCTGATATCTTCCTTGAGCCAATAAGTGCAAAGTGGTTAAAAATCTGTAAACATTGAGAATTGTTCAATTGTTCTTAAATTTGGAAACGTTTCCAGAAGCACATTCCCGTAATAATCGGTATACAGCATTGACATACCACTCGGAATATTTCTTCAGTCAATGGATTTCGAGTATCTCTCAGAATCCTCCGCACTCGCAAGTTACGTCTGGAAAATATATGATAGAAAATAAGATCACACTTCTTCTAATAAAATACTAGATTCCTCATCGACGTTTAATTGAATTGAATTTTACAGGAAAATCCTTTGGGAATCAATTCTGTAACATAATCTTTAATGATATGATACACCTGGGACCATAGTAATTTGTTTTTTTTAGGAACAATTAAAAAGAAGTTTGGACTACTATACTTAAGAGAAAGAATAAGTTGAATAAAGCAGAGCAGAAGTTCCTTTTCATTTCTTTATATCGAAGTGAAGACCTCTTAGGAAGGTTATGTTACTTCATTTGTTTGACTTTTGTGGACAAAACTTGGACATTCCTGACAAGACTATTAAATTAACCTCAAAACATTACCAGAAAAAAAATATAGTGGGCAAGATTGACGTTGACATTAATTAATGTCAATTAAATAACATCATAGATATTGCAGACACAATATGGACAACCTGAAACATGTATTTGCAACAATTTTTGTTAATAATTATCATAAAAGTCTCGCTGAACCTGTCATTTCCCTATCGCAGTAATTAAGAGCCTTACAACATGGCATACAACGCGTAAATCAAGCATCAAACTGCCATAAAACGTTCACGAAACCGTCAATAGTTCTTACATGGTTGCAATAACAGTGTAATTCATTGCGGCCACACACGAAAGGCATAAAGGGCACTCCTACAACAGTACTAAGTCCTAAAATACGCAATTATTAATAAGCCTTCTCATTGTGTTGTTGTTTTTTTTTAGTCGGTTTGTGTAGCAGTTTGTCTACTTTTTGAAATGTCTGGTAATTAGCCAGTTCAATCATTTCTTCCGCTCTTCTTTAATTAGTTTGTTGTTTAAGATTTGTGTGAAATTAGCCCAAACAGACACCTACAAGTATCTGGGACACGAGATCAAAATATGTTGAGACAATCAGACACATGAAATACAAAGATGCATAGGTCTGACATGGGCAGCATTTGGCAAACTAAGCCATATTCTATAGGAAGTTCAATTCCCATTTGTCTCAATCGAAAAGTTTATGACCAATGCGTTTTGTCCGTGAAAATTTATGGAGCAGAGGCAGAGACGCATGGATGCGCGAATAAACTCAGAACCACACAACGAGCCATGGAACGTGCAAAGCTGGGCGTGAGACTCCAAGACAGATATAGAAGATCGGGAGTCCAAGACGTCATCAAAAGAATAGCAACGCTAAAGTGGAATTGGGCATGGACGGTGGACAAGACGAATCATGGAGTGGAGATCCAGAAACTATAATAGAAACTGAAGACGACCACCGACCAGTTAGACCGATGCGTGAGAACAGAAGCAGGAAACTGGCTACAAGCAGTCCAGAAAAGACTAAACTGGAACAACTGAGAGAGGCCTATGTCCAGCAGTGAACGCGATAGGCTGAATGATGATGATGATGAGCCAGCTCATTAATTTAAACACATTCCTCTACCCTTCTTTGATCAGTTCGTCATTTTTTGAGACCGTTTTATTTTGAAATTTCTGGGCAGTATTTCCACATTATTCCGCTCTTCTTTGATCAGTTCGTCTTCTTTTGCAATTTCTCAGCAATTAACCAGCTTAATCATTTCACCTGCTTTTTGCCGCTCTTCTATTGTCAGTTTCTCTTTTTTAAGAATTCTGGTCAATTAGCCAGCTCAATAATTTCAACACAATAAAGTAATTTTTCTATGCCTATCTAAGTAGAGCTTTGCAGAAAATGGCTTTTCATCGGTGTTAAAAATATGGGTTTTTAAAAAAAACTACGCGCAAAACATTTACCACTATATTTACATTTAAAAGATTTTTACATGAACGGTTAGACTAGATTTGTAAAACATTTGTCCCATTATAAACATTTAAAAGGCTCTTCAACGGTATTAGTCTTAATAAGGAAGAAACAAAAACTAACTTTCTTACTACGTACAAAATCTTAATCTTTAACTATGGTTAGGCGTAAAACATTTGTCACTATATTTACTTTTAAAAGCTTTTTAACATGAACGGTTAGACTAGACTTTTTGTAAAACATTTGTCACAATTTATACATTTACAAGGCTCTTCAACGGTATTAGTCAATAAGGAAGAAACAGAAACAAACTTACTTACTACGTACAATATTTTCACCTTAAACTATATCTAGACGTAAAGTATTTTTTGTAAATCAGTTCCTATGAAGGAATAATAATTGATTCTTCATTATCCAGAGTGTGGTTGGAAACCACATTTTTACATTCACAGTTATACGCTTATTGGGATGTTTTGCAAAGAAAATTTTAGTAGTAAGTACTTCAAAATTTGTAGCTATAATTAGAGATGATATTTGCCTTTTTAATACTTATGTAATATTATAACTTTATTATGATTCTGTATGCTCTTCTCTCAATCATAATATTTTAACAGACCACATTAAACTGACTAATTTATTTAAGTGGTTGCGCAATGTTATTTAACAATTGGAATAATCATGCGTTGGCACTAAAAGCGAATTGAAATAACTCTATTAAAGAGAATTTAAAACTCAGCAACAATGTCAATAAGCGGCGGTATTGGTTAACCGCAAGACAAAAGTCAATCAGGACCAAATCGTGAATAATAACCGGCCATGGGAAAAGTAAAGGAATCACGCTGCGTTTGGCGGATGTGAAACAATGACCGAGTTGATCTGTTTTCTTGGACGTGGATCGTTCTAGATCTTTATCGGTTCTCTGGGGGGCTATACCAATATTAATAGCAAAACTGATTTCTTCTTATATATCGTCAGAAGCTGCCCGAAACACTTTCATGTATTCTGCATGTGGATGGACGTTTCATTCACTAAAAAGTACCTGTAATAGGTCTAAACAAGGTACTCAGGTAGACAGTTTGGGTAGTTCGAGTAGGTTAACAATTCACACTTTTTTTTAACCCAAAAAGCCCCATTATCGGTTTTAGTGTCACACCTCACTAAAACCGTCACTGTCTGTTATCTAGTAACTGCGGAAATGATTAATATACAATATGTGTGTAGGTGACGGTTTACAGGTACTAAACCAATACTATTTAATACAACTAGAATTTCGAAACCATTATGTAGAGGATGGTCTTTAATAATTTATAACTCAACTATCAACATTTCAGTCATCGAGTTTGTTGTTTAAATAATAAAAATGAAGACCCAACAATCCCGAATTCCGCATCCAAGACATTACAGTGACACAAAGGACCGCCTACCAAGAAAAATTTATCTAGCAAACGTTTGTGTTGTTGATAGCAGCTTTACGAGTTACATGGAAAAAACTATTACGTGGGGTTTTAAAGAAAGGCATTTTAATTATCCTCATTTATTTGCTTGCGTTTGAGATACGCCGCTGTCACGCAATTATGGTCCCCCACGGTAATCTTCAAAATTTTTGTTTTTTGTTTTCCGATTTAGTGAAAAAGCAATCGCGAATTCCTCAAGGCAGCTCAGCCATATAAAACGGGCGGATTTAGTGGAAACTGCGGGTGAGACAGTGATGAAACTGTAATTGACCGTACGGACGCAATCTCCATTAAATCGGCATTAAACCAAGAAGAGCAGAACTAAGCGTTACCATAAAATGCGAGGAATTCTATATTAACCTGGAGGTGAACTAATTGCCAGCTTCTTCAGGTGCGGATCAGCCACTCAAGTGCCGATTATTGGTTGCTTAATAAAATTGCGCAAAGTTACAAGCGGAAAATTGCGATTAGAGCACTTCAAATGAAGGGGAATTCTAATTTTAGAATTTTATTGCTCAAAAATCTGATTTTTACTACTAAAAGATGTCAGTGCAAGAGCTTGAATACCATTTTTATAATATATAATAATATTAGTATAGTAAATAATACTGGGTGGCAAAATGAAGTCCAATAAATCTGCTTATCTAAAATTTGGGACATTCTGATATATTGTCCTTATACCTGCTGATGTGTAAAATGTTGATTGTTAAGCATTTTTTGTTCCTTTTCAATATAGGGATGCGTTGGTGGAAAATTCTTCGAAACTTATTTTTGGAGAAAATGCCAAAATTGTTTTAGAAATTTTAGAAGAATTTAACAGAATAATGAAGAAAAGGCTAATAAAAACACACCAAAAGCAACAATTTAAGCAATGAAATTTTGATTATTTGGATATTATAAAATGACAACTAGGTTAGATGTGTTTCTTGGAGGAACCACACTGTAGTCTTTACAGCTGTATGGAGCCAAATTTGAAATTTATGATGTTTTAAGGAACACTTTCTACTTTTCTTACGTTACGTGGCATTTACAGCTTAATTGTCGAAACCCGTTCACCAGTAACGTGAAACTATTGGCGTTTCAAGATAAGAGATACTTCCTCTGGTGATCAGTTTTGAAAACAGTTTCAGGCATCCCAGCTGTCATTTCTCTGTTTGTTTACGTTGATTTTGGTTAGCAATTTAGCACATGAAGTGACAGTGTGTCATATTATTTATAATGTTAGGTTAGGAACGTGTTGCCCGATTTTAGTTCAACTGGCGCTGCGATCTTAACTTGAAAGGCCAATAAAATGACTTAAGTTTAAAGGTCCATGAAGCCAAATTAGACAGTTGGGACGTTAAGGAATACTTTGCTTGCATCACTGACAGCTGTCATATTGCATTGTAAGTTGAGTTTACAGCTCCATGGCACCAAATTTGTCAGTTCTGACGTTTAGAAACACTTTGATACTCACTGTCAAATTTTGCGCAATAGAAAGAAGCAATTTGCAGTGTGATTTATTCAAGGGGAAGAACTATTTTGGATTGGTAATTTCGCGTCACCGCAGCTTGATTTTTGACAGCTGCCAGGTGACGCAAAAAAATATATCAAAGTGTCTGTTAATGTCACAACTGTCAAATCGAAACTTATTTAGCTATAAATACAACTTGCAATGCGATTTATCAAAGAAATACAACTAATCTGAATTTTAGCAGTTGACAGCTGTCTGGTGACGTGTCATTTAGCCTCAGAAATGTTAAATTTGCGGCTCTAACGAGGTGTAATTAAAAGGGACAACTGTCTAGCATTTGATAGTTTCATGTCACTGCTGAAAGAGTTTTAGTAGTTATAACAAGTGTCACCTGACTATAAACCACGCTGTAAAGTGTCATTAAGTGTTATAACTGTCAAACTTAACGTCTTGAAATATAATTTAACGTCACAACTGCTAAATTTAAATCCACAGAGCTACGAAAAACAATTTGCGACGGAAATCATTAAAAAGACGTGACTATTTGACATTTTACGGTACACAATGAGTTTTGACAGCTGTCAGGTGACTATAAGCCTGTCATTAAATGTCATAGCAAGTTCAGATCGTCAAAGCGGCCCGCGTTTTTCCAACCACACGAGTTAAACGCTTCTTGAGCTTTTCGATGTTGCCAAAATGACTGAATCAAGAGTTTTGGCTTTGGAAACGTGGGTTTGAATGTAATTTTCAAGGTTTTCCACGTGGAAAAGATGTTTTAGAGTCTGAAAAACGGAACTTTTCTCGCTTTGTGAAGGTTTGGCGTGAGTTTAACAAGCCGAGACCACTCGTCCAAAATTCCAATTGTCTGGATTGTTGCAAATCCAACAAAGACAACAGGTAACAAAGATATTTGATAGTACATGAATAACTAGGAAAAACAATGTGAATGTGAGCGAGAACATTTTTTAAATCATAGCTTTTTCACATAATCAATCATAGATTTTAAAAAACCCAAAAACTTTCAGTTTTGTGAGCCATTTTCTTCAAAACAGTTCCTGTTAAATAACATAAAATTTATTTGCAATAAAAATTCAAAATGTTGTTAATAATTGAAGCGGAAATTCAAAAATAATAAGTATATTAAGTAGGTATTAAGAACAATAAGATTAACACCAGCATAGCTTCTTGTCAATGTTAATCTATAGATTTGGTTTGCATAAAGCGAATTCTTATGCAGATAAGGACAAACCTATGCGATCCGTGGCACGTCGGAGTAGAGGGTAACGAACAAGCAGATACTCTGGCACGAAAAGGAGCATCAGCGCCACTGATCGGGCCAGAACCATTATGCGGCCTTGGAAAAGCATATGTCCAGGAAGAACTTAATAAAGCTGAAGAAGAACTGAGAGCAAAACACTGGCAAGGACTTCCAGGACTGAGGCAGGCCAAAGATCTCCTCGGCAATTTTAACCGAGCAAGATTAACGAAGACACTGATTAACCTCAGAAATTAGTCTCAAGCCATTAACGGGGTTTCTAACGGGTTATTGTCGACTCAGAGAACACCTAAAGAAGCTAGGCCTAGAAGAGGACAGTACCTGCAGGTTCTGCGGAGAAGAACCAGAAACACCTCACCACATCTTGCTGGAGTGTTATGCTGTACGCCACAAAAGACTAAAACACACTGGGATTATACCAGCTGGCTGTGGAAGAAATACCTCGAACAGATCCACTCAAGATCCTGAAATTCCTAAAGGAACTAAATCTTGAGGGGCTGCTATGAACAAGGAAACTTTAAAGATAGCAGAAGAAGATGGGGTACAATAGATCTAATCAGGTCGCAGTACATCTGTCACCATTCACACCTACCATTACCATTACCATTATCTATGCGCTCTTTTTGCTATCCCTCGTTCATGACGTTTGTCGCTATCCTGTGTCACGTTCGAATTAGATAATATATAGAATTAGATATTTTTTTTGGTAAATAAACTACGGCAAACGTCAACAAAGAGTCTGCAGTTTGTCAAGTAAGTTACCAATTGAATCACATTTGAATATTGTCAAAAAATAACTAATAATAATTGGATGGACACAAAGCATAAGCATAACACAATCACAGCATAAGCACAACTTCTTGTTAATGTTATTTTATAGATTTCTTTCTCAATACAAAATAAGAGAAATTCGGTACAGTATAAAACTGAAATACTTTTACTTTTTAATCAAAGTCTATTTTTGGTTTCCAGTGCAATAGTGTTTAAAAAACAAAAAACATTCTAACCCTTAAAATAAAATTCAACAAAATCAAGAACGTTTTTTAGAACTGAATTTAGTTAATTTCACTTTTGACACTGAAGTTCCACATTATCCAAAACTGTGTCTGCAGACGACACGTGGTCTAGTCCGCAGTATTGGAAGAAGAAGAAGATTGCACTTCTGTTGATTTTTTCTGTGCCTTTCTTTGTTGCATTTCTTCAATAATGTTCTCAGGAAACGCACTGTCGCGGTGTTCCACTGTGTTGATTGTAGATCCTACAACAATGTAATATTTAAACAATGAGATGGTTGAAGTGGAGTGGAGAAGGTGTTGAAGGAAAATTAAATTAGATCTTCATAAATCAAAAATCACAGGTCAACAAATGGTCTCCGGTCTGTGAAGTAAATTAATCAATAAATTATCAGTGGAATGACATTTGAATATAGTCAACAAAAACGGATTCTTCTATACCATAAAAATAACTCATTTTGATTGGTTAGACACACAAGTTTATAGCATAAGCACAACACAAAAGTTGATACTTGGCCAAATCTTATGTTATGTTGTGCATCTATAAATTGATTTGTGTTTTAAGTTTCTATGACATGCTTGTGTTATGTTATGTAATATATAAATCCAGCTTTACTGAACGATAACAAAGTTTCGTTATATAAATTATTCCGAATACTTACTAAACATGATTAACATAGCACTAGCAAATGTTATCATCATCAGTTATGAACAGCTCAAATTAACTTTAGCAACCCTGATACGTCTTATTTCTGCTTTTCCATAATATTCCAATGAACTTCCAGGTTGATTATCCTGTATAACCAGAAAGTGTTCAGTTTTAAATTGTTACGCATTACAAAAAGAAGCTTATAATTTGCCAAACACACCATTATAGTCGTCAAAAGTTTAGATTTATTATATTAGAATCAAAACTGATTTGATTTTCTGATTGAGACAGCACTTATTGATTTTCATTCAAAGAAGTATTAAATGTTTTTGAAAACTCGCTTTACTGGTTGAAGATACACTTGTTTGATATCTTTTTAACAATTTCATGTACGAATAGTTGAGAAAGGAATAATTTAAAAATATTTAAACTTTAAAATGTAAAACTTATATAATTTGATAGAAATCCCAATACAGACAGTAAAATCGAAAAACAGTAAACACCAGTAGCAGCCACACCAGCGGCTGCGCTCTCTTTCTATCCATCCGACCCCGTCTTCCTCTAATTAGCGCAAACATCACCACACCAATGGTGGCACCGGAAAACCAGTGGTAAAACGACTCATTTTAAAAACTTAATCAATAGCCGGTACCACATTCCCGGCCGCTCTTTCGGTACCACTCGCGTTAGTACCAAAATCGCTTGCCGTCCAAACGGCTCCCAGTCTTTACCGGGCCGTTCGAAACTCGCCCTTAAATCCCCTCCGCTTTCGGACCAATCGAGCGGTAGGCAGTACCGAACAGTACCCCTCGAGGGGCGCGAGGGGGCGCAGTGGTACCGTGTTGTAGCGACTTCTTAAGTGAACCATTGAACTACCATTTGTGGATAGGCACAGAAGCTTTTTAGAGCTAAGATCAGTAGTTTTGTAGCTCTCGCTGATACAAGTATTGTCGTTTTTGAGATACACAGTTGGTGCGTTTTCGGATTTTGTGTCGAGTTTTTGTTGCATTGGTAAGTGTTTTATTTTATATTGTTCAAATTATACAAGTGTGCAAGTTAAAAAGCCTAGAACATTGAAAGTTGTTTTAGGAAATTGTTTAATTTAAGAATGGTTGTGCCATCTACCAATCGATCGTATAGTAAAAAAATTAAAATTTGTATTACACTAGGCAGCTAATAGTCCGTATAAAATGTGGTTTATTAATAACTTTGTCTTATAGTTTTTATTAAACTGTAGGCATTATTAAGGTGGTTAGAACGCAGCTAGTAAATTGTTGTGGATATTTAAAACCCACTTAAAATAAGTTTTTACTATATGGCAAACTTTCAGACGTAAAGTAAAAGCGAAAGAGTTTTAATACTCTAAAGAGTTAAATTATTGTCATAAAAACTGCTTTTTCTTTAAAGTATTGATCATGCACCAAAAAAGTGTTGAATTTATACATTTTCCTCTATTGTCTCCTAAATAAGGATATTTTCTCTCACAAACTCACTCTAAACAAATTTTATATGAAACTCAATAGTAAACTTGTAAATATAGTAACTAATTTGGCTTTTATACAGTGACTTCATGATAGAATAAAACACTGAACTTTTATTGAAGTAACTCATCTTTGAATATTGAAAATCTAAAAATTGATTGGAGAAATTGCTGGACAGCAGACTTGCATAATAACTGATAAATTAATAATAGAATAGTAGTGTTCGTATATTATGTACCAGCAATTTTGATATAATTTCTGTATGTTTTTAACTGCTCACCCTGTATTAAACATTGTGCAAAACAGATATTTAACAAGAAGTTATTGGTTGGTAATGAATTACATTAAAATTTTACATTTATTCACTTTAAATAAAATTACCATATTTTAATGTTTTGGGTGATTGATAAATTTTTACTCCATTAACTTTACCTGTTTTTTGACTTTACTAAAAAAAAACAAAATTTGTAGATACTTTTTTAATATCAAAGTTTTTTTATTCAGTATTTTTGGGTTTTTTGAAAAATGTCTGTATCGCCATTCAACTGTTGATATTCCAGCATCCTTAATTTATATACAATCAAATAGAAAAATAGAATTTCTGCTTTGCAATGGTTTTTTTCACTCTCTAAAACATAAAAAGCTAAAAAGGCAAGTTTATATCCATTTTGTAGTATTTCTAATGATCTTGATTTGGTGGATGACATAAGTTGGAATTCAAATAAGATAGCTACAGGTATAACAAAAAATAAATAACATAGTTTTCTTTAAATTTTAGTTTCAGAACTCCTACGTACTTTACTAAAATAAAAAAAAAATAAATCCAAATATTGAATAAAAGTAATCAGATTTAAAAAAAAAAACATAGATAGTCCGCTATTCACTTTGTATAGTGGACTATCTAGAAATAAAATTGACTTTAATATGCTTTTTACTCACTCTGTGGTGTACTCTAGTGTAATCATAAAAATCAGATACAAACGTGCAAATTCAAATTTTGACAATATGCAGACACGGTTTGTCTTGACACTGTATGGAGAGCAGGGCAAATGTGACTCACAATGACTTAGCTTGATAAAATCATAATTTTTGATAGCAATATGGTATATTTGTGTAAATCACAGCACTGTTGGTAGTTTGTAATTGGTCTTTTTTTGACCAATCAAAAACCAACCAATCAAAGACCAATGAAAAACTGTATATGTAAACTCAACTTCGGCATTTTGTGATTTTCAAATGCAGAATGTATTTAATAATTTATTTAGTAGGTAACTTTTTTGCTCTCTTGCAATATTCGTGTATTGGCTTTTTGTATGACTAAGTGAACTTGATCAACACCTAAAAAGATGGAAAAATCAGACATACAATTTTTCTTAATCTTAAGGTGTGTCTACAGTTCTCCATTACTTCTACACGTGATTGTGCTTTTGTACAAGTAGTCTAAATGGACTAACTTACCAGCTCAGTCAAATGAGTTCATAACTCGGAAAGATTGACTCGTGATTCGTCTACATTGCTCGAATATCCCGAAAGTACCACAAACATTATAGCAAAAATAGTAGTTTGGACATACTAGAGCACACAGCTTTACAAGAATCACTACATTTTGTTTGTTTGTCATATTTTGGACATTCTGACACTGCAATAGCTCATAATTCTAGAACAGAACGTTTTGTTATGTAAATCTTTATTTTATTAAGTACGCGTAAATGAAAAAATCTTGTAAACCTAACCTGTCATAACGTAACTTAATCCACTGTGGATTATATTTGTAATTTCCATTCACATTGACTATACAGGGTGTTAAAAATTCGATGCATTAGCATTGCTATCTCAGAAACTATAGTTGATAGAGCTTTAATTAAATGGAGGCAAAGTTGTTGCTAAATAATTTAGAAAAAAAAAATTTCAAAATGTAAAAATGTAAAAACTATTTTATTTTTTTACCACTTTATTGTTGATTGTTTTGGAAAATCAATGGCACCTTCTGGAAGCACTCTATCAACTATAATTTCTGAGATAGCAATGCTAATGCCTCGAATTTGTAACACCCTGTACATGACTTGAATATCAAAAAAACTAATTGTTAGTGTCTGGAAATAAACTACTAAACTAACTAAACTAGGATAAAAAATGATAATTTATTAAATTTGTAAATACACACAGCTGCCATAACTAACAATAAGGAATCTACTTGTCAAATGTCAAATTGTCATCTACAATTAGAGCCGCATTCGTTTTCACGCTCCATGGAACGAGCAGAGCGTTTTTGACGTCGCAATGACGTAATTTGACAGTTGATGATGTCAAATTATGGTTTTGCCAAATTACGTCATCGTACCGTCAAAAACGCTCTCTCTGCTCGCTCCATGGAGCTTCATGTTATGGTTGTTTTCGGTTATTCCTTGCTAGACCAAGCAAACCTAAATTTGACAATTGTCACGTGACACTCCATTGAGTACGATTAGCATAGTCACGTGTTAACTGCCTGATTAGCGTCTGTTTGGTGTAAAGAGGAATAACCTAACTTAGTATATGTATACACACAAGGATAATCTCTTTTCACCCTAAAGGTAGAACCATTTGAACAAGTTCCCCGCCTCAAAAAGCACCAACAAAAAAAGCTGCTAAACCGAACATAAATCCATCTAATAACTAAATATCGCTTGCGGTTTCGATCGTCATCAGCACCTGTTCTCGAACCGTTCAAAAGCTCGAAAGCTTAACGCCTAGCGGCTACCGGTGTTACGCCACTCCTCTTTGTTATACCTGGAGCTTTTGGAATTTCCAAGAATGGTCGGGCGTGCGACCCATGGTTCGTGGGTGCGACAGAGACGGCGCGCTGTCTAAACCCACGGTGAAGGAAAAAGACGGACCGGCTAAAAAGCTGTCTAAACGGGTCGCTACCAAGTTACGCCTTCTGGTATTAAGCGCGTTCGAACGCGGTTTATGTCAAAGTTGATAATGCAAATTGTCTTAAAAGACTTACATTTGATAATACATTTGATCATACTGATATTTTTTTAATAAAGTTAATAAAATTTATACCGGGTGTTTCCAAAAATCGTTTAGGCAGGTATAACTAAAAGATAAAGCAAGAAAAACAGTTTTACTGAAATTATGTCGCTAGCACCACCAGTCATCAACAACAACTCTAAAATGTTATACAGAGTGTTTTGTTGAATAAATCACAACTTTGTATTTAACATCTTTTTTCTTTATCACATCAAATGGATATGATTATAAATGGGGTGCAAAATAAAACTAATTACCCTTGTTGCTAATCTAGTAAAGATTGTAAATATTCTGGAGTTTTGTTAAAAATAAAAAATATTACCAAAATGCTATTTGACAGCAATTGTTTAAAACATGTCCAGCTATAGAAATAGCTGTTTCTTAATCAAATTTGGAAACACTCTGTATATTACTCAAAACATTTTTAATGTCATTACGGCTTATTTTGGCTTGCCATCACTATAGTTATACTTAAGAAATTTCGTATTTCTTTAATAACAAATTTCAAACCAATTTCGACCATCCTGACATTTATTTTGTTCTTTATTTCAAGGTAAAGGGGCAAACTTTAAGAGAAATACAGATTTTGCCGTATTTGGTTTTGTCAGACCCTGAACTTATAATTTACTCTCATTGTGGTGTATTTTTGCTTGCCAGCATTCGTTTTACCAACGGCAAATTTTCACTGTCCCAGCGATTTGTTTGAAGCTAATTTCGACCGTACTGACATCATCTTTTATCGAAACAATAATTGCAACTATTCATCATTTTAATTTGATTAACAGCTATTTAGGTATGGATTAAGCCCCCTAGCGCCTAAACTGTTCAACCCATCAACACATGTTGCTACATTGTTGGAAAGACTATTTCATTATCTATCCATAGACATATAAAAGTCTATACAAAGTGTTTCAAATAAGCGGGCTATTTAGGTTTGAATGACCGAGTGAGCAAATTTCTGTTACTGAAGTAAAAGTACGTTGCAACTTCTTTGGAAAAAGGCTCGAAAACGGTTAAAATTACAAAACTTTTGCAGCTAAACAAAACTATTTTAAATTGAGTACAGAATTTAGTTTTGTAACCTTGAAGTACCTTCAACACCCTTAGAGGTCCTGTTGTACAATCACAGTTCAAAGACCAACTCAGTTGAACTGCGACTGGTTGTTAAACTTTATGATATGAAATGCATTTCCGTCAAAGTGACGTTCCTGACTTGAACGAGGTTTAAACATTGAACCCTTAACTCACTCTATTTTGGAACACGCTGTATACGTTTGGTTAGAAACAGTCAAGTAACTGGGAATGACAGAAGAAAGAACTGGAAGAGCTACACTTTTTTGAGTGTAGAAGAGCGATTTACGAACCCTGCAGATTAACAAAAGGGGGAGATATTAAATATTAAAGAAAATTAATTTGCCTCAGGGATATTCTATATAAATTGTGTTATTAAAAGTTGAACATTTTGGAAATACAGATGATTGTCTATAAGCTAAGTTTATACAGCTAATGTCATTGATGCAACATTATTGCAACGTATTATCACGTCATTTTACTCAAAACTGAAAAATACAAATGGCAGTGGTCTGTTTAAAGAACTTAAAAAAGGAAAATTGTCTTATTATCTGAAAGGTTAAGTACTTAACCTTCATTTTATGCTTTTATGCTGCCTTTTCAGTCAAAATTTGAGAATGACATGATGTTCTCCAAGAATATTTTGAGGTGATGACTTGTGTCAAAATTTGTTTTGTAATTTCTTAAATCTATCAAAATGTCAGAAACGCAGTCTCTAAGATTAATCGTTTTTTATTACTTTTTGTTTTTTGGTTGGCCAATAATCACTATTTATTAGAAAGAAATCGAATTTCAAGAATTTCAAGTTTAAGCAAATCCTAAAACAAGTTAAGTTAAGTTTTTTTAAAACTGTATTTATAATTATTTAATATACGTTATACACTCATCCTGCCTCAGTAAAGCAAAGTTTCCATAACAAAAAAAAATCACTTACCAAGTATGTATCAATTTGATATTATCTTATCTTTTTTAAGGAAATTACTCTTAATAACCGAGTCAAAATTTTCAGTCATTTTTCCCAGAATACAAATTTCCCACAAAAATAATGAATAAGACAAGTGTAAACAGTCGCATTGTTATTAGTACAATAATTGGTTAACTACATGTTGTTTTGGACTAAATCCTACTAAAGAACGTTTTTAGTAATGTTTTGCTAGCCTGAAAAGCTGGCAGTAAACAAATAAATTAAATTATTAACCAGATAGGATCTAAGCAGGTATTACAGCTGAAAATAAAACATCCAATTTCCTTTAATCTCCATAAATTTGCATTCAATTGCCATTAAATACGCAGTGGCAATACAAGGCTGATATCTACCAGTAATTCATAATAATTGCTTACTCGCATCCGCAAAAATAATTCAACAATAATTGCAAAAACAAGTGTATTTCCAAACAGTCTGATAATTGTTTTGATAAACTGTTTGCTGTGAACAAACAGTAACATGCAATTATTATTGCTGTAAGTGTTATTTATTGAGTTTGCAATATAAGTGGATAATTTACGTTATGTTTGATTGCATCATAGTTGGAAAAGTTAACCCATAAAAACACATAATAGATGTGGAAATTTCAATATTGTCCATGGAGTTTTAATGATTCGGAGAGAAACTCGTTCTAGGTTAATTAGAAAACGTTGATTGGTTTACGTAGGACAACCCATTTTTACATTGCATTTTGCGACTAAAACAATTCACTAAAGGACAAGTAATAACTATATTTTGAAACTAAAAAGCTTTAAAAATGAGGAAACAAATGGCGATTCTAACCACATTTTGTCCTACGACTTATAAAGAATAACAAGGACAGAAAATCTAATCTAACCTAACCCTAAAAGTGAAAAGTAAAAACTAAACACATCTCTATAATTTAATAGCTATTTATGTAACCAGTTACGAAAAGATCGATTTTGTGTAACGAATGAATGTTTGTAGGGCGAGCGCAGCGAGGTCCTACAATTTGAATGAGTTACACAATAAGACATTTTCGAAACGTGTTGCATACATAATTTTTTCTAATTTTGACCAAAAAGCGGTAAAAACCATCTTTTAAAGTGATTTAACACAAATATTCAGTTTCATAGCACCTTGTATAAACTGTGACAACGACATGTTATGATGGATGTCGCCCATATGTTTCTACGGAAATGCATAAAAACAGGGAGTGATGAAATGAACTTTTCATAACTAGTTACATAAAGTGATACTTTATGTAACTAGTTACATAAAGTAAAACGTTTTGTCACTCTAATCAGTTTTGAAAAGTGTCACTTTATATGCCAAAATTAGAAAAAGATCATTATATATGTATATCTTGTCATTGTATATCTTTGACACCGAGAAAGTTACTTTTTGGTTAGTTTTCTGTCGTTGTCAAGTCTCTTTTGGATAATTTTTTTCTTTAAACTATGTATTTAGTATACAGGATGTCTCTGAAAGGTCTGTACAAAATCCTCTCTCTCGGTCTGTATAAAAATAAGTCGATTTAAAGCAACTTACCTTAGTCCGAAATTGCTTCGTCTTCGAGATACAGAGTGAATATAAAATAAAAAAATATTTTTTAAATATAATGTTAATTTTGTAACCTGTTACTTTCAAATCTGGTACCCAGGAGTTTTTTGAGATATAAAACTCAAATTTGGACACTTTTTTACTGCGGCCGTTAGAAGGCGCTTTACAGTATACTTCTCATGGTTTTAAGAGACTGTAACGTTTTCTCGGTGTACTTTTCTTTACTAATTTTTAAGAAAATTATGTTTTAAACATTTTAAAGCAAAAAAGGTACTCCTGCTAACAACAGCTAATGTAAACCGTTGTCGAGATATTTCGGTTTTTAGTGTTCGATATACCGAAATACTGTCACCTAAAATTTGTTCAAATTGTAAGGGTTCAAATTTGGGTTTTGCATCTCAAAAATTCTACCAGTTTTGAAATAATATATTACAAAATGAACAATAAATTTAAAAAAAATCGATTTTTATTTTTTAACTTTACCATCTCGAAAACGGAAGAATTTCGGATTAAGGTAAGTTGCTTTAAATTGGAATATTTTGATGTCAGGAATATGTCATAGCATTTTGTACAGACCTTTTAGAGACACCCTGTATTATAAAGTCTCTGCTTAAATTGCTAAATGACAGTTGACAGACATAAAAAATGAATTGAATACGTCAAATAGTAAATTTATCTGTAGCAAGTTTTGCACATTTATAATATAACTTTATTATTCAAATTTTGAGTTGACAAGTCAACCAGTTTAATATGAACATTCAGTATACATAAACAATCACTTTGCTGGTTACTTTTAAACATTATCTACTCTAGTGATTCCGGATTAAGCAAAAGGATAAAGATAAGCGGAATTAAAGAAAAAAATGAACATCCACATACGTCTATAACGTGTGGCAACTTTACAATGTTATTCGAGGTTTTAGTTTTCCTTGAAACTGCTGACTTATCGCTGATCCGGCCAGATGACTGGTTACGACCAGCCCGTAAATCATTTCGGATCGTCTCTATGGGTTCTTCGTTCAGGTGTTTGTCCAAGATAATGCCAGACTTTTGCTTTTTCCGCACGTATGTACCCAAGCTTTATTTTTGGGTTCTTCAAATATTTGCCCGCTGATAATGTCCTTTCATGAGCACATATACGAGATCTTGCTGGAATGTCAGAAATCTTATTGTTTGTCTTTCGGTTACATGACGATTTTATGCTTGGGCAAACATTTCAAGTGATGATGGCTAAATATCGGTGTCTAATAGCGAAATTCATCAATTTGGTTCACCCAAAAGTCTAATAGACTTTTTAATGTATAGAAAATGGCAACTTTGTAAAAACTAATCCAATATAATTTTACTTCACCAGAAAAATTTGACCGGTAAATTACTGGTAAACCACAAATATTGTGTTTTTGGCAGTTGACACCGTTTTTCTCCTCGACTGTATCAAATTTTGTAGTGTTTTTTTCAGATTATTGGATAGGAAATTTAATGAAGATTCCAAAACTGTGCTTAAAATAGTAATTGCCTCACTCAAAGTGGGTTTTACAGATGATTTCGACCATTTGACTGTCAAACGGTGTTTCTGGCAGTTTTTCAAATTTTGACATAGCTTCTCTTCCTAACTGTACCAAATTTTGTAGTGTTTTTACATTACACAAATTTACATAATTAATAAAGATCTTTGAACCAAATATTTTCTTAATTTAGTGTTATAAATTGGTTTTTATTGGTATTTGAAAAAATTGCGTAAACGCTAGTTGAAAAATATATTAAAATGTAGATTTTTACTGCAACAATGATTAATGAAATAGTATTTCCTACATCTGCTTAAAGTTTAATAATTTTGTTGCAATAATTTAACTTATTCTTTTTAAAAATGCGTTAAATAAGCTGTAACACACTGTGTAAACTAATTTCATTGACCTGTTACATTGTTGAATGAAAATGTCATTAAACTTCCTAGAATCATTCATTAATAGTAAATATGCAGTTGTGTTTACAACGATTGTCTATCCAAGTGCAATAAACTTAATAAACAACGGAACCCGGCCACACCCTGTATAAGTGCGGTTAGCCGTGTGTAAACCAATCAAACAAATCGTCAATCATCTTGCCTAACCGGGCGAGTCAGAGGCAAAAAAACAACAGTTTCTCACATTACGAATGGAAAATTATTATTAAAAAATTCAAACAGTACCCCACGCAGAACCACTACCGAAAAAAAACAACCGGGGGCACCGACGGTACCGAACTGTAAACCCGAAAACAGAAGAACGCCCAATTAAACTATTATTACTATTTTATGCAAAGTGTAATTTTTGGAGAATTGGGCCGTAAATTATCTTCGGACGTCCATTAAGAGCCTTTTTCGGTAAAATTATGTAATGGCTCACTAAGAAAAAAAAAAGTAGTTGCATTAATGACTGCCCACGCTTTGGTACTGGCATATCGGAACCCGTGAAGTTTATAATGTATTATTCATGTGTTGCTTGTCTTTGATGTTTGTACGAGTCGGAATATCAATTTGGAACGTTATTAAAAGTCATTAGCGGTTTATTTCTTGTTGGTTTTAATTAAACGCGCCGGTATGGTATGAAAGTGTCAACCGTATGACTGATTTCAGGTACCTGAATATTGCGGTGTTTTAATTAGGCCCGCCTTTGTATGGCGCATTATTTAATGTTTAAGAAAGTTATCACTAGTTGCAGCATTTTGTTGCAGAGATTTATGACAGTTATTTTGACAGTAGTCACGTGACTGCCTAGCTGAATTATCCTCAGAAATCACGTGATAATTGTCACTAATGTCAAAACTTGCCTAGAATTTGCACGAATTACAGTTCAACACAGTTTTATTATAAGTAGAATTTTGTCACAAATTGAAAAAGTAGTATCAAATCCGCTATTTTTTATTCAATATACAATTTAAATTTATTAATTCCATTAAAACCGTTATTTCACTTTCTTCATGTGTTTTTTTGTTCTTTCACCCTGTAAACTGTGAGTAACTGAAATGATAAAATTCAGTTAAAAATTGAACATCCTGTATTTTCTGATTAAAAGATAAATCTTTCAAAAATGTATGTTGACATTTCTTCTTTTTTTTAGTTTTTTGAATAATTATATGGACTGAACTACATTACTTTACGTGACTATATGACGTAATTTGAGAGTTAATCGATATATTGTTAAAAAATCACAATTTAAAATTTTAATTACAATTTTTATATTCCATTCTCGAAAACGGTTTAACCAAATATCTGGTGTCAGCAGATCTATCATTTGATCAGAAAATATACAGAGTGTTTCATTAAACGTTTATCAACTTTCGTAACATTTCACTTTTGCTGTGAGTATTTTATTCAGTAATATTTTCTGTTAATTTGGTTGTAGTCTCGTGTATTTCGTTAATAGTACAATGTTAACTTTTAAAGTTTTTTTATAAAAAATATGGTAATTCATACAGGGTGTCACAGTCAAATCGTAAAATGACAACTTCCAAAATAATTGTTGTTTTTCAGAAGTTGCTTTAATTTTATCTCAATGCTGAAGAATTTTAATTTTAACACCGAAAAATTTCCGGACACTAGTTTATTAATAAAAAATTTGTATTTTTGCGCTCTCTATGATTTTTAAAACTTGTGACTCTCGGTATAGTTTGTTGACCATCTGCTATCAAAGGCAAAGGACATATTTATACCAAAAGACCTTAAATTAGGTGAAATAAGTACACAAAAAGTGTTTTTTTACTACTTTTTGAAATTCAATATCTCGGTAACATGAAGAGCTAGAGAGACCAGTTTTGGCTCATTTTGTAGTATTTTTTTATTCTTTTTATAATAGCGTTTTGGTGAAATTTATAAGAATTCAAATAAAAAAGTTACAATCATTCAAAAATTGAAAAAATGCCATTTTTGCTAAAAGTGCAATTTTGGCAAGTTTTAATTTTGCTCCAGGAGAGTTCCAATGCACAGCAAAGGGCATATTTATTCCAAAGGACCTTAAATTAGGTGAAATAAGTGCAAAAAAAAGTATGAAGAGCTAGAGGGGCCAGTTTTGGCTCATTCTGTAGTATATTTTTACCTCTTTCTAATAGCGTTTAAGTGAAATCTATAAGAGTGCAAATAAAAAAGTTACAAACATTTAAAAAATGCTATTTTTGCAAAAAGTGCAATTTTGCAAATTTTTTATTTTACTTTAGGAGGGTTTTAATGCACAGCAAAGGTTGCTAACCAAATTTTTTGAGTTTAATTCATAAAAAATGAGTTCTAGACCAGATCTAGCAACATGGGAGGTAAAGCCCATCTTCTATAACTAGATTGAACAAAAAACTACACAGTGATCATCTTGGAATTTAGTTGCAAAGTAATGGCCCACACATAAAACTAACAAAAACAAACTGGCATACTAAAAAAACTAAATTGTCCCAGACGAGATTGAATTCCCACCATCGACGTCCAAATTGAAATCACAATAGTGACATAATTACAGTTCGATTATTTTGGTAAGCGATCGTCGTCAAGGGTACCATCATCGTCCAAAATTGAAGGTGATGTGTTAATGGTGGGCGTCTGGTCTGTGTCTACGAACCAAACTAATTAAAAAATCATCCTCAAAGAATGGACGGCGGCCATCCTTGTTTGTCTGTTCGTTTTCGAGGAATTTTTATTGACACCATTATTATTAGTCGTCGAGAACGAGAAGACCTGTCGGTGTCTTTTGCCTAGTCTTTTTTATTCCGAATGGAAACGGTAGAAAACATGATACCTCCGTTTTTTTAACGTTTTTATATTATGGGGGTCTTTATGGGAATTCACTCGGGGGCTGTCAGCTTCAGTCATATCTGGAACACCCTTAGGTAACAGGCTAAAGTTTGCCCGTATCCGAGTGACCGGACTGCGTTCTTCCAAATCCACTCAACCTTTGTGATGTTATTTATGCTTATTATATGCGAGGTCTTTTTCTCTGTGACAGCTAGAAGGTAAACTTTTATTGATGTAAATTATTCCGCTTCTTTTTTAGGCGGATTCCAATTTCGAAAACAAATTGCTTCCAATTTTAACCCTTCTTTTAACTTTCGAGAGTGAACAAAAAAATTATAAGCTGGATGGTACCGCCAATAAGAGAGGGGTACTACCGAACTACGCGCCGCTACTGGGTAACGCGATATTAAGGTGGGGGGAGATCGCCAACGTCGTATTGGTGAAACAATTGCCTGCGAGCTACCGGGTACCGCCGGTACCAATTATTAAAACGGCCACATGTGGTTGGCGTAACGCACACGTTGCGTGGATGCCCACGGCTTTTTAGTACCAATACCGGGTGGTACCACTTGGATTGGACTGTGATCCAATTATGTAGGTTGTACTTTCTATTTAAGAGCAATGGAGGATTTTAATTAGGTTACTTTGGAACTGAATTTTCGGAGATTGTATTTTTCACTGCTTATCAATTTTATGCATACATCAGAAACCTGAATATTACATTAGATTAACATACTCGTTTTGAATTATTAAATAAAGTATATATTAATGATCTTAATTAGTTTACAAATCTATTGTAGTATTTTTTTTTTGGTTTTATGCTCAAAATTTATAATTTATCTTGATAGATTTTTGTATGTATTCAAAATAATGTGCACTAACTTACACATGTGCACATTTCAGTTTGTGCAGTAATTGTATCAAAATTTAAAAAATTCCGTATCTCCGCCATCTTTGGGGTTTTAGCGACTGTAAAAATCTCAAAATATTCGTCTTAAACTGTTCTTTCACCACGTGCCAACCCCAAAACGATTAAACCTATACGGGGTGTTCAGAAAACAAAAACAAAAAACAGTTAAATTTGTAACTAACGTTCTGCCAGTTGTGACCGCGTTTACATGATTCTAAGTGAGTGTAAACTTAGTGCGCTGCATGTAAAAAGCCATTCCAAACATTTTTGGTCTCCTGCAAAATTTCCTTAAGTCTCACCGTTTTCGAGATATTTGACTCATCAACATTTTGTAATAATTATGAAAAACTCCGCTATTTATCGGGTTACAGCGACTGTAAAAATCTCAAAATGTTCGTCTTTAACTGCTCTTTCACCTCGTGCTAACCTCAACACGATTAAACATATACAGGGTGTTCAAAAAATAAAAAGAAAAGCTTGAAACTAACGCTCTGCCACTTATAACCGCGTTTACCCGGTTCCAAGTGGATGTAAACCTCGTGCATTGGATGCAGAAAGTCATTCTGAACATTTTTGGTCACATGCAAAATTTTTGTAACTCTAACCGTTTCCAAGATGTTCATATAACTTTTTTTTTGGAACATGCTTGAAAATTTTGAAAATTCTGTATCTCCGCTATTTTTGGGGTGCCAGCGACTGCAAAAAGCTCATAATGTATGTTCGTCTTGAACTGCTCTTTCAAAATTTTCTTCTCTTGCAAAATTTTTGTTACTCTGTTTTCAAGATATTCGACTTCAAAACTTTGAAAATTCCGTATCTCCGCCATTTTTGGTGTTTCAGCGACTTCGTACTAACCGCAGCATCGTTGAATATATACAGGGTGTTCAAAAAACGTAAAAAGCATTTAAATTTAAAACTAACGCTCTGCCAGTTATTACCGCGTTTACTTGATTCTAAGTGGAAGTAAATCTTGTCCACTTAGGGCAGATAGATAGATAGTTGGGTTCCAAAAATTTTTCTCTCTAACCGTTTTTGAGATATTAGACTTTTAAATTTTTTTTTGGAAATTGCATCAAAACTTTGAAAATTTCGTATCTCTGCCATTTTTGGGGTTTCAGCCACCGTAATACGATAGAACATAACCTAACATAACTTAAAGAAAAAAAATTATTTTAAATGCATAAAAATTTTGAAAAATCTGTTTTTTCGCTATTTTTGGAGTTTCAACGATCGTAAAATACTCAAAATATTGGTTTTGAATTATTCTGTCAACTCGTGCTAACCTCAGCACGATTAAACAGATACAGGGTGTTCAAAAAACAAAAATAAAAACTGTTAAATTTTAAACGCTCCTAGTCCACTGGGTGCAGAATGTCATTCGAAGCATTTTTAACTGACATACCGGGTGTCTTAGATAGACTAGCACTTTTTCAGAAACAGTGACAGATAAAAATGTTTTAATATACAACTTATCGAGTTGGTGATAAGCTACAAAACAATAAACGCATTTTTTTATACAGAGTGCACCAAAAAATTGAGATCACAATTTTATATTCTTTAAATGTCTCGTTTTCCCTAAACGTTTAATTACCATTGACCGTTAATCAGCCTGTATTTTAAGTAATTTTTTTATTGCATAACATGTGCTAATTTCTTTATTATATGTTTGAGAAAGTTGAAATATATGAGAAAAGGTAGAAACTACAAGAGGTACGTCTTTTTTTTTAAACACCCTGTATGAAAAACAATTAATGTTTTATAGATTACAACAACTCAAACAAGTTAGTTTTAAAACTTAGATTTTCTGCCACTTTTGCCTTTTGACAACGGTGGAAAGTGACAGCAAACTCGACAGCAAATGTGTATTTTATAGATTACATTTTCATTTGGAAAAATTTTCCATGTTTTTTTTCCTGTATCTCTAATGAAGTAACCTGCTATTTACCGTAGTTTGAAGAAAAAAAAAACAAAAATTATAAGAAAAACTAGTTTTGAAGATTTACCAATTATCGGGTAGTTTCTTACATTTATTAAACAACAGTCTTAAGTAGGGTAAAGTTTTTATTTTGTTCTTCAATAAAAAATCTAGAAGAATTAGATCTGACTTGCTGACTGGTCTACTCAATTGGATTGATACATGTCTTAACTAATACATATCACAAATCATATGTTTTTGTGTAAAAAAAGAACAACAACACAATACAACTCAAAGGTGACGCATATATTTTAATTTTTTTTTTTAAATGAATATAATATCCGATCAATATCTCGGAGTGGCAAATTGGTGGGAGAGCCGTGAAACCCAATTTACCTGAAGAATTCCAATGTAAATGCAAATGAATCTAAGGCCGTGTCCCAATAAAGAATGCGTAGCATCACCGTCGGATCCCGCCCCCGATGGGAAGTAACATTTCATCGTCGCAAAGGGCAAAGTACCAAAGGCCGCACCCCGAAACATCGCACTAATGTCACCGGGCGAAATAACATATATTTATGCTAATAAAGCCACGGTTTGATGGTACGCCTTTCCATTGTATACGGCCTATTGATATTCACTATTGTTTAAATATCGCGCGCTTCAATCGTCTTTTTTTTTTCGCTGCCGCTGTAGGAGGCGACGCAAAAAGTAATTACCCGCCGCTTGTATACAGGGTCTTTGCATAATCCTGACCTCTGGACGGACGCGGATCGTGGGCGTGGCACGTGATCCGCGCCGATCGTACACGCAGTTTGGGTTTTCTCGCTTTTTTCTGAGTTTACTTTCACTTTAGTGGTCGAAAACAGCAGAATATTACTGCTTCACCAACAAGTCCCATTATTTTACTCAAAGTTACGCCAGACATCTTTCTTAATATTTTTAATTCTCATTACTCATTCTTACACTCTCCCACTTATTAAATTCAACAGGTTGCAAATTTTGGTCAAGTTTCTTTAAGGATGTAGTTAAAGGAGCAGCAAAGATCGGGAAATTAAGTGAACTCCTCTAAGGTTACAATCTTCTTCATCTTCATCTGACTAGGATTGCCTCTGTTTGTCTGCCTCTCATTCTGTTGTTGTTGTTGTTAGTAGGTTGTCCTTCCATCTTTTCTTTGGTCTTTTTCTGTAAGGTTTATTATTTTTGCAGATATTAGTTAATCTGTTCAATGGCTATCCCTCTTTTCCTTGCTTCTACCCCTTTGTTGATGCTCCGGATGTTACTTTGCATTATTTATAGTAAACCTGATGCAGAAAAACAGTTTATTGTAATCAACTTTTCACTTACCCTCACCTCTTTATTTTAAGTGGAGGAAACAGATTTTAGTCAAAGGTTCTAGTAGTCAACGTAACTTCCATTTCTGGTTATTGTTGTACTTGAAATTAGGTGGATAAGCTCTTTTTTTGATTCAAATTTCTCTGCGGACTGCATAAACCTCCTTCAGCTCTGATGTTCATTTCGATGTCGTTCGGCTCTGGCAAAACTAATTCACAACAGTGAATTAGTCAGATGGTGAATCAGGGCTCAGAGAACTTCCTGCTGCTATTTCCATCTTAACCCATTCATCCAAATTGTTCCATTTCCAGATTTCTAACAATGCATTCATCCAGGTCGGTTTGAGGTCATTAATCTTTTCTTGGTTTGGGAGTGTCTACATCTATGAGATGCATCTGTGTCGATTTGTCATGTTTCCAATACTGTTCCTGGCATATCCTCGACTTTTATTTTAATTTGTGATGGTAAAGCTCTTCCAGGGCCTCAATTCTTATAAAATGTAGAAAACACAATTGTCAAGAAACACATAACATAACATACATACGTTTCTCGTGGTGACTCCGTTCCCTTGTTTCGAGAATACGGCTTCAGATCTTTCAGAATTTATCTGTTTTTAATTTAATTTTTTCTGGCGTGCTAAGTCTTCTTCTTTTAGAGACTGGTGTTGTTTTTGACATTGCTTTAAGATGGTCTTCCGCTGGAAGTCGAAGCGTTCGAACCTCACCTTCTGCTCGGAGGAAGATATCAGCCGATCCAGATTCTTCTCGAGAAGTGCATTAATTCCAGTTGCACGCGATGTTTCTCATTTTACTCATGTTTCTCGTAAATCATCCCCTAGATTTGTACCTTGGGACAGCATTGCTGATGTTAGTTTCCTCCAGGAGACACCACAAGTGCGGAAAGGATTGACCCCGAACCTAATATAACTTAACCAAACATTTTTTTGTTGATACAAGACACAAGAGTGTGGGACTTCAGTGCTCTTGCAGCTAATACTCATCAAACCCATGCAGCTTTTCACCTTTGTTCATTTACCTCTCTGCCTGTACAGTCATTAAACATCTCCTCTGGCGGGGAGGATGGAATTTGTGGAATTATCTCTTCCTAACCTCTTTCTGCTGTCATTGTTTCTATTTCTTTCTAATATCCCATACTTGGAGTATGTCCAATGATTGAACACCGCCAAAGACAGATAGAACAAACTTTTATTGAAACACTGTGTTGAAACAAATAAACAAACTAAGATAAAAACAATAAAGTTTGCCATTCTGTTTACAGAAAAACCATACAGCTTTTGCTCCAAACTGACAAGATTTACTATACAAACCCATTTGAGAAAAAGATTTCTATACTAAGGAAAATCATAACCTTCCAACAAGGAAGATCTGGTTGTTCATAAAACCCAGTTGATTTTATTATAATTGATTGGCTCTACTAGTCATCCAATAACTTACCTTCTAATCATAAGTAGTTCTGAAGTTCTACTTATCATTAAACTACAATGTATTTGAACTATACTGACGAATTTATGTAAAACGTCAGAAATTGCGGTTTTGAGTAACGGACAAAAACTAGTCATGTAACTAAATTATCGACTTACAAGCCAGTTGGATTGACACTTGACAAATTGTTCTTAATGTTGGTTCTTCAACAGAATAGAAAACAAAACTTTAACACTTAATTTAAACAAAAATTGAATATTAAGTTAAATAACAAATAATTAATCGGCGATCAGATGATGATAGTGATCAATTCAGTTAGATCATCAGTTGACGTCAGCCAGTTGGTAAATTAGCATTTGAAGAGGAAGAGCACTAATCCTTCAACAATGAGCTTTTACCACTTTTTTTTCGAATTACCACGTAAATCGTTTATCAACTGTTATTCTTGACTAGTCAACACCGCCAACTCTAATCCATTCACGTCATACCTATCTAGATCTAGACGGTCTTTTGTCGCCGTCCAAATCCGAACGGTTGAAGAAGGCTAGAAACGGTTTCGTGTGGCGTTTCAGATTCCGATAGGATCGAGATTTCAATGGTTCTTTTGTCCTTGTCGAGAGTGCCAGAAAAGAACGAGAATTATTCGCAAGTCATCGTCCGATTAGCATAATGTAATAATTGTTGTCAATTTTGACGGAATGACAGTCGAACACGGTTTTCGATGTGCCTTTTTCGTGTTTATTTTCTTTGATTTTAGTTTTTATTTTGTCGGATGGTGCAAACGCCAGGCTTTTACGAAATCCTTTTACTTCCCGCTGATTGCGCTACAAATTGTAATAATAATAATAGTAAACGATTCTGACGCTGACCTTTCCCATATTCGCGGGGCTTCTGGTTGTCGTAATAAATGAATCCATTTCATTGCGAATTAAAGAGCAACCAACCGCCTAAATGCCATTATGCTAACGTATTATTTGGAATTTATCGCGCAATGATCCAGTAGATTTGATTAATCGTTCACGCTGTTTTGAAACTTGTAAATGTGCAACAGCATTAATAACAGTTCTGAACAATATGAATTTCTACATCTTTTACCCTTGCTTTTTTTTGCCTAAAATGCAATGATTTAGAAGCGGTTTAAGAGAATCCTTGAACGCTATAAGGTCACACATATCAATAATTATTATAACCTTGCTCCTAAAAAACGTGAAGTAACAACTTAACCTTAGGTCTCAAAGTAAGTCTGAGTGACATTCAGATGGCTAATGCGATTTTAATCCCTGAATAATATAACTTACAAAAGTTTTTCAGAGATTATATACGTATCATAAAGTTTACATACAAAATACAATGTGTCCGAATTTTGAGAGACTGGAGTCTCGAAAACCATACTACTTTAAGAATAAAAAAATAAGGAAACTTTTAGAGAATTTTGGATTTTGGACTTTTCGTTTCTGAGATATTGCAGACAAACACAAAATTGCTGATTTCGTTTTTGGGTTAGAAGTGCTCAGAGGTTTGTTTGACTAAGTCAAACTGTGACTTTCTTACAGTGCTATTATGTTTTCATGGAAAACTCCACAACTTTGATTTTTTCTATGACAACCATGTTAAATTTGGAATTTTTGAATAAAGCGGAAGGACCCAGAAAATTTTTTGCGTTTAAATTCCAAAATTAACATTCTTTAAAATTTTACAGTTTATCTAAGTATTTCAGATTTACGTTTTTAACTATGATTACTATACAAATAACTTAACGCCTCCGGCTGGTTATACAAATCAATTTTAGATAAATACTTTATTCTTTCAAGTTTATACACAACCAAAAATATTATTAAAAAACAAATGTAATTTTGGTTGAAACTTGCTTGCACTAAGGCTCATATTTTGATGGCTTTTACCATAAAAACTAAAAGCATCAGCAAGCAAAAATAGACTATAATGACTTATTTTATTTCTAGTCAAATTATGAAATAGAGGATTTTTACGTTTCTGGTATAGATGACAATGTCAATCATACCGGTTTTTGACACCTCTTTTACCTAAAAATAGATTTTTCTGCTAAAAAGTGCGATTCAAGCATGGATCTAAAATGTATGACTCTTCTAAAGAGAGGCAGACAAGTAATTAACACCTTTGTAATTTAAGAGCAAAACAATTAAGATTCTTATGTCATATAACTTTTAGATGGAAAGTTTCGTCCAAGCGAAAATATATAAAAAAACTAGAAAATCAAAGAATAAAAAAAAGAAAACTCATTTTTTTTAACCTTAATCAAAAAATCCCAAATTTCCTTTACTCTCCGTTCTTGAGATATTCTACTTTTTTTTTGAAAATTGCGTAAAAATTTTGTATCTCCCCAATTTTTGGGGTTTCAACGACTGTAAAAAGCTCAAAATATTCGTCTTGATTTGCTTTTTTACCTCGTGCTAACCACAACACGAGTAAACATATACAGGGTGTTCAAAAAAGAGTTGAAATGTAAACTAAAGCTCTGCTAGTTGTAACCGCGTTTACTCGGTTCTAAATGGGTGTAAACCGAGTACACAGGACACAGAAATAACCTGAAGAATTGTCCTGTAAATATTGTTGTTTTTCGAAATACATTATTGTGTGAAAATTGACTCATTTTTATGGGATTTTAAATTTACAAATATTTCTGGTTGTTAAGATTTTCGACTTTTTTCTGATTGGAGTAGGGTGACTATTTTGAGGAGAGACGATGTAAATTAACGATATTTACACCATAATTCCAATCCACATAGTCAAAATATTTTATATTTATTATCTTTATATTAATTGTGAATTTTCTCAAAGTTTAACAATCTCATGTTCTTAAAATCAACAAATAACGACATATTAGAGTATTTTTACAAAATCTTCACTTATTCTTCTAAAAAATCTAGGAACAAAAAAGCAAAAGTCTCTGACTAGCCAAATTCTGACAAATTGAAGAAGTACCGGCAAAATAACAAGTGGTGAGAAACACTGTTACAAACTTTTGTTATTTTAAATTTGCATAAATTTCAAGATAAATCCATTATTATTTCATGTTGGTCTAAATGTAATTTATGCAACGTCTTATTTTGTAAAATTCTAAACCATTATTCAGTCTCTGACTCATCAGTTTGTAAAATGTTTTAACAGTAGGTTTAAAACATTTTGGTTTCTTTGTTCAAACTGCTTTTGTCCTTAAATCTCAATCTTTGGAAAAGCCATATTGAACTAAATCGTGGTTCAAAGTTGTAAAAAAGTTATGTGTGATTGTTGCTTTTCTAGATACAGTTTCTATTTAAGGTTTCTTGGGTTTGCTCTCATACTGTTCTTATTAAGTTTTTAATGCGTATTTCAATAAAATATCAATTTTTTTTAGATTTTTAGTGCTTTTATTTGAAATTATCAAACAAAAATTTTGAATTACAATTGAAAGAGACAATTAGCGTTATCCTGTAAGTAGTGCTTTCGTAAATCCTAGTATTTTCTGGCTTAAAATGTATTAAAGCATTTTTTAATTTGTTATCCTGCAGGTAGGTAGGGTAAGGACGAATTTGATCTATCACATTATTATGTAATAATAATTTCAATTAAAAGTTGAGTATCATCAATCATTGAGACCAAAATAAGGTAATTATTAATAATTTCTAGTTGTTTCTGTAATACAGGTAATATATTCAGTATGCAATCGTTGTAGTTGTGGTAATAATTCATACACCTTTCCATTTCGATCTCAGAAAGGGAATCCACAAACACGTGCACGATCCATATACAGACGGAGTCTGCAAAATATCAAAGAACCTTAATCTACATCTGACCTCAATAGCGCAATTATTATTATAATTAATCTCATCACCGGATTGCATGATTCCGGTAACAATAGTACGCTTTTTCGCGAACGTTTTACTGCAACTTGACCCGCACCAGATGTAGACACTCCCACTATTGAAAAACAAGGAGCTTTGGTACTGATCGAGACGCGCCTTTGCTTGGTTTAGTCCGGGTGCATTTCCAGAACCAAATCGGGTAGTACCACGCACCGAAAACTGGTGCAATACACAAGAAAACGTAAGGTCTCGTGCTAGAAGTGCGGTTGCGACAATAAGGTAAAAGAAGAGCCGTACCGCGGAGGTATACAAAAGAAGAGTACCGCGTGGCGGTACTCCCAAACAAATGAACATCAATATGCAAAACGGTCTGTTTCGCGGGAGTAGGGAAAATAATTTACCTTTTCGCAATCATCTGCGATCAGTCAGTCCATATTTAGCGCCATCTGAAAATAACGGCTTCCTTACAGACAGTTCATACGTTCAGTAGTGTACAACATATTTTTATGGAAATTTGAGTACTACCGAAAGTTTGAGTGTCAAAAATTCAGTGATCCGGTATTGCAAAACTTTAGTGCGATCATTTTATTGAAAGCAATGTGAATCAGGTAAACTGTAGAGTAATTTTGGTTTTTGGGTAAAATGTAGAATTTTGTCTGTCAAGAAAAAATATTATATTTTCTAGTCCTAGTCAATTAATTTACTCAGCTTCTGGTTAACGTGCGTAAATTTTATTCATTGATTCACGTTTTATGAAATCAGCCTGGAAATATTTTAATGCCGATATCGAGAAAATGATTGATTTTTGGGTTAAATTAACAGATAAAAAGAAGACGGATTAGAAAAATATTTAGATGAGTCAATGATTGGTTGCATTATTATTACTCTTAATAAAAACCTTATTCTCAAGAAAGTTTCAATAGATTTGTTTGGGTTTTTGATTCTGAACTGTTTTGAATATGGGTTTGGACCATTTGCACGATAATTTCAGATTGATTTTAACGGTTCAGAATCATGAACTCGAATAAAGCTAATAGTACAAATGTATAAAACCTACATTTAAGTTAATTAACATCAGTGTGACGTGCATGCAAGAAATTATTGATTTATTTATTTATTTAGACAAAAATATTGAAACTTTTAAACTTAAACAACGTTTTGACCCTCGGTGTTATCCTCAAGGCCAATAAGCCCGAATTTTGTCTTAATTTCAGTCATGTATCACATGTGTATATGTGTCGTCGTTTTGTTGTAACCATTTATCATCATTATATGTTATCGAAAAAAGTACAAATTTGATCCTGGATTTGAGTTCAAGCTGCTAGAGCTCAATACAGTCAATAGTATTGATTATGGTTAAATTAAATACTGTTTTAAATATCAAGGTATTTTATCATTGAAACAGTCCAGTTTTTGCAAAGTTTGGCAACGCCACACATTTTTACAATATTTAATTTTGGTGGCCATTTTCTTGTTTGCCTGGAAAAACGGAAAATTTAGCAACGTTGCACTGCGTCTTTACTAACTTACACTGAAGCCAAAAGATAGTCCAGACTTTGAGGTTTACAAAAATATATTTACATGAGATGGTAGCTTATTTCGTTAGGCCATTAGAGGCCATCAAAGTTGGGATTGAGAATATTTTTGGACAGTTTTCACTAGTATGTTAAAGTTTCCTATATTTTCGAAACGTTTTGAGTTAAGAAGTAACTTAATACTATTGGGTCGTAACTCTAGTGGTTTCAGGAAAAAAAAATAAAAAATCTCAAAAACTGCAAAATTTCAAAAAAAAAACTCATTTTAAATTAGAACCCAAAACGTTTTTCTTAGTTTGTAGAAAATTTGGCAGTTCCTTATTTAGTGCGGCAGCACCGCACTAAATAAGGATCTAACTAGTTTGAGTCTTTCAAGGTCCAGTAATCCAAATTGTGTAGAAATACTATTAAAATTTAAAACAATTTTTCCATTATTAAATGTATTTACTACAATTTTCCAAGCAACAATTTTGGGACATGGTTCACTTGGAGCTAAAAGCCCAGTTTCCAAACATTTAATGATTATCTTGTCAATGACTTGTTTTAATTTTTTTTTGGTCACTTCAGTGTTTATTTTAATATTTACCCACCCTGTTGAAGTAATCTATCGATTTTTTTTAAGTTCTTATGTTTTTCAATCAAAAACCTTATATTAGTACTGAATCACTTTTGCAAATACACTGTACTTGATTTCAACTATAAATCATCAATAGTCATAGATGATGCATATTTACCACAATATCACATAAAGGTGTGTTGTTTGTTTGATTTATTTATAACATTGGTTAATACAGTTTATTTGCTATTGGGGGTAATTTGTAATCTGCTACATGTCATTGTTTGATTGTTTTTTTTCTTTTGATATGTGACAGAATATTTTCCATAAATGACCAATAATAATTCATTGGGTCATGTAACCTCTCCTATTATAACATTTTTTAAAATTTGAAATACTGAGCAAGGAGGAAAGCCTCAATAGAAACGACCTCAAATATTTAAAACACAAAGTAAAGAAAATTAAGTAAACAATCACATTTTTATAGAGAAAACGTAGATGATGCACCACGAAAAAAGTGTCATAAGGGAGCATAATCTTCAAAAAAAATCTCAAAAACTGCAAGAGCCATAAGAACAAAGTAGATAAAATGTTAAATTATGTCACTGTGCAGCTGAATATGTCTTTGTTACTGTCGTTTTCGCTGGTAAACTTTGTGACGTCATCTTAATTTACTTTGATTTACCGTATAGGATTGTGCAAGTGATAATGCAAGCAATAAAAAATAACGGAATTGGCAAAGCCCTATTACGAAGTAATAAAAGTTAATTAAAAAGGAATTTATCTATGGAATTATAATCAGCAGAGATGTGCCTGCGTGCATATACACAAGGTAAAACGAATGTAAATTTTTCATGTCCATGGTGTAGTTTGCAAATATTACCTTGTATGGCGACTATTAATTACAGCAGGAACACGCTACCGTAAAAAAGATTTAAATTAGAATCGTGATCGGCTTTGCCGGATTGAGACAAGGATATAAACAATTAGAGAAACGATTGCTTTTTATGCTAATTGGCTAAACGGCCAATATTGTTCGGATTACATACCGTAAACTTGCTAAATTATTGCCATTATTTACTCTGTCCGAGGTGTGTGTGTGGATTTGTGGGTTATGGCTGGTTCGGTTGGCTTATTTAAGGTAACCTTGAGAGGAGTGGCAATAATTATAGAATTAATTGGGGGGAATCATATTGAATGATATTGAATTGGCCTGAAGACCGCAATTTATTTCCATTTAATTGTCTATAACCAAGAACTTAACGACGTTATAAATGAATCAGTCAAGTCTATTAATTTCAAAGTTTTTTTAGAACAAGAATTAAAAACCCAGTTTTCAGTATATTTTAACAGTAAGTTAAAAATTCCAAGCCATCGTGGCAAATGCAGAAAAACACATTCGACTGGTATATTGCATCAGCCTACCGTCGTTTTGGTTTCCACTAACGGTAAAATGGACATTATAGCTTCATGGGAGCGGATTTTTGACATTTGTGACGTAGGCATTATGGCGAACAGTGTCTGGTGTCACGTGACATCCGTCAGTTACGTCAAAACTGTCAAACTGAGCCTCAAAAGAACTATCAATGTAAAAATTTCGATTTTTCGTTACTCAAAGTAAAATGCACTTTATAGCTTCATTGTAGCGGTTTTTTGACAGTGACGTAGGCATCATGGCAAACGGTGTCACGTGACATCTGTCAGTTACGTCAAAACTGTCAAACTGAGCCTCAAAAGATCTATCAATGTAAAAATTTCGGTTTTTCGTTCCTCAAAGTAAAATGCAATTTATAGCTTCATGGGAGCGGTTCATCATTGCGAACAGTGTCTCGGTGTCACGTGACATCTGTCAGTTACGTCAAACTGAGCCTCAAAAGCTAACAGTACCATGTTTAAGGCCATGATTGCTAAATCTATTACTCAGATGCTCTGAAATTATTTTATTAGGACATTACATAACTCTTAACAACGTAACTTTTAATAAACTATTATACGGGGTATAATAAATAAAACATATTATACAGGGGCTTCCATGAAAGAATTAAAAACCAGTTGCCCATTTGCATATTTTGATTCTTTCTGTATTAATGACAAAATTTACAGGGACATCCTGAATTTAAAGACATTTTTAAGCAATTACCTTCCTTCTCTTCACTGTGGCAACAGTGGCTTCTTTCAGTCGTGACGTCATTCTAGTTTACTTTGATTTTCCATGTACTAAGGCTGCTTTGAATTATTGTAATTCACGAACCTCGCAACAAAAGCTTTACTGTGTAATGTAAATATAAAGAAAAACAAATCATAAGTACATAATCATCCATGTTAAACCCATTCAAAACAATACTGAAGAGAATATTCAATCGAAAACTAATAATCCACCTCATACCCACACATTCACTTGCCGAACAATGAATGTAAAGCGCACGCCAAACAATAACTCACTTGACTTGCTACAAAACAATATAAACAACAGAAATAAAAATGGTTTTCAATTTAGCCGCTCGTAAATTTATGAACGCTCATGCGTCATAGCCGTGACGTAATCAAAATTTTCATCAAACCTGCACGGTAATTGTTTTACGTGCACTAAAGTTTTCTTCCTGTTTTGCGGTTTGTTTTGGGAAAGTATAATGTAAAATACTGTTTTTTAGTTGACTTTGGGATTTTCTGGGAAATTTTTTTACTTTAAATGGTTGGATTTATTATAAGTAAATCCTATTGATGAATGATTATAAGTAAAGATGATACTATGTGGAAATTTGTAGGGTAGTTATTCTAAAATGGTTTTTATGGTTGTATATAAACTAAATGTAAAATGAAATACATTATTGGATGTTTTTCAGTATGTAGAAAGTAGGTCAGGAGTTAGTTAGGACCACTCTGTATGTCTTCTTATATTGTAGATGTAGACCAACAGGTTCGCGAAAGTCGGGAAAGAATAAGTTTGACTGTCCCAGTAAGTCAGATTTAAGTGGTCATCGTCACTGGTAACACTAAAAAAAGCATTTTTAAGCGAAAAATATAGGATTTGCGCAGCAAACAACACCCTGAATTTTATATAGAAAATAAAAATAGCATACTGTATACATATTTTAAATAACCAACCAGGAATATTTTGATTTTAACCTTGCTTTATCCTGTATAAAAATCCAGAATCAAGTGTCAAGAGAGTCAGAGTTAAACAGAATTCTATTTAAAAAATTCGCATATTCTGAGGTTATTTGAAAAAAAAACACATTGTCACTTTTTCTCCCTCCACAACCTGGTGTCATCAATATTAGACGTTTCAATATTTGGCGACCACCATCAGGTTTTTTTTAATAAATATCAGTAATTTATAAAAAAGTAAACAAATCAACTTTATAGCTTTTAACGCTTAGAAATCAACGTAAATTGTTTTGTTTCTGAAAACCATATTTAGTGTGTTCTTATTCTTCTTTACCTAAAATATATATTAGAATGAATCTATTCACAACATTTTTTTTTTCTGTAAAAGCATCAGTAATCAAAGAAGATCATCTTTGAAAATATTCTTTCGAGACGCCTTGTTCATAAAAATCAATAATAACCTAAGTAGTGATGGGTAAACTACCAGTACATTACTGGTAAATTACAAATACTGTGTTCTGACAGTTCAAATTTTGACAGCGCTTTTCTTCCTGACTGTCCCAAAATTTTGTAGTGTTTTTTCATGCTGTTGAATAGGAAATCTAACAAAGATTTCAAAAATGTGTTTAAAACAGTGTTTTTCTCACTCCAAGTGGGTTTTACAGACGATTTTGTCCCTGACCGTCCTTTCAAACTGTGTTTCTGGCAGTTCAAACTTAGACGCCGCTTTTCTCCCTGACTATACCAAATATTGTAGTGTTTTTTGAAGTTATTGGATAGGAAATTTAATGAGGATTTCAAAAATGTACTTAAAACAGTCATTTTCTCTCTCCAAGTGGGTTTGACGAGCAATTTTGTCTCTGACTATTAAACTGTGCTTAAAACGTGCAAAAATCAGAGTTTAGGAAAGTTTTCTTGAAGTATTCGATACAAAACGTTTTTCTGAGATTTATGACAGTTATTTTGACAGTGGTCACGTGACTGCCTAGCTAAATTATCCTCAAAAACTACGTGATATCTGTAACTAAGGTTGAAACTGTCAAATTTTAACTAGAATTTGAAAGAATTACCGATTAAGACAGTTTTCTTACAATTTTCGAAACAAGACGTGTTTCTGAGATTTATGACAGTTATTTTGACAGTGGTCACGTGACTGTCTAGCTAAATTATCCTTAAAAACCACGCAATATCTGTAACTAATGTCGAAACTGTCAAAATTTAACCAAAATTTGCAAGAATTACAGTTTTACATAGTTTTCTTAGAGTTTTCGAATCAAGATGTGATTCTAAGATTTATGACAGTTATTTTGACAATTGTCAGTAAATTACAAATTGTTTCAATCATGATTCAAAATCTCTAAAACAATAAATAACAAATCAAAACAGCCTTTTATTCAGTCTTTATTTTTCAGGATTTTATTGTGACAATATTGACTGAAAATGACTTAAATGAAATTAATGACAGTCAGACAGGAAAATTATGTCTTTCAAGCAAATTTCAATTAGACCAAAAAATGTATTGGTCAACATTAAATTTTCCTGTCACACTGAATTTTACTTTTCTAATTTTCACCTCGTATACGCCAAAATCAACAAACATGAGACATTCTAAACGATCTAGTATCGTGTTATTGGTGGAAGGGCAGTCCATGCTGTATGTACTACAGAAGAGACAGCTAAAAAAGGAACATACGAGGCCGTATTAACATCAGAAATTTGTGAAAATCAATAACAGTCTACAGAATAGCGTTAGAACAGCAAAGTCAACAAAACTCACACTTTACATATCGTACTATATAACTGAGATTTTTGGTGGAATGATTGTTCAGACTTTACTACAGAAGGGACAACAAAAAATGAAATTAATAGATAAATCATCATCTCTCGTTAAAATTAATGCCAATATCAAATTAAAAATTCCATGGCTATGGAATCTAAAAATTATTTCATTATTTGATAAAAAATTAAATTATACATTTGTTTGGTTTGTTGCTTTAAAAACCAAACAAATGTATAATTTAATTTTTTGGGAGTGCCAAAAATATTGATTTGTTCCTGTAAAACTTTAGTTGTAGGAGAAAGAATAAACTGTTAAAAATTTGGATAGATTGTTCCTGTCGCTATATTCTGATTCAGCACTGGTGTTCCTCCTGCTTTACTATACCTTCTCCTTGTTTTTCGTGCAATTAGGGAATATACAATTAGGAAATTCATGACAGAATATTGTTTTGTATTCGAAGTAGCACTGTTCTATTCTCACTGTAACAATCTCAAAAACAGTTAACTTTAATACATTTTTTGTTTGCAGATGCCCAGTTTTTGGAACCGGTTGAATCAATTTCCGCATTCCACGTCTCACATATAGCACACCACCTTGTTAATCACCCTAAACAAGCTGAATCATCGGTGTCAATTAGCTATTCAGAGAAAATCTAGCATATTTCTTTGATTGGATCATCGAGGTTCGCCATTTTGAAGCCGTTTTCGCACAGTAGCACCAAAGTCTAAACCGCAGCAGGATCTGTGCAGGTCGGAAAACCCGGTGAATCCTTTTCTAAAGATAAGATCAGAGATTTGCGCCTGGGATAGAAAAGAAATAAAACCCGATCAAGATGTTCGCTATAATGCAAATAGATAACGACGTGTCTCGCGACCAGTTCCGGAGAAAGATGAGGGCCAAGTGCGAGTTTGTGTGCAAGTACTGCCAGAGGCGGTTCACCAAACCGTACAACTTGATGATTCACGAACGTACCCACAAAAGTCCTGAACTGACTTTTAGTTGCGAAGTGTGCGGGAAAAGCTTTAAGAGGCAGGATAATTTGAAACAACACAGGTGAGCACTCAGATGATAATTGAAATAAGTGATTTGGGTTACGTGCTTTTGTGGTCAATTTTTAGAAGGACACGTAATGATACTGTTTTCAACGAAATTTAAATAAAACTGCTACTGTTTTTGAAAACTTTTATCCACATAATGCAAACGATTATTATCAGATTTCAAAATAAATCCAAATTTTCCAAATTCCAAAACAATCTAATTAATTTTTTTCCACTGACATTTTGCTTAAGTTTTTCTAGTAAAAAAAAACATTTTATTTTTCCAATGCACAATTATCCAACCACTAATTGACTGTTGCAATAATAAAAGTGCGGTTAAAAAATTTAACAGAATACAAAGGTTTTTTTATATTCATTAATGTTAAATTACACTAGACGTTTTCTTTTAGCGTTTTTTTATTAACTATACAAAAATTAGTAATTTTACCAGTTTCCAAGCTCTAGCTTTATTATTGTAACTGCATTCTTGTTCTTTAAAAGTTTCTTTTTTCTGAACTATTATAAAAGCATAATTTCCCTTCTCAAACTTGAGTCAACAACGACACTTGTGATTTGCAGTTCTTAAATCAACAGTTTCTGTTAAGAGTAAAAAAAAATCACTAAGGTCCAATTTCGATTGTCATAGAATGCAATTTAGAGGTTAAATCCCGTTGAGTTGTTGCTTTCTTGCAAGCAAACTTTGACTATATTGACGTTTTTTTATTATTGCCAAGTTAAAGAAAATGGATAGTAATATTTCTTTTCAAAAATGTACTTTTGACTGAATTAAAAAAAAATCATTTAAATTCAACTTAGCTTATTAGATTCCATTTATATTAAAATAATGTTAAGTTGCTGATTTGTTACAAAACAAAATTCAACCTTATTGATATTAAGCAATAGTAACATTTTTGTTGAAATAAATTGTTGCACTACTACAAAGCTATTTTGTATTTCTGTTTAATGCCCAAAAATGGTGTTTCTAAAGTTCAATATCATTTAGCACAGTTTAACTTGTTTTGGTCACTTTTAAGGTATAAAACTTAGTCGTTTAGTGCTTTTATTGTGTCAGTTTAAAGGAAATGAATAGTGGCAATTTTAAGAGAGTTGTTGCACCACAAAGCTTGAAAAACAATAATACAGTGCTATTAGTAGAAAAAAAAACATGACAAAATCAAATGGTGCCAACATTCTATTTATATTTGAAATTTTTCATTATTTTACTATTTTCTTGTCTGGTTTTTAAAAGAACACACAAAATAATGCAAACAAATAAAGTTTACAAAGAAACTATTAAGATATTGAAGTTATTTCTTTCTGTTCATTGTTTTATACATTTTTATAATAAAAAAATGTTGTTTTTGTCCCCATTTTTGTTGCAAACTTAAATACTTCTCTGTATCCGTTTCTCAGATATTTACTTTTTTATGTAATATTTGATATTATTAATATATGACAATTAAATGTGACAAAAACGTTTTATCTGGGTTTTTGTGTTTTGTCAGGTTAGACAAGCTTATAAAACATCTTTTCAACGTGGAAAAGCTTGAAAATTACATTCAAATCAACGTTGCCAAATTCAAAACTCTTGATTTCGAGTCGATAAGCTCAAGATGCTCTTAATTCGTGTGGTTGGAAAAGCACTTTGATATGTTTTTTTACGTCACAAGTCACTGGTGAGTAAGTTGTGTCGGTTATGGCAGCTGTCAAGTAACGCAAGCAAAGTATTAAAGTGTTCCTTAAGGTCTTAACTGTCAAATTTGGCTCCATGGAGCTGTAAACACAACTTACAGTGCAATTCCTCAAGGAAACCAATCTACTTGTCATTTTATACTTTCAGTTGACTGGTAAGTGAGTTTTGACAATTATGATAGCGGTCACGTGACGCAAGCAAAGTATTAAATTTTTTCTCAACCTCTCAACTGTCAAATTTGGCTTTATGAAGCTTTAAACGCAACTTACAGTCTAATTCCTTCAAGTCCAAATTTCATTCCCTGAATTGTTGCTTTTGATGTATCAGTCTTTTCTTGATGTCTTCATCATTTTCTTAAATTTTCCTAAAATTCCTGAAATTCTCCTTGTCACTTTCTCCAAAATAAATTTCTGAGAAATAACATTTCTAAAAATCCAGTGTTTGATTCATTTATGGGTAACTTTACACAAATTAATGTTTTAGAACTTCAACATGATGTTCTAAAGTTCTCTCTTAATTTTTTTCGCATTTGATGTTAGACTCATCTATTTAAACGACAAAATTAAAAATAACCTTGACAACCAAGTGACTTTTCCATAAAAACGTAATCTCATGACCCAAATGCGTGGCTAAACGTGTACATTTGAAGATTTAACAATCCGGATTAAGGCACTTAAGCTTAATCTGTGTGCATATGCCAGCGGCGTGCTTTAAAGTCATAAGAGGCATTAAAACAATGCAAATATGTTAAAATCATAAATCTTAATGGAGCGTCGTAAAAAGTTTCGTTTGCCACAATTATGACATTTTGTACAGCTTACACAAAATTAGGAACAATTTTATTGTGGCCATTTGAATGTAGAGTTCTTAAAAGCACATTTTCGTCACGGGTTATTACGTTGCCAAAAATATAATTTCGACTGAATATATTACTATATTGATAAGCGGTAGACCTTAACCAATTCGGTTTACAACCTTTTAACCGCTTTTAGTGTGTTTGGACCACAAAGGCACGCAACTTGTCCGGAGGGTTTCTTCTAGTTAACCACCAGAAGAAAAACTCTGGTTAAAATATACTGTTAAAATGAAATATGATATTGCATGGCACGAACACTTTCCTCCTAACCACAAAATTTACTTTTATTAGTATTTAACTTTCTTTTTACTAAAAAAAAAACATTCAACTGTTTAGTGGTTACGGAAACACGTTTTTCTGCTATGTTATATTGTAGATTTGTTTCGGTATTCTATCAATATACAGGGTGTCTCTAAAATCGATCAGGAAGGCGTGGTAACTTCTACATGACAAATTAGTATATTTGGTGGTGCTGATTTTTTTTTCTTTTTATTTATTTCTTTTAATTGTACAGGGTGGTCTTGCTGCGATTTTAGAAAAACCGCCATGGAGACTATTCATCCAAGAGGTTTTTAAGTTGTCCACCCTTCCGGTTATACAGAGTGGTCAGTTTCAGTTACTTATGCTATCTGTTAAACAGTAAAAGTTATAAATTTGTTTAAATTGTACACTGTTGTCAAATTTTGTTCTCTTCCACCAATAAAATCTAGTCATAATAAAAAGTTTGTGGACATTTTCTGGTTGCATGGAAAATCTGGAAGTTTCTAATAGTGTTTCGGGGCTATTAAGATCATGTGATTGGTGAATACGGATTTACTGTACTATAAGGAAATTAATACAAAAATAGGATGACGCAACAATGCAATAGACAGGTACACGGTTTTGAACTGATTTTAAAATCTGCAAGAAGTCAAGTTTTAAGATTACTAATTTGATTTAGTTTTACGATTTTCAACTGGAAAATTGACTTGAAACTCCAAAAAACTCCAAATTTGACTCTTGTTACACCTTGAATTACGTCTCTCAAGTAAATTTTCAAGTATTCCACTTATTTTCTTATAATTTTTAACTTAATGAAAATTGACTGTTAATTATTAGCTATAAAGACAATCTTCTTTCAGTTGTCAACCTAATTTTTAAGTTACACAAACTACTGCATTAATTGAGCTGTAAATTTTTGACTGAACTGTCAACCTAACTTTAAGTCAATTTTCACGTTCCCAAATGTAATTTGATCAAGTTTTAAATATGAAAATTTGCTTGAAGCCTTAAATATTTACTATTAGGTTAGTATTTTTTGACTTGCAAGCCCCGTTTGACACCTGTCAATTTACACTAATAACAGTACTGGATTTGACAGCAGTCAATCTTTTGCAGCTGCAATAAGTCAATTTTCAAGTTCACAACTGCAATTCCATCGAGTCTTAAATATGAAAATTCACTTGAAGTCTTAAATATCGAGGTCGGTATTTTGGATTTCCACATTTTTCTATTCAAAATTTCATGATTTTCTACTCTAGAATTAATTTGCAGACCCCAAATTTGAAACCAGCAAGTCATATTTTATATTTTGACTTTAGTTTCATAATTTTAGCTAACAAAGTCAAACTTACTTAAATTTTTGTATACATAGCTTTAATTTGAACTATTGTAGGAGGAATATTGACCAGCAGTTTTAATAATTGACCATCGGTCTACTCAATTTTTCAATATTTACCTTACTTTTATCATTTCAACTGAAAAATTGACTTACCTACTGCAAATATGATTAACGATCAGTTTGGCATAATTTTAAAATATTAAATACCTAATCAGCTTAGTTAGTTACATTAGAAATTAGGATTTACTTTAGTGTTTAGCTATATTTTTTGACTATTTGTCATAGTCCACTCTGTATATTTATTACCAGATTACACATTTCAAATTATTGTTGAAGCTCTTAAATTCACTTACGTGAAACTAACCGAAATAAAAAAAAGCAAAAATTAACTGTCAACTGTCATGTTAGAATTGGCAGTAAAATAAATAAGCATTTGAACAAATGAAGACAATTTTCTCAAATGGCAAAAACCAAAGTAAAATTAGTATGACGTAACAATGTAATAGAAAGATAAATGTGTATAATGTGACAAGTAAGGGAATAAACATTACTTGTTTATTATATTGTTACGTCATCCCATTTTACTTTGATTTTCGCTGTAGATAATTAGGTTAGGTTGGAAAGAAACGAAATTCCTGATCGATTTTTACGAACACCCTGTACTTGAAGCAATAGTTGCATTATATTATGTGGATTTACTGTTGTAAATATTTTTACTAATTGTGCACTCCTATTTTAGATGTAATCAGTGTGTGTGGCGATAAGGTGGTGAAAACCTCTCTGGTGGAAAAGGGCTAAATGGGGCTCTTCCTCTATTTTATTAATGTAAGACATCTTGTTAACACTTTTACATATGATTATTTTTTTGTTTTTGAGTAGTTGCTAATAATCTTTAAAGTGCTTCAGTTATATTTTTTGAATTAAATAGTAATTTTAATTATTTCTACAAAAGTACAATAATTAAACTTTTTTGTTTCAGGACAATTCATTATCCATGTTCCAGCCCTACTTTTGCGCACTACAATAGATATTAATCTATAATTTGGATTAATCAAAAAAACGTCAACTTAACAGTATTTTTCAATAACTATATACACTTAGAATGTAGGCAGCTACACGTTTTGACTACCCCATAGTCTTAACATGGACATTTCACCCTTATTTATTTCCACCTTCTGCTTTTTTTGTACATAGTATACTTTAGATATTTTTATACTAATTTATATCAAAATTGTATTGTTTTCAAAGGACTAAGTTCTAGTCTTAAAAAAATATTTTTATTGTTAACGACCCGCAATTTCGGTACTATTTCCACTCCATTGAAGTAGTACCAAGCTAAGAATTAAAAAAGCCAGTTTTATATCACTTTATTTTTATACCTAGTTTGTGATCTAGACTCTAAGACAGTACTAAATAAGCTGTGCAATTACTTTTATTATACTTGTTAAAAAATAAGTCGATTAGTTGAAGCAGGCCTGTACTAAAACGTGCCAATATGCGTTGGCCAACTATAATAACGCAAATGTACAGAATGTGAAGCTTTGAAAATAAACTAATTTTTAACCAATTAGTATTCCGACTAAGTTGTGTGTTTATTCATTAAACTCCCGGTCAATTGTGTATATTTTGCATTATAAAGCAAAACGTATTTCAGTTGTTTCTCGAACAAGCGCACAACGCTGTGCAATAGACTAGTTTGTGTACATTTTAATATTTTGAATATAACCGTTTTTTTGTACGCACCTAGTTTTAATAATCTTAATGCGACGTCGATTTAGTGTTTAACTTATTGCCTCGAAATAAAATTTGCGAATGATTTTTTATTGTTTTATTGTACCAAAATCCAACATGTTGAAACAGGAAAAAAAATTGAGTAATAAACACTGTATGAATGAGAAACTTTCCAGATTATGGCGTCATCTGGATTTTACGGTTTAAGCACTTGCAAGAAGTTCTGAAGTAATTATTTGACGGTAAGTAATAACAATAATAATAATGTAAAACACTATATAATTAATTTATTACTTTTCACAAAAATAAACACAAAAATATGTATGTTCCTTGCATAACTACATTTGAAAACTTTGGAAGGCAACCTACAGTAGTGCCAAAAAAATAAAACTTCACTATTGAATTAGTATTGTTTTTTGAATTATTTAAGGATTACTGCAATAATCGATCAATAGTTTGACACATACATACGTATATCCTACTTATCAATTTGGGCTCCAAGTTTCAGGTAAATATCTAGAAAACTGCAGAAGCTATAAAGAAAAAACTGAAAAATAAATAAGTACATTTTAACACTTTATATTTCCTAATTAAAAAATGTACCTAACTGGTATTTTTCTTATTTATGACCACCCTGTACATGCTAGTTCTAGTATAATTATCGCAATATCACTTTTCCAGAAAGCAGAACTTTTTGTAAAATTAATAATAAAACACTTTTTCATGTGTAGAAAACTTACGCGAACACACTGTATATTAATTGAACAGAGTGATAGAAACTGAAAGCTTTTTTGCCCTAAAACGTCAAGAATGACTGTGATTGGTCTACTTCATATCTCACGCTTAAAACTGTGTTGTGATTTTATATCTCACAGTTTAGACTGTGATTCCATATTCGTGGCAATCGCCTATTTATCTGTTCTCTATAGTTAAGGAAATAGCCAATATCTTGGTAGGAGTATTTATAGTAGTGTAATGTAACACGGCAAGTATACTGCAGTAAAATACTTATTACCGCACTAGTGCGGTAAAATCGCTATTTGCATGAATTAAAATTTAAGTTGACAAAAAATTACTAATGATTTTTTGCAGCTCAGAAGCACCAAAATGTCACCAGTGTCTTTCAAACTGTCTTCTGAGTCTTGAAAGTATTTCAAAAGGTACTCAAACGGTTTTTGCAAGTCAGAAACCCCAAAATGGCTAAAAATGACATTAGTGGATTCTGATCCTAAAATGTCACCAGAAGTAGAAAAACTGTTTTCAGTTGCTTGGGTTTTCAAGGTTGAGAGAAAAATCGCCTTTTAACGGCCGAAAGGTATAAACTCCCATCTTACCAACCAGTGTTGTCAAATCTTTAGAAATCCCATTTTATTAGCAATTTACTGACGTACAAAAGTTTCTATAGTGTGGACCACACAATCGAGTTAAAAAAGTGGAAAATAAATTCATTAACTTTGACGCCCTCTAGCGGCCCAACAAATAGATCAACCTTACAGTATTGCCATATCGTTGGAAAGCCCATTTTATTAGCCATTCATTGAGGTATAAAAGTTTATACAGCGTGTGCCAAATTGATGAGTTATTTGCGATTGAGTAAAATACTGCATCAAAAAAGTGAAAAAAAAATTGGTCAACTTTACGACGCCCTCTAGCGGGCAAACCAATTAAACAAAGGTGTCATATTTTTTTTTAGAAGCACCCTGTAGCTCCGAGACGGGGGCAGCTGATCGACTGCTCCATCGTTCCTTTCACAAAAATCGAGCACAAGTTCACGAAAAGCGCATTGCTTTTCCTTTGCTACTTTTGGAGAGGCCCCCTAAACCCATCGATTTTTGAGACACCCTGTACACTAGACACAGGGTGCCATAACTTCGTGTGTAAAAATATGAATTATTTGGCAACGGTAAGGAATACAAATTTGGTTAAATTTAATTGTTTGGCAAAAAACCCAATTTTAAGAAATTAGTTTTTATTTATTTTTGTGATTTTTTTTTATTAACATTGAAATGATTGAACATTAAAAATTGATTTATAATGTAATTCAGTCAGTTTTGCACAGTTTTTTTAAACTTGTTGTTAACTAAAATATGTTTTGTGTTTATGAAATGACGATTTTCCCGTGGGTTCACACAAAGTCAGTTTAACTTAACAATTAATAAATTTATTAACACTTCAAAACACTCCGTACTGTACCTCAAGATTTAAACTTAAATTTTACAAAAGTTACCATTAAAGCAAAATAAACCTTATTGTAGAATTCAGAATTCTGTCTGTTAAAGGTCAACTTACACCTTAACTTGCAGTTAACTCTTTGAATTGTGTTAACTCAATTGTGTATAGGTTCATTTAAACTCTAAAACTTCTGTAACGTGTTCATAATGTAATTTCCTTCTTAAGAGTACTAAAAGTCAGTTTTACACAGTTCAGTTAATCATATAGTTTACTGAAACATGCCCGTGCACCTCAAAATTGATAGTTTAATTTTACAAAAATCGTGTCAATAAGGACGAGTTTACGTTAAAACGAATTACATTGTATCAGTTGATTACAGAGTTATTATTGTAGCAGTGATGCGAAGCAAAATTTAGCCTTAATGACATCCACTTAAATTGTTTAACTCTAAAGACCTTGTCTAAGTATCAATTTACACAGTCAAACTTCTAGTTACCTTTTAGAAGTTAGCAATCAGGTAAATCTGAAGTATAAACTGTTTCTGGGGTTAAGAATGTTAACTATTGCTTATAAAGGTGGTTAACTAATACTTAACTAAACCTTCAAGGCTGTCCCAAAATTTAAATTGACCAGAAAATCCAGTTTTTATTATTTTAATTACTATTTTATTATTGAATTATAAAGTACATACATAAGATGTGGTTATGTATGGAATAATACATCGGACAAATGGCCTCCACGACTTTGCTGATCACTCTCTTGTCGAAATTTTCCATAATCATTCTTCATAGATGTGGTTGAATTTCGTTGATGCAGCGTTGGATTTCCTCTTTTAATGCATAGGTGGATGTGGGCTTGTTAATATACACCTTTGACTTGAGATAACCCGACAAAAAGTAATCTAAGGGTGTTAGATCATACGATCTAGGGGGCCAATTCTGATCACCAAAACGAGATAGCACACGACCTGGAAATGTCTCGTGCAATAATTGAATTGTTTCACGGGCTGTATGACATGTGGCTCCATCTTGTTGAAACCACATATTAGTGACATCAATATCATCCAATTTCGGCACAAAAAACTGTGTTATCATGTCGCGATATCGAGCACCAGTTACAGTCACTGATTGACCAGCCTCATTTTCGAATAAGTATGGTCCAATGATGCCTTTAGCCTAAAATCCACACCAAACAGTGACACGTTGTGGATGTATTTGTTTTTCAACAATCACATGTGGATTGTCCGAACGATTAACGAAGCCATCAAGGTGAAAATGTGCTTCATCGCTAAAGATGATTTTCCTTGAACAATCAGCATCCACTTGTTGATGCTCAATAATCCATTCTCTTCGTTGTGCGTGGTCATTAGGCTTCAATTGTTGCGTTAACTGAATTTTGTAGGCATGGAGACCCAGATCGTTAGTCAGTATCCGCTATAGAGAGCTTCTCAAAATTTGCATTTCTTGTCCACGACGCCGAATTGATGTTCCTGGATTTTCAACACCATTCTCACGCACAGCTTCAATATTGACACTTGACAACGACCAGTACGTTTAATATCTCCAACTGATCCAGTCCCCCTAAATTTTTCAATCAATCTTCTTCACGGTTGATGGAATGCTATGCCGATCATATTTGGGTGAAATTTTCGTTCTGCGGCCGTCAAACTTTCGTTATTTTTGAAATAATGTTCAATTATGAAGACACGTTGTTCTATGATGTAACGCAACATTTTACTAACCCCAAAGTGTCAGCTGTCAAACTGTTTTTGTTTCAGGATTGCCAGAACTTTCCCGCACAAATGGCGGCAAATTAAAATTTTGCGTTAATTTTGGGACACCACCAAGACGTAACTTACCTTTTTTGAGGTTTCCATACTTACAAAAGACTTTGTGGTACCTTGCATGATGTATACAATTTGCCAATTTCTGCCAACTGATAATCAAATTACCATCCTATTCTATCAGTGTCAATGTCAGATGTCTCAAACCGACTTTAACAAGGTTTAACAAGCGAAAAGGTCATCTCGTGACTTGGTAGGCTGGGAATTGGAGCGATCTGGACGAATTCAGCCCTCAGGCGACTCGAGGGGCCCCAAAGACAAGCGGCCCCGTTCCGACTAAATCTTTTTCAAACGTTTTTACTTCCTGCTCGGATTGACTGCGATAATTGCTCCGGAACCACCTTAAAATATGCGACACCGAGATGTCGTGATCGTCGCGCCCTTTGATCCATTGTTTCGACGCCTACTGCACACCTTTGTATGCGCGATCTTCGATTGTTCCGTGCCTCCGGAAGAATCTGTCAGCGATCTTCCAATTTTTTTTGCAATTTCGATGTCTTATGCAAGCCTGCTAATTTTAGACCCCGTTACCACGAAATTCTGACTTCCTGAAGCTGAATGATGACCGATCTCAATCGAGAGTTTCACACACTGCCAAAGTGGATATACCTCAAGGGGTATAATTCAACCATCATTTACGAACCGCTACCACATTTACATAAGAACGTAAAAACGCACAGTTCCCAGCTTTCGGTGCACACCCAACCAACAGTTGCACCTTGAAGGTCGTGACTTACCTCCTCGGGGTATTTGATGTACTGGGTGGACCACGGTGAACTGTTAAGAAAAAACCATATGGAGTGAAATTATGAAAAGTTGGTCGCTTACCAATATTTTAAATAATTATACACAACATACAATAGTTTTACAAACATTCATAAAATGGTATTCAAATGGACTTGGGCCAAAAGTTTTTGCTTCGGTTACTTTAGCAGACATATTTTGGAGGTATTCCTGGTTTGATGCTCTATTTGGATCCAGTAATTTAAAAGTTGTACTTTTGACTACCTTAAGGACCTTTGTGGCTTTTTCTACATTAGAGTACAAGATCCTAGCTCGTTTTGATAATGCTCCACTACATTTATTATTAGACTTCTGGAATAAACTGATATTATCTTCATGTTGTTAGTTTATTATTACTTTAATGGTCAAATAGATCTTTGTCAAAAGTAAAACAACTTGGCATGTGCTAAGAAATACAATTGTCTAGTAATATTTTGTCTCCATCATTTAGTTTATATTAGAAAGAAAACTATAGTAACTTTTCCTTTTTTTGGTAAGGGTTTGTCCAGAATGGATCACTCCCTATCCAATTCATGCTAAATGATACCAGAGTTCGTACTTTTAGAGAAGTATTTCCGACTTAACTCGTAACATTTTACATCATTTAGAATAGATTTGTTTAAGTGGGACCTTACTCATCCTTCAACCGCTTTCATGGTAGTAAAATCATGAATATGCTATTACAATGCATAATGATACAACAACTGGATTAATAAAGAACGTAGTCATTTGACTTGAGGGCAATTCACACAACGTTGATTGCAGAACTGACCTGCAACAAAGAACGGTAACTGTCGATAATAAGAGCTAAACATGAGAAAGACTACCGAAGCTACTACCATGTTTCGCATGTTGATGGGCCGGTCGGCAATTAAATGGTACCAAATTGCCGTTCTCACTAGTATTGTCGACCAAGGGCGTTTGCGTGTGTGATCTGAGAGCGGCCTTGGCTACCCAGTTTTATTGCCGGTATAATCAAAGTGTGTGAGGAAAAACTATAAAAATCTGGCTACGGCATTGAAACCGACCATAGATCACCGTAACCCCAATAAAACAGCGTGAGTCGAAGAACCAAAACGTGTTGTAATCCTCGCGAGTGAAATACAGCAACCAAGAACCACTACTGGTATTATAATTCTCAGCCCGCGTTATAAATCAGAGTTAAGCTTTCCAATAACATTTCCATTGCGTTATTTATTGTTAATCGGCGCTTTAAAAACGGATCTGTATATCACGAAGTATGATTCGTTTACATGCGTGAATCAGTGGTAATAAAACGCCGGACATGAGAAAGTCGGCTATATTAAGAAACCTCAAGTGAACACTGTAATTTTCAAAATGATCACATCATTCCTACCTGATGTATTGCTGCTCATGCGATTACGACTTTAAAAATGATCAGTCACATTTAGAACTATCGATTATTAGACTGAGCACCAGAAAATTCAACGAAAAGAAAGCATCAGAAGTAGAAGTCCATAATCTCTCAGTGGAGGTGAAAAATTAACATTGTTTCCAAAAACATAGTTAAATGGAGAACATGTGAAATTGAAGGAAACGTTAGAATAGAAGTTGTTTTTTGACCAGTGAAAGCTAATTTTTGCCATTTATTCATTTCTAGACTTACTCCAAAACAACGCAAGCAACTTATGCAAATTTATTTCCAAATGTGCGACGCAGATGATGATCATGTTGCTTCAGCTCTGGCATGATCTGTATCTTGTAAAGTTAGTAACCAAAATTCTATTCGCAAGTTAGTAACCAAAATTCTATTCGCAAAATCTTCTATAAGATGGTGGTTCTCCTCACACTACACTCCAAAGCGGCAACAGTTTCTTCAGTATGCACTGTACGACGTTTCTGCAGATGCATATTATCACTCAGAGTGTGTCCAGGGTGAAAACGATCCCTTTTTATCTGAAAAACTTGCTCGAATGGACGTTTATGTAGACCATAACATAAACGGTAAATTTGGCTAACTGAACAACGATTTTAGAAATAAATTTTGTAAACGTTGTTCTGGCTTAAGAAGATTCACAAATAAATGGGATTAAACCTTACTGAGCAGAAATCAGCTTTCAATGGACTGTCATCAAAAAGACTGTAGTTTGGTCAAAAATCTAACCTCTAAAAAACACATTTTACAATAATAATTATACTAAATTACATATCGGTACAATTTAGAGCTGGTTCTTACAGAAGTGTGACAGCTGCTCACAAACACCACTGTAAATTAATCGCAGCGATCCGAATATGTTTCTGTCTTTGTCTAACTTTTAAAACACAGTGGTGAAAAGTGGAACAAAAGAAGTATTATAGGGTTATAAGTTGCTGAATTTGAGTCCCAACAACATGTTGTTTCGAAATGTTGAACATGTGAAGGTATTCATATGATTGAAATTTTTATGACTTTTTTCACTTTTTTCTTTCATAATTCACAGAAACGTAATTTTTGTTGTATTTTTAGTATCAATTTAAATGTCAGAAACTGTCACTGAAATTTCAGAAGAATTTCAAAAGTGTCAAATTTCAAAAGAATCACACGTGACTATTTCTTTTAAAAATTTGACTGGCATCCTCTGATAGGGCACGTTAATTAAAGCTGCAATAAGGATCAGTCATTTACAAAATTAACTATTTTTGGCGTAAACATTTTTTTGTCTAATTTTGGTGCCTTTTCTTCTTTTCTACTGTTCTTCGTTTAATCTGGTTGCTTTTTGAATCTGGCGACTTCGCCTTTTTCTTTGTTTCTAGTCTCCTTTCAGGTGTTTGTTGTCTTTTTTTTAATCTCGTCTACTACCAATTTAGGCAATTTTTGGAGCAAAAATTATCTTTACTAATTTTGGCACCTGTCCTGCTGTCCTTTCAATTGTTTTTCTTTTAATCTGGTAGAAATATCGTTTTTGGTGTAACTTGTACTGTCAATATTCAGTACATTAAATTCTTCTTTTCTTTGTTTCTTTTAATCTGGTAGAATACAATTTTTGACGTGAAACTTATATCCTTTAATTTTACCCTCTATTTCATGTTTTCTTTTCCACTTTAAAAAATTGTCAATTAACATGTTTGGCATCATTCGATCATAGTAGACGACAAAAATGTAATGCTTTTATCATTTTCAGAAAGCATAAAGCAGAAATTCGGGCCCCAAAGTATATCAAAAATTAAAACAATCGTACAAGTAATAGTATGACTAAAGTATAGTTATTTGCACTAGGGAGGAAAGTGCAACTTTTGCTCCCGCAAACAATTTCAAAGGTGCAAAAAGCAGTTTACTCTAAAGTTGCGCATCTAATTTTTTTCTAGTTTGTCAATTTGTCAAGATAGTGACAAAGTGTCTTTAGATAGTGTGACTTACTGGTGGCATTTTTCATCCCTAGAGAGGAAAATACTTTCAATCTCTCTGGGGGCCTATTCTTGAAAGCAGGGAACGGAATTCTCAAGAGAAGTGTTGATAGAATGTGACAGAAGAAGCTGACAATGACGGGTTCCTGTCACATTCTACCGGTCTTTCTCTTGATAATTCCCTTCCCTCGTTTCAAGAATACGCACCCTGATGGTACTTTCACTCCCTAGGAAGTGAAGATTTTCATCTCTCAAATGAGGGAGGAAAATTTTATTTTCTGTAAGGGTCGTAGAAAAAATAATGTTCAAAAACTAACCTTAACAACCCTGTAGATCTGTTTAGTTAAGTTTTCTAAAAAAAAGTTTATGTCATTTTCATTTTTGCTGTAGAAATATCACGTAAATTATGGCTATTAAGCTAACGCAGCTTTTATACTGCTCAGTCATTTTACATCATTTTTTCGTGTTGTAAAACTTTTTTCAAATGTAATCGGATCTGCCTCGGTTAATATCGGGTCTAAGTACTTGTTTTACCCATCAAATATTAGTAAATTTTATATTCAGCAACATCCTACTGCACACGCTTATAATTTACGAGATTTGGGCGAAAAAGCTGAACCTTTAATAAACATTTTTCACTTTTTTTGACAAAAATATGATTAAATATCATATAATATCAATGACGGGCGTTCGTTCTAAAACCTGAGCAGAAAATTAAGGATCGGTTGCCTTTCTTCTCTTGAAGCTCGAAAGAGAATGAGAACTAGCCGAGAAGACTCGTGCGGGTGTGAGAAAAGATCGCGCACAAGGTTCACAACAGATTTTGCAGCTTCAGGCGTTGCACAAATAGCGTTCTGCAACATATACACTGTTGCCAAATCGATTTCAGTTTATTTCAGTAAGTTCCATTTGTTTCGATTATATTACCATACTAAGGTGTGATGTTTCTTTATGCAGAACCCTAGAACTAGTTCGAATATTTGCAGACTGCTTTATTGTAGAAAAGTATGATAAATGAGGATGATTTAGTAAAAGTGGCAACACTCCTTCCCCATTCATCTCCTGCCACGGATGAGTTGATCCAAAGACTGGTCTGCGTGCTCACTAAAATACTTAATGACGATGTTAAATATCTTTTGATGTGCCCACAGGAATTTTCCTCGTCTTGATCGGAAGTGAGAGGAATCCTGCCGATTTTGTACGCCTGCGGTCAGTAATTGTTACGGGTCAGAGAGAGGGCAATTGGCTGACAGGGTTAACAGTTAACTCGAACTCAATTCTACAAATTTAACTACATTTGCAGTGCAGAAAATGCTAAAAACTGTACTGAAAATAGACGAGGCAATGAATAAAATAAAAACCAAAAAAAAAAAGGAGAAAATAAACGAGTTTTACATTTAAAGGCACTCTGAAAGTCGCAAACATCGAACTTGACAAAATTTATCTTCGAGTCGTGATAAAGCGCAAATTGGCAAATCCGATGTTTAAAGACACAGTAAATTATTGGTGGACAAATTGCGAGAACCTTATGGGTTCGGCTGACGGCCACTCTGCTGGATTATCTTAATATATACAAGGAATTTCAATAAATGTGTTGAAAATTAATCAGGGACGATACGCGAGGTGTAAAGAATGCTGTTCTGCCTAAAATGCAAATTCGGACACGCTGTACCTTTTCGGCTATTTATTATCTCGGATCAGGTGCCCGGTTATCTTTTTCGAAATGGCGTTTTTATCCGAGAAAAGCGGTAGGATTTTTATCGCTGACTAATGAATCGTGCTCTCGAAAGATCGCTGACAATTTTTTATTGTTCCAGAGACTGTTGTTACCCCTTTTATCAACATTCAACTATAGTAATTTATCATTACTTTCTGAGTAGATTACAGTTTCTGAGTCACCATAGTATGACTCTTAATTTGTATTACTTATCTTTTATTTAAGTAATGTTAAATTACTAATTTAACACATATCAAGAACGACATAACTCACAGTCAAAATACTACTTCTAAAAACCGTTTATCACCCGATAATACAAAAATCAAATGAAAAGTATGGCTTTGCAACAATTCAGGGAATTTTGTACTAGTGATCTTTTTAAACGTCAGTGTTTCAGACTCTAAAACACCTTTTCCACGTGGAAAAGTTTCAAAATTGCATTCAAACTAACGTTGCCAAAGCCAAAACTCTTAATTCTGTCATTTTGGCAACGTCAAAAAGCTCAAAAAGCTTTAAAGTCGTGTGGTTGAGGAAAACGTGGTCCACTTTCACGAACTGAACTAGCTATGACGTTTATGGGCATGCTTGTAGTCACCTGACAACTGTCAAAACTCATTAAACAGTGCCGTGAAATTGTAAAATGTTAAATAGTCGCGTCTCTTTGTTGAATCACGCCGCATATTGTTATTCGTAACTCTATGGAGTTAAATTTGACAGTTGTGACTTAAAATGACAGTTTAGGACGTTAAATTTGACAGATATGACACTTCTCAGCGTAACTTATAGTCAGGTGACACTTGTTATAACTATTAAAACTCATTCAGCAGATGTGAGAAGAAACTATCAAATGCAAAACAGTTGTACCTAATTACATCCCAATAAAGCCGCCAATTTGACATTTGTTAGGCTAATTGATACTTCGATATATTTCTTAGGTCACCTGACAGCTGTCAACTGTCAAAGCTCATTCAGAGCTAACATACAACTGGAATACGCAGATTAGTTGTATTTCTTTGATAAATCGCATTGCAAATTGTATTTATAGCTCCATAGAGTTAAATTTAACAGTTGTGACATTAACAGATATTTTGATTTGTGTTTTACGTCACCTTACAGCTGTCAAAAATCACGCAGCTGTGACTCGAAATTGCCAATCCAAAATAGTTCTACCGCTTGAATAAGTCACACTATACATTGTATTTATAGTTCTATGGAGCAAAATTTGACAGTTGTGACGTTAAGTGAGGTAAGCATGAAAGTGTTCGTAACGTCAGAACTGACAAATTTGGCTCCTTGGAGTAAACACAACTTACAGTGTACTTCTTCAAAGAAACACATCTGATTGGTATTTTATACTTTCAGGTCACTAGTGAGTGAGTTTTGACTGTCATGACAGCTGTCACGTCAAGCAAGCAAAATATTAAAATGTTCCTTATCGTCTTAACTGTCAAATTTGGCTCCGTGGAGCTTTAAACACAACTTCCAGTGTACTTACTCAAATTAGCAACTATTTCTCATTTTAGTAGTTTCAAGTCCCTGGTGAAGGGGTTTCGACAGTTATGACAGCTGTCACGTGACGCAAGAAAGGTATAAAAGTGTTCCTTAACGTCAGAACTGTCAAATTTGGATTCATGGAGCTGTAAAGATTACTTACATATTGTAGTTCATCCAAGAAACACATGTACTTTGAATTTTATGTTTTGTAATTGACTAGTTTTAGCCGTAGTCTGAATTGTAATAAACCACCACCCAGGTCTACAACTTTGCGGACTTTTTCTGCTACCAGACTAAAAAAAGAAAAATTAAAAGAAAATAATAAACAATTTTCTACCAGGTTTAAAAAATAGAAGAGTTGCTAAAATTAGAGGTTATATTTTTGGCGCCAAAAATCGTACGTATTTTATAAAAAGAACAAGAAGACGAGAAGAAAATGCCACTAAATTAAAAGAGAGAAGGACAACGACTTAAATTCGATCTAAAAATGTTTTTTTTTTAAAAAGAAAAAGAAAAATTGCCTTTTTGTTATAGAATAAAATTTGCGCTCTAAAAATTGTAACCGATCAAGAGAAGAATAGAAGAAAAAGGAAAAGCTTCAAACTTAAGTGATCCAAAATTTGAAAATGTACATATTAACTTTTGTCTTACTTTAGTGAATATTTTTTCTCTTTTATTATTCAAACTCTTATTACTTTGTCTTCATTTTTTATTCTGGTCTCCTTCTCTTCACGCCTTTTGATTATTTTTTGTCGCAAAAACAATTGTGTCTAATGTTGAAGCCATTATTTTTATTTTCTTCTCAATTTTATTTTCCCTCCTCCTTTTAATCGGGTTTAATTCTTTTTTTTTAATCTAGTAGAACTATCATATTTGGCACAGAATAGTACTGCCTAATATTGGCACCTTCTCTTACCTTTTCAATTTTGCCTATTCTTTGTTGGTTTCTTTCAATTGTTCTTCTCTAATCTGGTAGAAATAGCATTTTTAGCGCCAAAATTTTATTGTCGTGTTTTAGTGGCTTTTCTTCTAGCCTTTCAATTTTTCTACTTTTAATTTGGTAGTCTTTTTTTCTTCTATCTTTATTTATTTTGGTAGCCTTTTCTTGTCATTTGTAATTCTTTTTCTTTTAATCTGAAAACGTTGTCTTCTTTCCTTTCATTTCTTATTGCCTTAATAAGGTTAAAATTCTGTTACATTTTTGGGCGTTTTCTTTCATACGTTGACAATATTTTCCTGAACTGAAAAAAAAATGCTTCTGCTTGTAATTCCTTACAAATTAATTAACAGTGAATAACAAGAGCAAGAAGGAAAATAAATTTAGTTTTTAGTTTTTCGATGAACTACCTTAATATGTTGTGTGGGAAAATTTCGAAAACAGGTTGTTCTCTGAAAACATTGGTCAAATAAGTGCGGTGTCATTAATAAATATCATTCTCTTAAGTGTGTCGAACAATGCGAAGCATAGGTAGCAAAACCACCAGGTAGATGTCTTAAAATTACTCAAATGTTGCTTTTAACGTAAAAGCGATTCGAGACTTTGCGTGTCCTTTGTCAGAATGTCACTTTTCGGTACAAGAGCGGCACGTTTGAGATCCAGAAGCCGAACGCTTTTTTTTTTGATAAATCACCTTTCTCTTTTGTCACTTAAAATGGATGATGTACGACCGAAAACAATTCCCTACAACCTTCAAATTTTGGTCTATTGACGTAATGAAATTTCAGAAAAGTGACCGTGAGTGGAAAAAATCGACGACCACACTTCAAGCCAGTCATTAACTCGACACAAGTGATCCCGTTTATAAAGTAGCAGTTCACTCTGTAACATAAATAAGGTTGGACTTCTCGCTGTGAACTACAAGCCATTTACAGGGTCTGATTCTGCTCTACATAAATTACTTTTGATATGAAACTAATTTAGAACGATCAGCGAGTGTTTGTTCTTCTGCTCGTATTCCACGTCATGCAGGGGGCATTAATGAATGAACTGGGCTGCCAGATGCTGAACAGGAAAAAAATGGCATTTCATTAGTTGATGTTGTAAGGTTTGCTCCAAGGAAAGTGACAGTGACGACATTAATTGTGACGTCATATTGAAATTAATTTATGCTAGATTAGTTTCTAAGATTTTTTTTATTATTTTGTGGTTGTCAGCTTGAGCGTTTCTTTCCGGTGATATCACATTTGTCATGAAAATAATCAAAGAGACTAAACGTCATTAAATAATCAAAGAGACAAAAACGGTGTAACGGAAACCAAATCACAGACAGGATGGCCAACAGATTGAAAGAAGAGTTGAATAGAAAGAATGAAGAACGCCAAATGACAATACAATCTTTTTGTCACAAATGGTATTTCTACGAAATTAAAAGTAGAATAATTGAAAGAAGAGAAAAAAAATGCACTACAATTAATGAATACAGTGTCGAACAAAAATAGTAAGAATCAGATAAACTAGAGGAATTAGAAACAAATGAATTTTAAAATAACTTCAATTTTAAGTATTTTTTCAAGAATCCACCAATTATGGTGCTTTTTCTTCTTTTCTTCTCTTCTTTCAATTTATTTACATCCGCAAAAATTATATTGTTCAATTTTGGCGTCTTTTCTTCTTTCTTTCCAATTCTTCTTCTTTTAATCTGATGGCCCTTTTTCACACTTTTTATTAGTTCCTTTTTTTCTTTTCTAATTTCCTTCCAATTGTCCTTCTTCTAACCTAATAGAAATACTTCAATTTCAAGCACTAAAAACAAAGACAATTTTCACTACAATTTCAAGCACTAAAAACAGTCCGAAAATCAAGGCGCAATTGTCGCGCATAAAACTCATTTTTTAGTACTAAGAATAGTCTAAAAGTTGAATTTTAAGGTTACAAATTACTTTACTAAGACTGAAGAGAGTCCAAAAGTCTTTTTTCAGGTCTTTAATTGGTGTACAACGAAATTTTCTAGACTAAAACAAGTCTAGAATTCAATTAAACACCGTTAATTCAGTCCAAATAACATTTTCGGACTAATTCAATTGTAAAAATTAGTGTTCAAGCTTAATATCGTAGCATTTAGTGCAAAAATGTTTTACTTTCATTACTGAAGAGTCTGAAACTTGACTTTTACTATTACAAATAGTCTTAAACTCTTAAAATGACATTTTTAAGACTATGGATAGTGTACAAACTGGCTTTCAGGCTTGATAAGTCAAAAACTTTCTGAAAATTGTCTTGTAACTCGATTTTTCAGGCTTAAAACAGCCCTAAAGCACTAAAAACTAGATTTTTAAGAAATTATCTAATTTTTAACACTGAGGTGACTAGAAGTCAATTTAATAGTGATAAAGCATAAAATATCATTTTTTAGCCAATGGAAAATTGTTTAACAATGTCAAAAGATTCTATTGTGTTAAAAACTTGGTGAAGATAGCCTTAAAACTCGATTTTCCAAGCTAAAAGCAGTTTTAAAGCACTAAAAATAGTCCAGAGTCCTAAAAAACTTGAAAAGTTAGTCTTCAAGTCAATTTTCATGAATCTAAGGTCAATATCAGGTTTTAAGGACTTTGAAATTTGTCTTGAAATTATGAAAACTTACTTCAAATGCAAATTTTAATCTTCTGATGTCACTTTTCATTGGTTCAGAATCACTTTTTGGTGTCTAAGGTTTAAATATGTGAATTTGTAGTCAAAAATTTTAAAGAGAGTAGTTTTTCATGTCTACAGGTCAATTTTCAATACTAAAGTTTTTCAACTTATCTGAAAACTATGAAAACTGACTATAAAGCCAGTTTTTAAGCTTCTCAAGTCAATTTTCTAGATTAAAGTCTTTCAATTTGTCTGAAAACTATGAAAACTGGTTATAAACACAATTTTTAAGCCTCTCAAGTCAATTTTCACCGTTTCAAAGTCAATTTACTAGTTTCTAAGACAATTTTCAAAACTAAATCTTTCAATTTGCCTGGAAACTAATAAAACTGGCTACAAAGACTTAACTTTTACTATAAAAAATAATCTAAGGTCAATATCCGGTTTTTCGGACTTTGAAATTTGTCTTGAAATTATGAAAACTTAGTTCAAAGGCAAATTTGAATCTTCTGATGTCACTTTTCATTGGTTCAGAGTCACCTTTTGGTGTCCAAGGTTTAATTATGTAAATTTGTAGTCAAAAATTCTAGTGAGAGTAGTTTTTCATGTCTACAAGTCAATTTTCTATACTAAAGTTTGTCAACTTATCTGAAAACTATGACAACTGACTACAAAGACAGTTTTTAAGCCTCTCAAGTCAATTTTCTAGATTAAAGTCTTTCAATTTGTCTGAAAACTATGAAAACTGGTTTCAAACACAATTTTCTAGCCTCTCAAGTCAATTTTCACCTTTCAAAGTCAATCTACTAGTTTCTAAGACAATTTTTAAAACGTCATTTAATTTGTCTGGAAACTAAGAAAACTGGCTACAAAGACAGTTTTTAAGCTTCTTAAGTCAATTTTCACCGTTAGAAGACAATTTATAAGTTGGGTTGGATTGGTTTAGGGTCTTTGAACGTAATAAATCAATTATCTCGTAAACGATGTTTTCTATCAGAATTTTATAAGAGATACTAGATTTTCCCTTGAACAAGAAAATTAAAAGAAACTGTGATTTTTCAAAAATATCCAGTGACGTAGAATGTAAGGCAAAAAAATGAAACCATCTTTTTGTAGCAATCTACGCCACTGGACAGTTTTGACAAACGTCATTAACATCACATAATGAGTATTAATTTTATGTTGTTTCAAATTGGATCAAAATTGCTCCAACGATCTGACAGTGCACCACAGACGTGCGTAAATTTCAATATGGCGGTGCACTCAATGAGGTAATACCAACAAAAAAAAAATGAACCATACCTTAGTGTAGGAGGATTTTTACTGGAAATTCATGTAGAAGATTAGTAGGCATTTTATGCGAGCTTTCCAAGCAACACTGACCGTTATTGTCAGTTTTAATAGATAGGCGGCGCTAGATTTAAGCCGACACATACCATTGTGGCCGACCAGAAATATTTACGTTCACAGAATAAAACTCCTTTTGTGCTTTGATCAAATCCTTTTTATACAGGGTTTTATCCAATTTGGAGGCCAACCATTGTCCGGCTGACAGTGGGCGGGGCCCCTCGCACTGAAAGTCGGACCCGAGTAGACTTTTATTATGCATTTGATACGGTGTCTTTAAAAATGCCTTTTTGACGGCTTCAATTTTCGGTAGCATTGGAGTCAGGCCTCAACCGACAGGATTAGGAATATTATCTGTCCGGATAGATCTGGGTTTACAATGGGAATGTTAGTGTGTGTGGCTTCTAAATGTTCCTTGTGTTGGTCAAAAAGACGAGTTAATGGGTTTTATCTGAATATCTTTCACTTTAAAAGAAACACTGCAAAGTCAATGAAATTACTGAAGAATATTTCCGACAGACACTGACAGTTTTTCTATTTTTTTTTTGGGTGAATACCGATTGTTTACTACGTTCTAAAGGAAAAGACCACCAGGCAAGATTTACTGAAATATTTCAGTATTGAAGATTTCATCTTTTGTCAATCAAACGTAAATGGTTTGAAAGCCGAATAAAGAAATGTCTAAAAATTATCATCAATATGTTGGTTTACTAAAAATGTTAGATAAAATTAATGTACTAATTTACTAAAATAAACGAATTAAGTGAAGTCACAGAAAACCTAAAACGAAACAAGAAACAAAAATATCAACTGATGAGATTGAAGATTGACATCTCCCTCTAAAACTATAAATGACAACAAATCAGTGGGCCATTTAAAATTTTAAATTTGAACTACCGATCACACTGACTTTTAAAGGTAGAATATGACATTAATTTTTATGTTTATTTTTAGATTTATGTTGGCATTTGTGAAACTTCTACATAACAAACCGGTTAGTTAGGACCATACCCACTGCAAGGTTTTGGCGCTTTAAAAAGTGTAACTGTAAACATGATAGAGATAGAAACAGAGATTTAAACAAGGCAGACTTATACTAGAGCATGCAAGTCAAAGTGAGATAAAGGCCTCGTTCAGTTCGTTCAATGAAAAACATTGCTGCTGTGGCTCAGAATGTGCAAGAACATTCATTAACATCATCTCGTCATCGTTCTCAGGAACTGCACATTTCTCGCACTTCTTTGAGAAGAATTTTTCATAAAGACCTCTTTATGAAGTTTTACAAAGTTCAATTGGTCCAGGAACTAAAGCCTCATGACCATCTGATGCGTTTTTGCTTCGCCCAATGGGCTGAAGATTGTTTGGCAGGAGATGAGGAATTTTACCGAAAAATCGTGTTTTCAGATGAAGCTCATTTTTAGTCAATAAACAAAATTGCCGCATATGGGGTTCAGAGATCTCCCACATGACTATTGAGAAGCCACAACGAGTCACTGATGTTTGGTGTGGATTTTGGTCTGGCGGCATCATTGGCCATTTGTCTTTGAAAATGAGACTGTTACCGTGCCATGCTCAACGTATTTTTGATTCCAAAAATTGAGAATGACATGCAAGACATTTGGTTTCAACAAGACGGTGCCACATGTCACACAGCCAAGAAACCATAACATCAATCTTTTGCTCACTGTTTTTGAAAATCAAATAATTAGCCGTTTCGGAGCAGTGATTTGAGTCCTTTGGATTGTTTTCTTTGGGGAGCCATTAAGGATAAATGTTACGAAAACCAACCGAGCGTTGAAACATGAAATCGAAGTTTACCATTGAAGATATTCAAGCCGAAACAATCGAAAATGTACTGAAAAACTGGGTTGATCGGATTGGGCACTGCTGAGCCAGTCGTGGCAGTCATATGAATGAATTGAACCAGAAATTTGAAAAATAATCAGTAGTTTCTTTTTTATAGCCGATTCACATTTAAAATTTTAAGTGGCCCACCCTTTACATATAAAACTAAAACCAAAAACACATAAATAATAAAAATGCATTTAGTGCAGTGTTTTGAGACGTAAGAATATAATTTTGCACAGATTGACCATTCACGAGCCAAATTCAGCGTCCAATGTAATCCCAATGGACGTAATTGCACTAAAAGTGGTAAGAATACAATTTTGCACAGATTGATCACCAAAGAGCTAAATACAGGGTCCAATAGAGTATGAACGAACTACTTGGACTCAAAAGTTCAGTTCATTGGTTTCAAGTAAATTGCCATTGTTTTCCAATGCGATGATGCCACAAATAGCATCATCGCACTGTTAATATTAAGACTCTAGTCAACATTTGTAGACTAATGCTAGCAAATGATTCCAGAATTAACCATAGCAATTCTTCTGTAGAAAAAATGAGCTGATATACTCAATTTTTCAACAAACCTTTATAAGGCGCTTTGGCCAAGAAGTTTCCAAATGTCATCCTCGATAGAAATCTTGCTGAGAGATAATCCTGAAAGTTCTAGAATTATGTACAAGTGCACCATCTGGTTGTATTCAATAATTCCAAACTATCGCCAGAAGCATATGTTGTCGAGAATATATTCTATTCCTCTAATTTTGTTGAATAACGCCGAAATACAGTGCAAAACAGATTGAAACCCTAAAAAGTAATGCGCATTTCTTGGGAAAAATATATTTATATTGATCCTATGGGTACAAATACTTAAGATTCATCGAATAGTCCCTCCTGCCTCAATGAACTGGCGGAAACGTATCTGTCATGCCTGGAAGAACTCCTTCACAGGAATGTTTTTCAAGAACATTGTAACATGCGTTTGGATGACTACTAATGCTTTTTTTTCAGCTCTCTCTTTAGTCGGGGGAACTAAAAAAAGTCACAAGGAGCTAAACGAGGACTGTAAGCCAGCCAGTTGGAATTGGACTCCATTACGCCCTCAGTCACACGATCTTCATCGTAATCAACTTCCTGACCTGAAGCAACAAATCTGATTCTTGATTTGTCTCCTAAAAGTTCTGCAAGAATAATCTAGTTTAGAAAGGAGTGAAATCTAGCAGTGGCAGTGACAATTAGTAGGAAGTCGGCTAGTCCACTGAGTGGAATTTCTAGTTGATTTTTGATCTTAATACGATAACCTTTTTTGAGAATATGTCATTAGTCCAGAGAACCAGCGATATATGACTGAATTTTTAACAAAAGTTAATATTTGTTCTTTTTTAACTAATAATTGGTTTTCAAAAAACTGTATTGTGCTTTCTATACTGTCCAGGTGCTCATTTCTACTTAACCTTCTGTTACAAAAATTCCAGCTCTCGATATAAAAAAGGCAGAACCGTCAAGTCATTGGGTCCGATACCACCCGTTGGCTCTAAAGCATGTCAATTGAACCAGGAATTCAAAAGTAAAAACACTGGATCGTTTAAAATATCATTCTCGTATTTGGGAAAACGCACTCGGAACTTTCAGAAACATTAATTTATATTAAGTTTTCTGATTTAATTTGAATATTTGGACTTGACTTCAAAATCAAAATTTAATACTTCTATGCAGCGATTAGACGATTCAGTTAAGCAATACTCGCTACCAGGTGATACTAAAACAGGCTTGTTCGTATCGTTCCGATCGCGTTTCGAATAAAACGAACATCCATCTCTTTTTGACTACCCCGAAAATGAATGGGCACATTTTTAAAACAGTGTGAAGTCCGCGCCATTAACTATCATTGTGAAAATCAGAGCCGACTCGGATTTTAAATGCCCGGTATTGTTGTCAAGTTAGCTCTTTGAAATGGTACGAATGGTCCCGTACAAAGGCGGCTCGTCAACACTGCACATCCCATTGTATTGACGAAAAATGCACTGTGGTTCAACCCTGAATAAATTCCAAAAAGGTTCATCCATGTACTGGCCAATAGATTTAGTAAGTATGTGAAATATTTTGTATTTTGTTTGAATTTTACAAAAAGACATTTTGACTAATTGATAAGAAAATGATGTGGCTTTAACAAATATTCCGTTCAAACCTTCCGTTCCTAAACTCTACTTTCGTATTATTCCCATCAAACCAGTCGTTTCTTTATGTAGTTTTTCTTGGCTGAAACGAATTTTAAAAGTAAAAAAGCTTCTCTAAACTGTATTCACAACTGAAAACCATTACCCTTCCCGAAACTGCTATTAAGGTTTCTTTTGATGTCTGCAATCTTTTTCCCAGTATTTCGCTTCCTGACTGCATAAGTTTACGCCAAGAATTCCTATCCACTTTTGAAAGCCTTGACTTGGTATCTTTAATTTCCATAGTACAAGCTGAATTTTGTTTCCAATTTAACAATAATTTCTATTCTCAAACTAGGGTATAGCTATGGGTTCGTGTCTTTCTTCCCTCATAGCAGAAATTTTGATGGCCAAAATTGAACATTCCCTTTATCTTACAAACAACTCCAAGACAAGACTTTACATCTATTAACAATTTACAATTGAATTGGAGTCCGGAAATTCCCTATCCTTTATTGATATCCTCTGAACCAGATCCAACGATCACATAGACTTTTCTATTTACCATAAACCTACTAGTACTGACTGTATTCTTAGTATCATTCCTTTCGAATCCAAACCACCCATTCAATCAAAAAATTGCTTCACTAAACTGGTTTTTTACACGTCTTTTCAACATTCCAATGTCTGAATCTAACTTCAACAAAGAATCTTAGATTAGAACTTCAACCGGAAGAATTGTCAATAGATATATGGTTAGCAGTTAGATTAGAATTGAACGTTGCAATCCACAACAAACTTACCAATTCCGAATATGAGAGCACTTCTCAAATTTCATTACTACCATTTTAAAAAATGGATCAATAGAAATCATTGAGGACGGAACACGCAACGAAATGTCCAAATTCTTCTCAGTTGATTATGGAGGGAAAAATCGATTCCTTTCTTGAGTAGTATTTTCCTTCAAATGGATACGAAAAACCTTTTTAAATTCTTCTCCATTCCTTTCTTGAGTAGTATTTTCCTTCAATTGAAAAACTCATTAATATTTGATCTCCCATGCCTTAAGCCGATTTCTGTGTAATTCTAACCAGTTGACAGACAGACAAGAAGTTCTCCACTCATACTAGAGAGTATGAAATGTTCTACAACTATTCCAGTCTTGACATCAACAACATATCACCAAAGCACATTTTTCTCTCCACCTTCAGTTTAATAAACCTTCAATGTTGAACAGGGTTTTAGGGTTTTGCATGTTTCTAATAGGCAATCTCTTGAAGATGGGTGACGACCAACTTAACCACGCAACTACAACATTTTTTGAGTTACTGACATTTTTAATTTACTAATAAGTAATATGTAATAGTGATAATTCCCTTTATATTTTTTCCTTCATCTTGCCTTCCTCTTTATAAATAAGATTGAAAGTCTTCCTCCTCCTCATCTTGCCTTCCTACTTAGCCAAGGGTCATACGGATGGTCTTACAGATTAACATTTTGTATTGAAAGTTTCCATCTTATAGTTTCTGTAAATTTATAATTCTTGACCCCCTCGTCTTAATAGTGTTATTCACCTGACCTACTTTTAATTACTTGAATCGCGTAAGGGTTTGAGTATTTCAATAATTAGTGTAAGTATATTACGTGTTTGATTAGTATGCAGTTCACTTCCTTTTCTTTTCTTCTCCAAAATAAGATTTTTTTTTTGACGCAACATTTTCCGCATTTAAACTACATTATCAATTTTTCAGTTTTACTAAATTTTTTCACACGGCAAGACAGCAAGCAAAAGTTTAAATAAAGTTATACGGTTTGTCTTTTCGCCATTGTTCAGTAGGTTCACCTTAGTAGAGCGAGTTTAATTTTCCAGCTCCTGATGATGGACATTTCTATTCTTTGCTTTTAAAGGGCTTCAATTAAATTATAGCGGAGAAGACTGTGAGTTATGCCCTATTCTGGTAAAGATGCAGTAACTACAAAAAATTTTGTATTCTAAAAATTTCTGTGCTTAAAACATAAACGCCTGACATAACATAAACTAAGTAAGGTACATCAATCATAAAACACTTCAAATTCTCCAAACTTGCTGCTTAATGATTTGTTTACATCATTAATATTAGGAACTTAGATAATTCAGCTTATACCGGAGGGTGGTAGATATTACCAATTCTCTATAAAGTTAATCGTAATTAAACATGAAATTTACGAGTCGACCCCCTAATGGTCAATCTACGATTTATCAAACATTCCCCACAAAACGATTCGGATTCATAAAGCCGGTTATTCGGACAGCCACCCACGCGCGCGGGGCCTTGTCAATCCCGCATTTTATAAATGGTGTTAGACAATGTCGAGGTGTACGGCAGAATAGACAATCAAAAATTAATGATGTTAACACCTTCACGATACAATGAGTGTGCCGCATGGAATTTTAATCAATCAAAGAATTCCGCGCCACCTGCCAACCGAAACGTTTAATCAAACATTCATAGACGGGGGAAAGGTGTTTCGGAAAAATTCGGCGCAAATGAATGTTGATTTGTTGACGTTTAAAAACGGTTATTAAGTGAACGATAATGATGCATAAAATACCTTATTAACTGAAATTTCCAGAGAAGTGATAAAAGGAAGATTTGTTTGGTTAGCGTACAAAACACTGGACAATATCCCGAGGAATGGCTCCCTTCTACATTTGTCGCGCTTCCTAAATCAAACAATGCAACCGTATGTAAGGATTATCGTCTCATTAGCCTGATGAGCCATTTCCTTGAACTCTTTCTTCGAGTTCTACACACGAGACTAGACTATATAGGAGGTGCGAGGAAGTAAGTGGTGCTAGTCAATTTGGATTTAAGAACGGTTTTGGAACAAGAGAAGCCATATTCAGTCTCCAAATATTGGTGCAGAATTGCCAGGATCAAAGAAAGGACGTCTTCTTGTGCTTCATCGACTACGAGAAAGCATTTGATAATGTAAAGCACAATCTCCTCATATCATATCTTGGGGACCTGGGATTGGATGGAAAATATATCAGACTTATAGGAAGTTTATACTGAAACCAAAGAGCGGAAATCCGAATTCAAAACGCAGGAACAACTGAGGATGTTGAAATAAAAAAGGCCGTCATGTGGAAAGAGCTTTCACCGAGTCAATCACCGAGAGTTCCATAGGCATTAAAGTAAACGGAATTCCCATCAACAATATTCGATATGCGGATGATACCGTAATATTAGCGGATAGTGCAACTGATCTACCAACTCTACTAGATAAAGTCAATGAAGAAAGTCAAAGACTGGGTCTGAAAATTAACAACCGTAAAACTAAATGTATGGCGATTAGTAGAAACGAAATCCAAATATCATAATATCCATAAATGGAGAGAGCCTTGAACAAGTTACTCAATTTAAATACTTGAGATGCATGATCAACCAAAAATGGGACCCAGATCAGGAAATAAAATGCAGAATCAAACAACGTTCTTAAAACTTTTAATTTTTAACAGAAAAGAACTTATTTCAGTCTCAGATAAAGGATGGTAAAGTGCTACGTCTGGTACGTTGTTTTGTACGGAGACGAGACATGGACGTTGAAAGCAGCAACTATCAACAGGGTTGAGGCTTTCGAAATGTGGACGCTGCGACAAATGCTGAGAGTGTCGTGGGTTGATCATGTAACAAACGAGGACTACTAGGATACTGACAGGGGCTGATGGTTTGGTGGATCGTGAACTTTTTGACAACATCAAAAGAAGAAAAAATGGCTATCTTAGACACATACTACGCGGAGAACGTCTCCATTCAATCATTTCCAACGTCTTATTCTCTAGGGTAAAATAGAAGGAGGAAAGAGAGGAATAAGTAAAGGAAACTATCCTGGCTGCGAAACATATGACAATGGACAGGAATAAAGGACTTGAACGTATATTGCGAACGAAAATTGAAAGACTGCGAGATGTGCACGTACAGTAGGATGTTGAGAATACCATGGACGGAACATGTTACAAACGTAGAGGTCCTAAGAAGAACGGAGAAGGGTGTGGAGATCCTACATGAAGTTAAAAAGAGGAAACTGCAATATTTCGGACACGTTATGAGAGGTCAAAGGTATCACATTCTACAACTCATAATTCAGGGAAAGATCGTGGGAAGGTCTGTTGGAAAGAGAAGAATATCCTGGCTTAGGAACTTACGAGAATGGTTCGGCGTCACGTCCTCCAACCTATTCAAAGCCGCAGTTTTTAAAGAAGACATGGATATGGTAGGTACGAGAAGAAGAAGAAGAAAACTTTTGTTCGCCAGTTGTCCTAAAATGAGTAATTTTTTGGTGAATAACTTGTGTATGATTAGTTATCGTATTTAATTTAAAATATTATGTCATAATTCTTGTACAGGGTGTTAGATAATGAGAACACTTGGCCCCAAATATCAATCTCTATAGTTATTGATATCTCTAACTTATCTGTAAATTTTGTTTGATGTTTGGAGCTAAGTGTTGGTGCACAGTCTGTATAAGAATTTCGAATTTGACCATAAAGCTCAAAACAGCGGAACAGAGTAATGTCATTACTATACAGCGTGAAGTTAGAAAGAAATGCTATTTTCTCTCCTCTGATTTTCTTATAACTTATACTCAAAATAAATTTATACCGAAGCTTTGGAAAACTCCGAGCATGGAATTCTGCTGAACGAATAGCGTATCAATAACATTCGATACGCGGACGATACTGTAGTATTTGCCGACAGTGATTGGCTTGCAAGAATTGATAAATTATGCTAGTAAACAATATAGTCTAAATATGAACACAAGTAAGGCCAAGTTCATGATAATAACTAAGCAGGACATCCGAAACTGTTAACTGTTTATTAGAGAGAGTCCAGTAGAAGAAGTGTCGAAATTCACTTATTTGGGAACGATAATTAATGAGCAATGGAACCTCTCTAAAATGATTAAATGTAGAATAGAATAAAAAAACAAGACAAACTTTGTCAAACATTTTTAATAGCCACAATTTGGACCTCCGTAGAATGGTGTCGACAAAACGTAGTAGAAGTAGACATTGACAGAGGCGACCCAAAAACACTTGAAGCATTTGAAATCTGGGAATACAGCAGAACTCTGAAGATCTTATGCGCTAATAATGAGTCTGAACAGAAGAATGGAAGTGATAAATACTATACAAAGAAGAAAACTTGAATATCTGGGCAGTATAAAGCAAAACGAAGACAAATATCAGTTCCTGAAAGTTTTAAAGGTCTATAGCAAAAGAAGACCCGGAAAGCGTAAGATATCATGGCTAAAAAACTTAAGGACATGGTTTTCCAAAACAACCACTGAATTATTCAGAGCAGTCGTAAACAAAGTCATCATATGATCGCCAATATTCGGAATGAATAGGCACATTAAGGAAAAGAAGATAAAAAGTTGAGAGTACATTTCATAAATCATCCGTTAACGAAATATTCATCCCAAAATATTGAGGCAATACCCATTTTCCGAGATGTAACTTGGTATGGTACCAAACCAAACAATAACAGGTGACAGCTTTGTCACTTTGACAGCAGATGATATTTTAGTTTGAGTGATGGTTTGATTGCTATTTTCTTACGTTGAATACTGAGAGAGTCGTAGAAAAAGTTGTAGTATTCTATTCGCATGTAATGGCTATCATTACATGCTCGTTTAATAATATTTTCTGAACTGGTAATGAAATATGCTATTTCGCAAATTAGAGTAGACATTGACATAATTCAGGAGACACTTCTGAGAATTAGTCTAAACGACTCGTAAATAAAAAGTTTACAGTTCAAGAGCAATCACTAATTAGTAGGAACAACATATCAAAGGTCAGGCAGGTAGATATATCAAATACCAGTAGAAACACCCTGAAACTATTTTCTTTACCAATATGCCGACTGAACACGGACACTATCATTAAATGCCGAAATAGATTTCTGGTTAAGCTGGGTTTCGAAAAAAAATATTACTAAACGTATAATTAACAAACATCCGAATTTTGCTTCTGTATCATTAAGAAACGTTTAACGTTTTCTTGACACTGACTCAGAACATTTTTTTCAAAGGAGATTGATTTATAGTTCAGACAATTTAATTGTCTGTTGACTTGAGTTTTTGTTTTATTGCTATCAACTTTACTAAACTATCATAAAATTCTCAGAGTTAATTTGATTGTGTTGTAAATATGAGTTAATTCGTAGAAATGTACTGCTAATGTTAATTAAAAAAGTTATTCTCTAAAATAGCATGCATAGAATAATGTAGGGGATATCAAAAACCACTACCGAAAAAAGCGCGGTAACCGGTGTTTAACTATAATTATTATATTGAGTGGAAACCTAGACAGAACCACCTGAATACCAACCCAAACCCGGCTGGTTCTAGGAAATAACGCCAGCTAAAACAGTAAATTCAGAAAAAGTGACAGTTTAAAGGAACCGTTTTTAAGGTTCTTTGTTTGGTCTGCAAATCAAAAACCACTATATAATTTAAAAAACAAGGATATTACTTCCAAAGATTTATAGTTATGGTTTGATGATGAGACAAAGAAAAGTCGTCAGTAGTAGGTAATTGGTTCGATTCACGATGACGCAGATTATTCAATTAACTTGTTCCCAGTCAATATCCAAACAAAATTAGGAACGGCTTCTTAAACAGATCAAGGAGCCACCGAAAGAGCCCTAATTTCGTTTTGTGGTCAAACATCAATTACCACTAAATACGTATTAATTAAACCAAAAACGCATAGTCACTTTGTGATATATCAATTAGAGCTCGGAGAGATGATTGAGCTGATTTTTGTTTGGCCCACCATAGTTCGGGGGATTATTGATCATCTGCTGCCGAAATACTGATTTTCCTTTGTTATTAATTATGTTATTTGTACAAAAAATTACGACTAGCTGCGGGTACCTGGCCGCTAATGAATCTATTATTTACCGAAGGCGAACCATTAATTTTTCGTAACAAACGTAACACACGGGCTGGTCGGACTTTTCCTTCCAGTTTAGCTGTCGTATAAATAAATGCTCAAACCGCATAATTCACCCGATTCATACCTCACAGATTTATCGATGTGCATTATCGTGTTGCATTCCGTACGTGTGTTTCCGTTTTCCATTCCCACACGCCGCATTCTTTTGTAATCCATTTCGACGACTGTTTCATGTTAAACGTACCAGTTGTGTATCCACCCATTTTCATTCAGTATAATTAGTTTTTCAAATTGTTTTAGCTATAAAGGGCATAGGTAAAGCTAAACATCTTATGTGAAATTTAATGTATTTTATGACAATTTTTTAACCCAAATTACAGAATAAGTAAGCTAGTTATTACTGCTTTTTTAAAAACCATGTGAAAGAAGACACTTGCTAGAATGTGTGAAAGTCAGTCATAGAGTAATATGTATATCAATAATGTCAGTTTTAATTCGTAATATAGTGATGTTCCTAACAAGTGCGGAAAGCGATTCTTTTCCGCACGCGATTGCAGTTGCATATAAAATGTTACTCAGAAGTTTCGAAGAATGAATGTTCAATAGAATTCTCTTAAAATTTGCCAGGATGGATGATTTTCACGAACAAGTTAATTAACTATGATAAATTCATAACATTACTGATGCCATAGGTAAGTCACATGACGCCTCTTTGATATTATGTTGCATTGATCTTGAATTAAAAAATGGTTAATTAAATGGAAAACACTTTTTTCCGTACTAGTGCGGAAAAAACTAACTTTCTGCACTCATATGCGTGCGAAAAAGTATCAAATCCTGCACTGCAGCAAGTAGAAAAAAGTCGTTCTTAAACCGTGAACAGATTAAAGTGTAATGACATTATTTATTACTAACAACCACATTTTGCGGTATTTTCGCGGTTAGAAATGTTTGTTCGACGTATAATCGAAAAAATAACAACAAAAAACAGTGACCACGTATAAATCGCATAAAACTCGATCGCATTGAAATGACTTTGATTCAATCTTGTACATATCGTATCGAATTTCTTATTCAATCCGCTTCAGGAATTCTCTTTTCTTTAATTTCGGTTAGAATAGAATAGGAACTGATCTAAAGAAAGAAGAATATAGTCATATTTAACTAGTAGTAGTTTTGTAATGTTAATATTTTGTTTCAAATATTATTTAAAAGTGAGTAAAACATATTGTAGGGTATACAGTGTGTCCCAAATTGGTTCTACATGTATTGGGATCTCGGTAACCGTAAGAACTACAAAGTCTCCGTTTTCCGGAAAATTGGGAAAAACGTCAGAGGCTACATTTTAAACAATTGCTTACAGCTCTTTAACAAAGCCAAAGAGAGTTTTGAAAGTAGACATTATTAAAGCACTTTTTTACGTAGACCACCATGACGTGATTAGAAAAAATGTATCGGTATTGGTTTACGAGAGATGATAACTTTGTAAATTCTTATAGCCGTGATCTTGAATTATTGCATTTTTGGAAAGCGCTTAAAAAATCCTTTTCAATGATGGTATTATTTAGTTTCTAAAGGGCAGAATAACGTTTTTTAAATTTTTGTTATAGTTGGCCTTAGAAACCGTTACCGAGATCCCAATACAAAGTGACAATAAAAATGGTTTTTCGGTTTTGGGATATCTCTGCAAATAAGGTTAGAAATAAATAAAAACAAAAAATCTAAATTTCAGTTTTTTCGGATATCTTCGGAAGTACCTACTAGGAAAATCGAAATTTTTAAAACGCCATTTGGTTTAACTTTAAATTGAGCAACTTTGCCCTAATTTAAACTTTCTCGTATCTCTTATACTTTCCGAGATCCCAATGGTGAGGGTCGAATTTGAATTACCCTGTATAGACAAAAGCAAGAACCTGCCTTCAAATACCTACTACTAAAAAGTCAGATGATTTTCTGATAAATCACTGTGGTGAAATATGGCATGTCATATTCTATTTCATTTTATTGATGATTAATAAAAGTTGTTTTTATTTTCCTACCACACAATGTCTTTGATTTCATTAATCAAAGCTTTGAGTTGATGTGCTGAAACTTGCCTAACTGCCACTGTTGCCTAATAGCAAATTGTTCAACCATAATGTTATAGTAGAGTGTAAATTGAGGTGAACAACCTTAGGTTAAGGATGTTTTAAGGATTAAATCTATCATCACTAAATCTTTTGATAAAAATGAAAAATATCTTTCTACTACTCTGACCATACTAAAGACAGATTGATTTACAATGATTATAGGACAATATTTAGTCTTTACTATACATCATGACTTCCTTGTTTATGTTGTTCGAATATCTCTATTCTAATACAGAGTGATAGATTTTACCTCATCTCCTCATCGGTGAATCAATAAACGAACGAAAATCGGGGCGGGACTGATATCTGGCAATATTAGGTCTTTACTGTAAAAAATGCACCAGATCAAAAATTTCGGAAGGTAAAGACCAAGGAATTTTATGAAAACAATCACAAAGTTTAGTTACAACATAAATTTAAAGAGAAAGCCGCGAAACAACTAATAAACATAATAAATGTACCGTGTACCATTCTTAAAACGTCTTTTCCTACTATGTAGTGGTTCATCCATCATTAGTAGGACACACTGGTGATTACGGAGCAAAACCCGTGCAAAATTCAGCCCAAAACAAAACCCAATAATGTAGTCAGCCTATTTTCAATTATGAAACGTCAGTTTCGGGCTACTTTAGGGGGCGTGCCGATGCCTTAATGATCCGGACCGCAAGTAGTTATAGAAAATTACCTTTCGGTAATTTATTAACTTTTGATGATGGGAGAAACTACCGTAAAAATGCAGGTAATTCGGTGCCTGGATTCGTTTCGGTCGTTAGTTTTACTCCGTACTGCATTCGGTTTCGGTCAGGAATCACCCGATCAATAAAAATCAATTCGATTGGCACCTGGGGAAGGTTTGACAAGGACCGAAAATGAGCGAGCCGTTATCTTCTGATCGCCAATTAGTCACCAGGATAAAGACGTGCGGTTGAGGTCGTAAACGCGTCACCAAGCCGGCCACACGCGAGGACACATAAAAATAACGTTGGCCGACCACTTTCTTGGTTAAATTTTTTGTAATGCGGGATGTCAGGAACGTACTCAGCTCATGCATCATAATAAATTTTTATCAGACATACGTGGAAAATCAATCAAAAAGCGAATGACATAACAATGTAACAGACAGGTAAATGTTTGGAGTGTGACAGATATAACTAATAAAGAAGAAAACGACGTCACATTCAAGTCAATTCTGTTTGACAACATTGCAAATGAATTTCGGAACAAATTCACACGGTGATGTATCATATGATATGATGCGAAATTGGATTGAACCATATCACATGAAGATACGTCATTGTAATCAGAAAAGAAAGCACTAGTCGGATATGTCAAAATCCAATATGCCGCCCATAAGAAAAATGAAAGATGATCTTGGTAACCAAAAACCGAAACGTCAGATCTCAGATATGATATTGCCACGTTGTAGAAGAGAAAAAAGTAAAATGGTAAATAAAAATGGCAATGGTAACATTAAATAAGTCAATAAAAATGTAAAAACTAAATTTCAAAATTTCGTTTATTTCGGAAATTTTGAGACGGCCTATTCTTAAACAGCCAATTTCGAATTTTTGCCATAATTTACCAACTCTGTAACTTTTGCAGATTTTGAGATCTCCATACACAGGAATTTGTGGCATATATCGAATTTCTAAAATTTTTAAACTCATCTAAAATCAGGTTGCAATTTTTATATTGTCATTTTGACTTTCCATTTTCAAAATTTCTCAAAATGTTAAAAAAGTCTTTTTTTTTTATGGAAATCGATCCTTTGGAATTTCTAGAGTCATCTAAGACCAATTTACATACTTTAATTTGCAATTTTAGGTTTTGGCCTTGTTTTTCCATTTTCAAAAATTTGCTTAAATATGTGATTTTTTTCGAAATCAGGTTGCAATTTTTATAATAGTACTTTAGCTCTGTTTCTCCATATTCAAAATTTCAAAAAGAACACTAGATGACGTAAGTAGTAAAAACCTCCGTCGTACATCTATCGTCATTGGTTTCCGAGATATGGATGATAACTTTGAAAAAATTCTTTATGGCCGCCTTCAAGATGGTTCTACGATTGGTCAAGATGGCATATCTCGGAAACCAATGACGATAGATTGTTTCTAATTACGTCACCGTGTTCTACGTAAAAAAGTGCCTTAATAATGTCTTAGTTTCAAAGCTCTCTTTGGCTTTGTGACGATAAAAACGTCACCGTGTTCTAAAAAAAGTACTCTCTCTTTGGCTTTGTTATTACTCTGTAGCTCTTACGGTTACAGAGATCCCAATACATGTAGAAGCAATTTGGGACACACTGTATGTATACCTTATGGAGAATGCCAGGCAGATACCTAAAATTGTTTTTAGACTTTGATCTTTATTTTTTTGTGAATCTCAACGCATATGAGATTATGAACTAATTTATGATTCAAACACCTGGACAGCAATGCATTTTATATGAAATATCTATCTTCAATTGTACAACCGGGTATTTTGTGTCTAAATTGAAATAAATGAATACGGTCCTTCACCAAACATCCATGTAAGCTGTCCAAACAGAGTAATGTCACCGATGCAGCCTCGAAGCTTTTTATTTGTCCTCTCTTTTCCCCTGATAAAGAGGAATCAAATTTCAACGGCTAATTGGTCAGGTTTTCGACTTCTTTATCATTGTGTTGATTCCCCTCGGATGGGCTAATCAATGGGCATTTTTCATTCAACTGGTCGGAACCCCCCAGAATTTTCGGTGTTTACTTTGTCCACTCGACCGTCTTTTTGTTGGGTTCAATCTGTTTTGAAAGTGAAATCCGTCCCGGTTGACATCTACACCGATCTGAACTGATATTATTTATTCGTTTAAAAAGGCAACAGTGAGACAACTAACACGGCAATTCTTCGCAAAATTTATGGAGAATCCTGGAAACTAACACCCAACCAAGAGACACATATACATATTTAGCAAGTTCGCACCTTCGCTCGCTGGCAAATACTTTCATAAATCAATTCGAAATAAATCCAAACAAATCGCCAACGCCGGCTAATAAAATTCCGAAATTATCTTCAATCTTCATTCCATTATACACTGCCTCCAGATTGAACTGTATCTGTAGCAAAACGAGGTTACTCATAAAACCATCCATCACGACTTATTTCTTGTTTTTACTGTACTCATTGTGAAACCCAAATCATTGTAAACGTGAATGCAATTTTTTCAGTTAAAATTCGACTTGATTTGGATACAATCCACTTCAAAAGGTTAACAGGTTAATTCGAGTAATAAAATTCCGGAATAATCTCGCATCTCCGAGGCATTTATACCGAGTTAGACAAATAAGCTGAGTCGTTGGCAGGTCGGTGAGAATTACATCGGCCGATAAAATCTCGGAAACTGGCGAGAAGTCTTCATTTCATATGCGGGTGCTCGCCATAAAATACTCCTCGAACGTACCCGATGTTGTCTCCACATCAGAGAAATATGGGAATCGTGTTACTGCGTGCATATGTCTTTTCGACGTCGTTGCTTTGGAATTAATTTGATTATTTAGAGTTCGGAGATGGTGATCAATAATCGTCAATTAGATTTAGTTACTACTGGGTGGCGCAAATGTTTTTTTAGAAAATGTTGTGGATGGTATGTTTGTGGAAAATGGTGCGCGGAAAGCGAACCGAAAAGCAATTACGATGAATGATCATTTGTCATAACACCTTACGCAGTTGTATTTTTGAAATTCAGTTTTGTAATATCTGACTTCATCCAACTTTGTTAACAGCTATTTATATTGTTCTTTTAGAATAAACAAACTAATTATTACCTCTATAATCTCTGGTAAACCGTGTGCTAAAGACGCTTCCAACCGGCTTCATTAAAACCATTCAACAATCGAGGTAAATTGAATAAAATATGAAATTAATTGATAAATTCGATCGTTAAGTCGGGTACTAACTTGGAGGTAATTACATTAATAACGTGTCTTGAGTCGAATATTCGAAGTGTACATACTGTAAACATGCTTAACACTAGGTGGCCGCTTGCAATCAGGATCTGATTACCCATAATAATTTTACCTGGGCAAGTTTATTAGTTATACCCAGTCGAGTATAGTTTTGGTGTCTCAACTCAATAATTTGGTTAGAATTTGTTAACTGGTAAATTACAACATCACTAGTGATGGTTGATGATTATGCTTGATTAAGCTTTTCAGTATAGATAAAATAGTATTCAGTATTTTTCTATCTTCCCTGGTAAGGTTTTAACTGCAACATTCAACCTTAATGGATTAAATATTTATCAGCAAGGCTATTTTATTGCAGGAGATAATCTGAGCGCAAACAAATTATGCAAATAAGAAGAGTCGACCAATTACACTTCCCAATGAGACCTACAAAACCAAGTCACTTCAGTGCCATCCACTCATTCATCAATAATTTGAGCAGTAAATCCTTAAGGGCCAATTAACCGCACAAAAAATATTAAATTTCGTCTTTAGAAAGTTAAGGGAAAGCTTAACTTAAGGAGGGATCAGTTACCGAGATACTGACCAGATACGAACGGTAGCATGTCTGGTGGCACCGTCTAATGTCACATAAATTTAGCAACATAACTGATTACGGTAAATTTTTGGGGTTTTTAGTTTGGTTTAGGGTTGCCACCCACGTTTTACTGCTACTAAGTTTTGACATTTTCTGATTTTTGCAAAAAGTGCCACACACCTTTTTACCTTTTGTGGTAGTTATTAAGGTTTTATATAGAGTGTGTTCCATGTATTTGGTGTTAAAACAGGATCATTTAACCTGTAATTTTCTGTCTTCCTATCTAAGCTTAGTTTATAAAAGAAATTTTAACTTTAGCATTAGCAATAAATTTAGTATTAACCTTAAGAAGGAAAAGTGTTTATAAAACTAGCAATTTTTAACTTACTTAACTGACTGAACATTAGCGATATAACAATAACTCGCATCAAACAGGACTAAATCCCTGTAACAGATCGAAGGAAGGCAAGTTCATTTTCCGATATAAAAATCTTTCTTTCCCAAGAGAACGATCGCACCTTTCAACTCAAAACAAGTAGAGTCTAAATAGTTCCTCAATTGGATCTCCGGGAGGAACTGATTTGAAAGTGAACACACAGAGTCAAAGTAGACTGATTCTGCGAAAACCCAAAGGAGTAGCTACCTGGAATATAAAGGAAAACAACAACCAAGGAAGCTAAAAATAATCGAAAACGAGATGACAGCCCATAACATTGATATCCTTGGAATCAGTGAATCTCACTGGAAAGGAAAGGGTCACTTAATGACAAGATCATTAACCTCCGTTTCCAAAGTCAAACAACTCAAAAAAGACCCTTTCGATGAAACGGCTTATAGATCCCTATCTAATGATATTCAGAAGAGGTCCTAAAGACAAAGTAAAGTACATCTCTAAGATATGTCAAGCCATAGAATCAACCAAACCAAAGATCTGTTTCAAAAGGTCAAACTTCTCGCAACAGAATTCAAACCATACAATTATGCGTTACAATCCATACAATCATGCAATATTACACGTTTGGCAGAAATATTACACAGAACTGTTCAAGAAACAGCAGACCATAGATGGAAACGAATTCTCAATATAATTGAAATAACGCACGAACCATACGTGGAGGTAGAAGAAGCAATAGCACATCTGAAAAGAAAAAAATCACCAGGCTGTGACAATATAATAAGAGAACTAATACAGAATTTGGATAAAAAAGTGCAACCACAAGTTGTAGCAACTACCGTACCATTTCTTTGATATCACACTCGAGTAAGATTCTACATTGTATAAAAAGACGTTTAGGGACTTACCTGAATCGACAGATTCCCCAGGAACAGGCAGGGTTTGTGAAGGGCAAAGGTACCAGAGAACAGATGCTTAATCTACGACAAACTCATAGAGAAATGCAGTAAATTCACTGTGTTAACTGTAGGATGCTGTGGAGAGTTCTTCGAGAGATGGAAGTGCCTGGACATCTAATTGCACTCACAAGAAACCTTTACAACAGTATGGCCAAGGTCAGAATAGAGAACCAGCACTCGTTCCCATTCAAAACCTGCAGGGGAGTTCGTCAGGGACGCATCCTCTCTCCAGATCACTTTAACATCTATGAAGAAGACATTGGATGATTGGCATGGAGGAATCTCAGTGCGGGTAAAAAGATTACAAATCTAAGATATGCAGACGATGCAACACTAATAGCTACGACAGAAGAAGAAATGTTGGATCTCCTAAACCGAGTGGAAACAGAGAGCAATAACTGTGGCGGTTTGATAAACGCGGAAAAAACCAAAATTATGATAGTTGATCATTCCACTCTGCAATTGACAGTCGATCTACAAAGATTTCAAATCGTTGACCATATTAACATATGTATCTGGGCTCATATATTAATAAACACGGGTTCAAGTGAAAGTGAAATCCGAAAGAGCAATAATTAAGCCAAGATTTGAAAGATTGTTTCCATTTTTTGATATGGAGCTGAAACGGGGACAATTAAAGAAGCAGACAGAAAAATAATTGATGCCTTTTGAGATGTGGTTAGAAAACCTTAGAAAACTGAACATCCGCAACAGTCTCTGTTTTACCTGCCTGGAGAACGTATTGAAACTTTTTGGACACATTGTGCGAAAGATGGACAACCTGGAGAGGCTGATAGACTTAGAAGTTACAGCTAAATTTAAATCTGAAGTTAAATTTCGTTTATGAACATCACAATTTAAAACAAGTAGTTTATAAGTGAAGTTTCTTTATAATTTTTTGTCTTCAATTAAACACGTCAAGCTTGCAATATTCTTGCTTTTTTGCTGTATAGTTTTCTTGTTTTTTGTTCTTTATGTCAAGTTTGACAAGAAATTTTCCTCTCTTTTGTCCTGCATTTTTCACGCAACACAAGGCTAGTGTGAAACAATTTATTTCACTTATAATAATAAAGTTGTGTGGTTCTATATTTTGTTATCTTCACTTTGTTGTTAAGACTTGAAATCATTTTACAACACCCTGTAAAATAAACAAGTCATTGTTAAATGGCAGTGTGAACCACAAGAGTAGCAAAGCGAACATAAAATAATTTTATTGATCCGATTCCTCGACTTGGTAGGTCTCGCGAGCAGCGTCAATAAAAGCTTTTCTCTGCCATACATGGACAGAACGCTTTTTCAGACTCAGTTTTGATTTTATTGTTTCCTTCTTTTTCGTTGATCTGAACGACCGCCCGTATTTATATCGTTTCGAAAAACGACCGCGTGAAAAACGAGGTGTTGCAATCCACTGCAGAAGAAGTGAGTTGCCATAAAACTGGAAATAAAGATAACGCAGCTGAAAGTGGGATTGAAGATAGCAGGAGTAGTCGAAATAAAAAATAAGATGTTACGGTGGGCGGCAGTAAATTTGCTTTTGATCCTTCGGGGAGGCGATATCCGCCTGAATTTATCGTCTGCTTTTCACGACAACGAACTCGCTTTATTCAACACCTCGCTTTATTAATAGCGTTAAAATTTCTTTAGTCGATCCAAATGATATCGTAAAATGTCCTTTATAACCTACAGAAACAAAGAAACCGTGTCTTATTAAAGCAATCTAATTTTTTACTATCAATGATATCTTTTAAATAAGAGTTGGTTGAGAGGAGTTATTCATTTCGTTTTGTTGAGTTTATGTAAATTTGATGAGATTCGAATGATACGCATCATTTTAACAAAAACAATAACTCTTCAAAACTATTTTAAAAAGGAACAACCTGTAAATCTGCATGTAAAAGACCTGCATAATAACTTCTACTACGTGTGCAGTTTTAAAACAGTCAAACTCTTTGTTATCTTCGAACAATTACATTGCAATTGTAGATTTTGTTTCAACGCCAGAAAACCCCTTAATTTAAATGAAACACCCTGTATAGTTTTGGATTATTTGATTCTGCTATTTAAGATCTACATAATCTTTTTTATGTGGTAAACTTAAAGTATATCGTTTCTGAGATATTTAAGAACAAAGTTGCCCTTGTCATCCGCAGAAAAATGCGCTCTAAGTGTAAGTGGTCGTTAAAGCCACTAGTCCTCATTATTTTAACACTCTGTATATTTTATGGTTATTTGATTCTGCTCACCAAACCTACATAATGATTTTATTATGTGCTTTACATAACATGTACAGTTTCTGAGACACTAAGAGTCAAGTTTGTAAATTTATCATGTCAAAAATAAGAAAATTGCCAGGTAAATGTTTTGAATGTGGCATTTGTTTCTTTATCTGTCAAATTCAAATCTCGGTCACTCTGTATATTTAAGTTGATATGCTGCTTGTTATGTGTTGTTTTAAAATAGTACGGCTTCTGTCATATTGAAGTTATACTTGTCTCTGTCACAGACATATCCGGTGTAAGTGCACTGCTTTCAATGGCATTTATTATTATTATTATTATTATTGACCTCAGATATAGTAGAGCCCGTCCAAAAATTTGAAAAATAGTTTCTATTGACTTACCCTCAAAAATTATGCATTACCTTAAATGGAACACCCTGATGAGGTATATTTTAAGACCGTTGTACAAAAACTGTACGGTTTTTGAGATATTTAAGACAAAACAGTCCATTGCCAGGTATAGTCATTACCTTCAAAGCCACAAATTTCTATTATTTTAAATGGGACGCCCAGTATATTTTAGAAGCATTTAATTCTCTTTTTCAAAACCTGCGTATTATGCAGTAACAGTTTTTTGTTTGTGAGATCATTTTATTTATAGTAAAAATTTGTGTATTTTTTTTGATATAAATTTAACGAATATAATGAAACACCCTGTGTGAGTCTTGTATACAGGGTATTTTTAATGAATGCAAAAATTTTCATTTCATTTCAATTATCATTTCTATATCGAAAAATAATGGTTCGAACGGCATATGTCTGCACAGAATATTTTCTTCTTATTTTACATTTCCTACATGCCGTATGTTTTTAATACGTATTCTGAAACATCCTGTATATATATTTATATTATACTTATTCAGGGTGTCCAAAAAGAAGGTTAAACGAGGTTTGCAAATATACAGGGTCAGTCACAAAGTATACCAATTTCTCTTAATTCAAACCTCTAACACCCTGTATATTACTTCAAATTTTAAGACTACTCATAAAGACCAATTCAACGATATACGATTCTATAACTTTATTTGAGGAAATGATATGAAAAAAATTTCATTAGGTAAGTTTTTATGTACCTATTTAATTATTCAAAACTCGTGTTTTTGAAAGGTTTACCCACCTATAACAATGGTAGGAGTAACAATAATAGCTATAATGTCAATATGATGTGAAATTGTTATCAATTTTTGCTGTGTCCTAAAGTTAAACAAATTTTCGTACTACATAAAATGTTGTTTTTTACTCTAAAAAGCGTTGAAAAAGTAGTAATTTTGTAAATCGTTGAATTGGTCTTTATGAGTACTTGTAAAATCTGAAGTAATATACAGAGGGTTAGGTTTAAATGAAGAAAGTTGATCTACTTTGTGACTGACCCCGTATACTTGCAAATCTCGTTTCACCCTCACGCCATGTGCTTTTATTTACTATAACATTATCCAAACAATGAGAAAAACAAAATCAGTTGTTTTCGAGATATTTGCAATATTTCATACTTTTTGGACACCCTGTATAATGCGATCATTACACACGTTCAAACTTGTTTTTTCGAAAAATATCAAAGCTCGTGTTTATGTGTTTAAAAACACTCTAACTAGATAAGTTTTCCTAGATTCTCGGAGATTTTTTCCACTAGTTTAAGAGATATTTTGCAAACTGACAAACTATATGAATGACCCTAACCAATACTCAAACTAGACCATTTTATCTTGATTCGGTTTCAAAATATTTTAACTGAAATTTAACTGAAAAATATCAGACGGTTTGTTTCAATTGACCATCAGTTCAATTCACATTATACTCACTTCAAAAAAACTCATCCTGTACATACACTCAATACGTCATCAATTCTATACGTTTATTTTTCACCTAATATCTGAATTCCAACATGTTTTCACCTCTATATTTTCAAAAGAAAGAAAGATTCCTGACAAATGGTGATATCTTAAATCAGCAAACGGATGATGTGCAACTTGACAAGTAATATATTTTCCGTTACCATCTTTTAATGGTTTTTATAGTCCCACTTATACACTCGGTGGACATTCTTTGTCGGTTTGGAACAAAACTTTTCGTGAAATTATTGTTATAGGAAGTTGGAAGATGAGCACCCATTAAACTGAAATATGATACTTACGGCTCTTAACCTTTAAACCCGCGCATACACCACAAGAAGCTTCTTTCGGCACATGTGATGATAGAATCAACTACCTCACATTAAAAACAGTCTTGTACTTGTAAAAATGTTTTTTAAATTATGATAGTTTTTAGTGTAGTTTGTGTCGGTTGGTGGTTTTTGTTGTATAAATCAAGTTCAATCTGTTTCAGTTAAACTAAAATGATTTGTCCAGGAAATAACTTAACACCATTCTAAATAAGTTGGAGTGCGGTCCTGTAAATCCAGGTCCCTTCTAAATTCTTCGGTGAGTTCTTTGATTTTATCAAAGACAAAAGAACTCACCGCCTTACGATAACCCACATCTACGACTCCATAAAACATTCTCTTTGCATATGTAAAGCAGCATATTCAAGTACCTTTTTGTTTCCTTTATTAGAAGCGCATAAAGCTCCCAGACAAAACCAGCCATTGAATGCAATATAATAAAATTTCGGAAAAAAATCAAATTTATGTTGTTTTGAGGCTCGCATAGGTGATTTGCAATGCGGTTATGTGCTCGTTTGTCTGGCCGTGGATTGATTCGGTTTTATAGCCTCGAGACAAAGGAGCTACCGCCATTAAAGTCTTTATTAGGCTCGTTTTTAACTGATTCATTATGTGCCGAGGTATTTGTTTAGAAGCTATAAATCGGCGACAGTTCGGTGAAGAGGAGTTATGGCTTCTGAAAATCACCACCCGTTTTATAACGTTTTCAGTAAAACTCGGACGTTGTGATTAGTCTTAGGGCATTGTCGATATAGCTACAGAGCCAGATCGTTAAGCAGATGTCCACTTCATTGCAGCAAAACCGTTAAGAGGAGTTACGGTATCGTCAGCAAACCGGCGATGAAAAGCCCATGTCAAAATGGTGAAATGAGAATAAATAAAACCCAATAATCACTTCCATAAACCTGATAAACAGTTAGCTGGAAAGCGACAATATTTTTCTGTTAGCACGTCTATCGTTTCACGCCCACCACTTTCAGGTTTTATAACTACTTAGTTCAGATTACGATATACTGGGTGTGTGGAACTTATTTAAGTCAGGCTCTTCAATTTTTACTTTTTTTGGCAGGTTTGCGAAAGCTTTTATTATAGTTATTCATCTGTAGCTTTAGTAGTAGTCTTCCTAAAGTTTTTGGACAAGCAGTTAGGATAAGAAGCAGGTAAATATTGTCAATTCAAATCGTACACTGCTTTAGTACGCCACTGCCCACTGTCGCCAAAGCTAAAATTGGCTGATGACCAGATTTTACTGACAAATAAAAAAAAACATTTTTTTTAATATTCTTTCCTACTCGGGGAGAACTTTTTACTTTTCCGGTAAAGTTACTTTTCCGCATTGTAAGATCAATTTACAAGAAATGTATAATAAACATGCAATTTTATATGTGTAGAGTGAAATTACCTATTTGCACCAACTTTTCTATAAGATGTTCAAGGGAAGAAAATTAAATGTAACCTGTAGAGCTTAGCCTTAAATGTCCCGTATATTTATTGATCTTTATCACCCAACGAACCCTGTATATTTTGAGTAACTATTGATTGGTAGGTGTTGCTGGTTCGTACCAGTTTATTAACGAAAATCAACAATAAGGGACATGTAAAATGACTTGATAGTTTCTTGTTCTGTAGTTCTATTATTCTGAAAATGGATTCATTTTACGACGAAATTCTTCAAGAAATCATTGACAAAGGTACGGAAGCAAGCAGTCAGTTCCAGAAAGGTCAAGAGAACGTTACCACAAAGAATTCATGGCCTTTGACACATGGTGCACTTCAAAAAAAGTCAAGTTTAGAAAAAAAAAGAGGAGGTATTTCTTGCATATTTTAATCACCTCTCAAAAAGATCTTCTACGTTATGGTCTAAATACTCAATGATAAAGTTGGTCTTAAAAGTCAAGCATAACATAGACCTAAGTAAATTCTATAAGCTAACAGCGTTCTTGAAGAAAGACGAATTTAGACCGAAGAAATCAAAGGTTCTCAAAAGAGAGGAAGTTGAAAAATTCCTGTCTGAGGCGCCCAATTTAATGATAAAAGTCGCAACAATTTTCGGGATAGCAGGAGCTGGTCCTAGGGAGGAACTCATGAAGCTTACCTTAGATGATATTGAAGAAAAAGATGATGTCTTGATAGTAACGATTCCAAACACAAAGACCCATGTTATAAGAAAATTTGTAGTGTGTAATTATGATGATTCTGATACAAGATACACTCACGTCTATAAAAAATACAAATAATGGTTTCGTCCGGACAATATACCTACACATCGCCGCTTCTTCGTAGCATACAAGGATGTCAAATGTACGAAACAATGCATGCAGGAGTAAATACCTTTGGCAAAATGCCATGCAAAATAGCTGTATACTTGGGCCTTCAGGATCCAGAAATGTACACCGGCCATTGTTTTCGTAGATCTTCAGCTACAATGCTGGCGAACTCTGGATCCAATATTACCAACATTAAGATACACGGTGGGTGGAAGTCAACCTCAGTTGCGGAGTCGTACATTGAAGATTCCATCGCTAATAAAAAGAAGATTGCAGAAAATATACTCCAAAAACCTACAAGCAGTAAATCCCTATTAATACAGCCAGATGACCAGTCCAACAGTCTTAATCGAACTTCGGTAGCTTCACATGATTCTACAATCCATTGTACAGAAATGGCCAAACTGCAAATGTAAAAAACAAACAGTGGATGACCGACGAAACTTGGAACATGGTACAAAGAAGAAAGAATCTTAGAAAGGCAGGTATAAATACTGAAGAACAGAGAACTGAGTATAAAGATTTAAACAGAGAAATACAACGACTGACGAGAAGAGATAAGAACCAACATTTACAGAACATTTGTCTCGACATAGAAAAGTTCTCTAAGAATAATGAATCGCGTGAACTATTTAAATGTATTAAAGAGATCACAAGAGAATTCAGATCCAAATCGTGGTCGATAGAGGACGAGAATGGAACAGTGTTAACTGAAATAGGAAACGTCATCCAAGTTTGGCGACAACATTGTATGAATCTATAAAGAAGTAGAACCTGAACAACAGCCCGAAACTTCGTTTTCAATCAAGGATATGCAGCAGGAGCCCGACATCTTAAGAAGTGAAGTAGAACATGCGATTCAACATCTAAAAAACAATAAGAGTCCAGGAGAAGATGACATCAATGCAAACATACTTAAGCATCTCCCCGCAAAGGGTATTGATCTCTTATGGAAAATCTGTAACAGGGTTTGGCAGACAGAACCGCTGCATAAAAAAGGATCCAGTAAAAAATGCAATCATTATAGAACTATAGCACTGATTTCTCATCCAAGCAAGGTCATGCTTAGGATCCTGTTGCAGAGACTTAGAAATTTTTTATAATGGCAAATACCACAAGAACAGGCCGGTTTTGTGAGGGGAAAGGGTACGAGAGATTATGAATGTGCGGCAAATCATTGAAAAAACAAGAGAATATGGCAAAACTGCATATTTGTGTTTCCTGGATTACAGCAAGGCTTTTGATTGTGTCAACTGGAGACGAGTTTGGGATGTCCTGTCGCAGATGGGGACTCCGCGGCATCTGATTCACCTACTAAAAGAACTATATAACAATAACATAACACTAATGAAGGTGGATGGAAGAACCTCTGAACCTTTCAACGTGGAACGTAGTGTACGGCAGGGTTGTGTTCTGTCACCCTTATTGTTTAACGTATATGGAGAATATATCATAAGGAAAGCCTTGGACGGCTGGGAGGGAGGAGTTGTCATAGGTGGCAGAAGGATGGATAATCTCCGCTACGCTGATGACACCACACTTATCGCCAAAGATGAGCAGGAAATGTCGAGTCTTATTAAGTGAGTAGAGAGAGTGAGCTTGGAGTTCGGTCTACAACTGAACCGTCAGAAAACGAAACTTATGTTATTAGATCGCACGCACAGCATGGAAGAAATGCCTAATATTAAAGATGTCGAGAACGTGGAGGAAATAACTTATCTAGGTGCCCACATCAGCAGAAATGACGGATCAAGTCAAGAAATCAGAAGAAGGATAGCTCTTGCCAAAACGGCCATGACCAAACTCAACAAAATTTGGAAAGATCGGCATATAACAACCACAACAAAATGCAAATTAGTAAACATCCGCGTTTTTCCAATTGCGCTATACGCAGCAGAATCCTGGATCTTAAAAGCCACAGATATCGCCAAGTTGGATGCGTTTGAGATGTGGGTCTGGAGAAGACTACTGAGGATTCCCTGGACAGACCGCAGAACTAACGTATCCATACTCGAAGAACTTAACATCCAAGTCAGATTGTCAACGAAAATCAAACAGATTCTCAAGTATTTTGGACATGTCAGCAGGAGGAAAGATGACAATCTCGAAAAACTTATGGTCCAAGGGAAGGTAGAGGGAACACGACCTAGAGGACGTTCTCCAAAACGATGGCTGGACCAGGTGAAGCAGTTTACAGGAAAATCTTTCCAAGACAGAATTAGAAGCACGTCAGATAGAGAGGAATGGAGGGAAACTCCTAAAAACACAACATGAGACTAACATAGGATCACGACGCTTCAAACATGAACTAGAGAGAGATTACATTTTGCTTTTAGTTTATTTTTATTGGTATGCATACTTGGTATACTACTTCAAAATACCTACTAAAAACTAAACAAAAAAAAACTCTCTCTCCCTCTAAAAGAACAAGGATCACGTAGTTTTGAACGGGAAGTCAAATTTATACCGTCTAATCGCTGGTAATTCAATCTAAAACTTGTTGTGGAAGCTAAAAAGCAAGCTAAAAAGCCATTCAGTGAGAATCGAAATAATAATAAGCGGAGATAATAGACCTGATTATAAATTCCGGAGCCGGCCGAAATTCATTCAAAAGAGAAGATATATGGCGGCTCACCTACTGTGCGCGCAATTAAAAATTTCATAATTTATACGATATTATGATTTAGTTTTTATGAGCTGTATTATACGCGTAATTAAAATGTGCCTGATGCTCGAATATTTCCATAAATACTTTTCACTGTTTTATGTATGGATTTCAAGTCAATAAGGAAATCCACTGTTTGGAATAAGTACAGTTTTCAACTAAACTGTTTGTAAAAAAAAATGGGACAGAATTATGTTTCTCCAAATTAGGTAATTAAATTTTAATAATTTCATTGCCGTTTAAATGGTATTTTCTTTTTCTTCCTCATTACCTAAATAAGGTTTTTGGAAAAAGGCACTAATCCGAGTATACAGAGTCTGACTAAGGTTCAGTTAAAAAATGAAAAAAATATGCTCTATAGCAATTTTGCCCAAAGGTTTTGATATTTTTGAAAATTAATTGAGTTTTGTGGCCAATATAATAATCTAGACGGTTGCGCCAGTTTGGCAATTAAGGGCTGTTTACAAAATGTAATGCAAAATTTCGAAAAAATTTTAAGTTTTACTTTTCTAGTCTAAAATTTAACAGTTTTTTTAAATCTTGCGCGGGAAAAACACGGATTTGATAATAGAGAAACGAATCAGACAAATACAAAATGAAAAAAAACACGCAGTCTCCTCCACGACAAAATGAAGATGATTTGTTGTAGAGAAGACTGTGTGGCTTTTTTCATTTTGTATTTATTACACCTCCACTGATTGATTATGGACTTTTACTTCCAATCTCCACCTTCTATTTCATATGCAATAACCACTTTGGTCTCTTGTTTTGGAACCTTTTACTCCTTCTTGCTATGTTTACATTATTTTACGTTATCTTTTCCTAGTACAAACAATAGCATAAGTCGTTACATATTTAAGTGATTCGAATAAAGCTTTAGAGGAAAATCAATCATCAGATAAGGCAACTATCGCTGAAAGAACAGGCAATTTCGTTATTGAACGTTATTTATGACGCTACCAGTGAATCTATATGGAATGAATCATTGCGCATTGAGCGTTAACCATTTCCCACAGACGGGAATTTTTCTAAATCCCGGGCGATTCCCATAAGGTTCCCCCCGGTATGCAGATGCGTGCGAACCCAGTAGGAGCGTAATTGGTAACGAGCTAAAGATGGTATCGAAGCCAAAGAACCCGCGGACAAGAACAGATTAACTTAATCTAATAAGCTGAGCCCCCGCTCTGTGATTGATCGTGCATACGCCGACAGTTACTTTTTTACTAATCACTCGGTATTTACTGTACGTACGAACCGGGACAGTTAAAAGCCACGTTCAAAACCGTTTCTGTCTAATTTATTTATTTATTCATTGAGGTATTCGCGCAAGTCGATACTACAATTTGGTACCCAGTATGGGACAGAGCGGCATGATAAAAGACATTTTTATACAGGGTGTCCCTGAAAGGTCTTTATAACGCTTTGTCGCAGTTAGCTGGGGTCAAAATAAAGCGATAATATTTGCTTTAATCCAAAAGTTGATAATTACTGAACTACTTCTGGAGACTGTTTTAGACTGAGATTAACGTACATTTAGTAGTTCAAACGCATTTTTCTCGAAAACGGTAGCCCATGACATGACTAAGGTATACCTTTTCTAAGCAAAAATAACACCTTTATACTCAAAAGTGATTTACCGTTACCGAGAAAAAAATACAAAGGAATTAAACAAATTGCTTGAACCGTATGTGGCGCCCTCTACGACCAATGTAAAAATCGTTGGCAGATATGAATTCCCCATCTCGGAAAACCCCTGATACCTAATTTCATAATTTTAAATGGTTTATAAAAAATATGATTAAAAATTAATTTTTAAATTTTAACTTTGCCGCCCTGTAGCTCTGTAATTATGAACTTTTGGATTAAGGCAAATATGGCTAAATCGCTTTATTTTGCCCCCAGCTAACTGCGGCAGAGCGTTGTAAAGACCTTTCAGGGACACCCTGTATACATTTATTAGATTTCGTTTGATTTTGTCCTATTCAACCCTTAGCAACGATTTAAACAATTTTTTATTCACTAGAGATTTAAAAACTTTTCTCTACTACTAGCACGGTAATGATCCATTACATTAGCTTCCTTTGAGTTACGTAATGAGGAATTTTACAGTGACTAGTTTTCTTCTACACGGATATTCGTTAATTCCTTAACAGTTTAGAGAACGGATAAGTAGGCAATGGGCCTGTCCCACAATTTTTTTTTATTTCATAACTACAAAGACGGATTGAAAATATTATACCCGTATTTTTTTGTTTTCAAAAATATTAAATCTAAATAGAAAAAAAATGATGATAAAAACTACATTAATCTCATGTTTAAAACGCCCGCCGCCGGTGACATACTACACTATCAACCAATCAGCTACCAGAAGTGAAACAGTTGGCGTGCAACAGCCAATAAAATCGCCCAGAATTACGTACGTCACATGCGCGCCAAAACAGATCTTTTAAATTTAATGGACAAATTCAAACTAATGTAGGAACATTTACGACCATAATTTTTTCTTCAAGAATATGAAAAATTAATTTTTTGATCCTATTCTTTCGATTCCAGTCATTAAAACAAAAATTTATGATATGTGGGATAGGCCCATTGCCACCGGTTGAACGAATATATAATTCTAGACTTTCCGCAACTGTGCGATATGAAATAGACCAATCACAGGCAATTTTCAGCGTGCGATATAAAATAGACCATTCACAGACAATCTTCAGCGTGCGTAATGAAATACATCAATTACAGCGAATCTTGAACGTAAACAAAATAATTCTTTTGATTGTCATCCTCACTGACAATTGGCATCAAAACATTGCATTTTGGCTTATGTTTTGAGGCAATGAAAAAGCCGTTCAAGTTTCAGTTAGTGTTCAATTAAAAAATAAATACACCTACTTTATTATATAAGAAAGCAAATGATACAAACTTATAAGGGTGAAGGGTTTAAGGGTAGTAGCACATCTCGGTGATCGTTAAAGAATATATCTTGACCATTCATATTCACTTTAATTCTTTCCATTTCTTATATTTACCGCCTTTTGCTGCTACTTAACACAACAAAAGTGACAACCTGACAACTGACTCCTGATACCCGATACCGGGCGTTGTAACCATCTCAACGACATGGTCTCAAAATTTGACAGACCTTTGTGATACCAGGTTAGAAGTGACGTCATGGTATCATCATGAAATCAATAGGTATGAAAAACCAGTCATACGATTCTCATACCAAGAAAGCATGAAAACTCTTATAATGATTCAAATCCATTCAACACCTCAACCTAAAAGAAGTTATCAGCTGTCACACGCTGACAATCCGGGACATCGGTCAAATTTTGGCTGCGTCAAAAGTGATAATGTAAACACGGAAACTTTTCAAACATTGAGTATTTATTTGTGTGAAATTTGGTAAGGAATTCCAATTGTTTGCCTGTAAAACTCGGGCAAATTGTCCATATCGCCCTCGTCCGATTGAGCTCACCGCCTTTGATAGGGAAATCTTATTCACCCTTGTTGTACAATATACTATTATCGCACTAGTGCGGTAAAGCACCCTAAGAGTACAATAAAACAATCATTATCGCGCTAGTGACTGTAAAATCCCTTATTACTTAACTCAAAGTTAGAGTAAAAAATTGATAATTTCTGTGATAATCGTATATAAAATATTGTACCGGGTGACCCAATAAGATGGTTCCTCGACCATATCTCGGAAACCGTTCGTCGTATGATTTTGGGGTAAACATTTTTTTAGGTAAATCGGCCATAAAGAATCGCTGGAAAATATTTTCAAGTTCTAAAAATGACCACCAGAGGCCGTAACTGCCATCTTAAATTTTTAAATTGCATTTTCTATAAATTTTGCACAATAAACTAGAGTTTTTTTTCCTCATTTTTAAAGCGAACCAAGTTAAATATTATTTTCGTAAAAAATACTTACAAAAACAAAGATGGCGTGAGGTGTTAAATTGTTTTTGCAATAATCTGCTTTAACTTCTTAACGGTTTGACCAATTTTAACAACTTCAGTATTGTTGAAAAGAGCATTTCTTGGACAATAAGAATCAACCAAAATATAGCTAATTTAGTTGAATCTTTCTGCGCCATAGGGCTATATTTGACACCATGACTCAAATTCCAAAAAAATAAAAAATAAAAAAAACAAATGGAATGATATGACTTTTTCTTTATGAAAATGTAGCCAAATAACATCCAAATACGCCAGTGAAAACCGTTTTTCAAATTCTCGTTCCTAACCTGAAATATTGAGAAAATGAGATTATGAGATATGGTCGAGGAACAGTCTTATTGGGTTACCCGGTATAATACTCGTGTGGTATGGCAAATTAATGGACTCGTGTGATCATCACAACTCGATCTAGGATCTCGTCGTCGCAATGCTTCCCACTCGTGGCTATACAAATCTTCATACCACATACCACACTAGCAATGTAAATAACTATTAAATTACTCTAAATGACATTGCTTAAACAAACAAACATCAGTGTAATTTTAGATTTTTTAATAATATAAGACGTCGAAATTTAGTAAAATATTGTATAAAACACGTGATTTAAACTTTTTTAAAGTTTATTCACTCGAAGAACTTAAGTCACTTGCTGTATAAATAACTACTTCATAATTAATTGATATTTTCTAGAAGACTATTCCTTCAAAAGTTTCCCTCAGTGCGACAGACGGTTCCGGAGATATTTACAAAAAACTATAATATTTTTTTGAACTTTGACAAAGCTATGTTTTTAGAAACCTTTTGTCATATTTTTGGACGTACTATCTCCCCTTACACTTTGTGACATTAATTCAAGAACATCCCGTATATTAAAAAAATTCCATAGATAGACTAGGCACAAAAGAATTGTTGGTAAACAGACTATACATAAGTTTTATAGGTATTATTGCAGGTACTAATCAAACTACCTTTCTCAGACTAAAACCACAATATTTACGACATTGTCAGATCAGATAAGAGGCAAAGTGAGGTGTCACACTTGCGGGTGGTACCAGTATTTAACGTTTTTATGGCTTGGAGCTCGCTTACTAATAGACAAAAGGTGTTTGAAATTAGCCATTTCAGATAAAGGACATGTTCCCTTGTCTGTGGCCACTAATTTTATTCGTTTTGGGATTTTGTCCCTAATTAATTGGGCTTGGAACTTTTTAGGTTCTGGGTGTTCTCGCGTTTGTGCACTTCATCGACTAAGATGGTTCAAGCAACAAGGAAAATAAGTCAAATATTTGACGTTTGGGACTTTATCGGTTGGACCGGTATTGCACCGAATCCTGTTTGCTGGCAACTACCTGTTAGCCTGAAAAACTGATAGGCAAAGTGTGAGGGTTGAACCATTATATTTTAGTGTGTCCTGTTCAAACAGTACCCATTTTTCGAAATTAAATAGAACCTTATTGATAATGTGGTTTATCTAGGCAGGTGTAAACTTGTCTGTTTCTGGACTATGCAAACTTAAACAAACGTCTACGAATCAATTGGGTGGCGACGACAGCCTGAACGACAATCGACGATTCTTCGGCAAAAAAAAAAAAGAAAAAAAAACGACTGAAACAAGCCAGTGACGTCGTAAATAAGGAACGGGCGAAGATGGCAACGCGTGGGCAAAACATAAAAGCATCGCGGCCCTAAATCATGGCACTCATGCCATAAAGCACCGGAGTGGTACCACACAGGTCGCTAGTGCGGAAATATGAGGCTGTTTAGCGACGTGTTGCTATACGTTACACATCGTATTATTCTGTTGTTTCTCATTGTTCAACGTTCGTTGATTTGATTTTCTGTCCGGTACTGCCATAAAGTTTTGCTAGGTATCGTATTTCTGCTTGGAACGGATATAGATTAATTCTTGAACGACTTGAGGAGGATTTTTTCACGTTAGAAACGTGTCACTGACTATTCAAATCCGATCATGTAAACCGCCATAAAAATGATGAAATGACCAGCCAATCCTAAAAAATTACAGGATTGAAATGCTCTATCCGGTTGAAACCATAGATGTCCGATGTAAACAGGAGTGACTTGACATTGACACTTGAGTTAACGGTAAAGTCATCAATAATATCCGCTATGCTGATGACACTGTCTTGTTATCGGACAGTATAGAGGGGCTACAAGAGTTGTTAGACAGGGTCAACCAAACTAGTGAGGAGTACGGGCTGAAAAATGTCAATAAGACCAAATATATGGTGATTAGTAAAAGTTCACTTATACNCACCAATAATTGGATG